>CM070720.1:3838569-4319557 GCA_036346275.1 Otatea glauca | reverse complement strand
TAGGCCTTTGTGGTCGGCGGATCCATTTTTGCTAGCTCGTCGGCAGCCGTTGTCACGGCGGACACATGAATAAGTTCGGGCCGTCAAAGTTACCTTCTAGCTTGCGTACCTCCGGCAATAGGCTACCATGTTGTCTTCCATGCGGGACTATTCTTTTTGCACATGGTTGACCACGAGCATTGAGTCTCATGAACCGCCAAGCCTTGGGATGCAGGTGATATGGCGTCTGGGCCCATGGATGAGTGCCTCGTACTCGGTGGCGTTATTTGAAGCGGGAAAAAGTATCTAGAGCGTACCTCAACTTTTCTCCGGCTTGGTGATATGAGCACAATTCCATTTTGTGCCATTGAGCATGGGGAACCATCAAAGTACATCGTCAATACTCAAGCTCTTTGGCAATCGCCGAGATTTTGTAGCTCTGTCCACTCGTAGTGAAGTCGGCGAGTGCTTGGGACTTGATGGCGGTGGGAGGCTTGAATAGAATATCAGCTCAAGCTCAACGCCCACTTTGCAATTCTCGATGGCCTCTTGATTGTGAAGTATATCTCCTATTGGGAAGGAGGTGACCACGAAATAGTGTGCTCTTGGAAGTAAGTAGTGCTTGAGTTTGTGTGACGTCAAGAGCCACGGCATACAATAATTTTGAATTTGCGGATACCACACCTTGGATTGGCTTAGGACTTTCTTGATGAAGTAGGCGGGTGTTGGATCTTACGCTTGCGTGATCCGGCTCTTCCCTTTCTCTGACGACCGCTGCGGCTACATTAGTCGTTGCGCGATGTAAAGTAGCGAGAGGTTCTTGGCATCGGTGAAACCAAGACCGGGGTGTCGTCGGGAAGGTCTTGAGATCCTCAAAAGCTGTTGTTGCCTCTGAGGTCCATGAAACTTGTCACTGCTTCTTAAGGAGTTTAAAGAATGGCATACCTCTCATACCCAGCGAGAAATATACTGCTTTGAGTGAGGCCATGCATCTGTGAGCTTCTAGGCGCCCTTTTGGCAAGTCGGCGGTTCCATATTTGATATGGCCCTGATTTTCTACAGGTTGGCCTCAATGCCTCATTGCGATCGATAAACCGAAGCGGTTTTCGAAGATAATCCGAAAACACACTTCTCGGGTTTAGCTTCATCTTTGAAGGCCCTTAGACTCTCGAATGTCTCGGTTAGGTCGGTGATAGGTCCTTCTTCTCCCATGTTTTACCACAACATCATCCATGTATGCTTCCACGTTGTGTCAGTGGCGTGAAACTCTTATTTGAATTACCTGTTGATACGTTGCACGGCGTTTTCAACTTTCGAATGCAATCGTGGTATAGCAAAGGCTCCAAAGGCGTGATGAGCGAAGTCTTGATATGGTCTTTTGCCTTTAAGCGAATCTGATGGTAACTTTGGTAGGCATCGAGAAACTCAAAATTTCGCACCCAGCGGTCGAGTCAACCACTGATCGATTGGGGCGGCCCAAGGGATCGCCGGACATGCCTTGTTGAGATCGGTATAATCAAACGCACATCGCCAAGTTTTATTCTTCTTTTGAACTAAATGCGAGTTTGCTAACCAATCGGGGTGATACACCTCTTTGATGAAACACTGCGGCTAATAGCTTGGTGATCTCACCTTGATAGCATTCGGCGATCTAGGCGAATCGCGAAGCCTTTGTTTGATGGGTTTTGCTTTTTAAATGATGTGTAAGGAGTGCTCGATCACCTCCTAGGAACACGGCATGTCGGATGGTTTCCATGCAAAGATGTCTTTGATAGCTTGAAGAAGGTGACAAGCGCGCTTTCCTATTTACCTTGAGCCTGTCCCGATCGAGTTGTCTTGGGCGAGTCGGACGGGTCGAGTTGATTCTCTTGGTTCCTTAGCTAGGCTTCATTCACGGCGTGGCCTTTTTCTTGGGCGGGGCGTCGCCTTCTTCTACTGCGTAACCGCTTCGCTTGGATTTCCTTTATTTAGCGGTGCCTCCACGCAGCTTCGGCAAGTTCACGGTTCTTCGGTCGCCTCCGGGGACGCTTAGCGTCATTGCGGCCGTGATGGCGCTCCTTGGTCGGCATCTTCATCGTCAAGTAGGTGTAGTGCGGAGCGGCCATGAAGCAAGCCAATCGGGTCTTCCCAAGATAGCGTGATACACCATCTGAAAGTCAGCTACCTCAAAATTTATGTACTCGGTCGGTAGTAGTCCTTGGTGCGAAGGTGGCGGGCAAAAAATGCGCGGCCAGGCGATGGCGCTCGGGGATTACACCATGGAATGGCTAAGTGCTCGGTCTCGGCTCAAGCGAGGAATGTTCATGTCGTTGAAAGTTTTGGAGAATAAGGCGTTGAGTCCACTCCCTCCATCGATTAAGACCTTCTTGAGCTTCACATTGCGAGTGCAGGTCGAGCACTGAGGAACTTACGGATATAGAACCGGTTGGGGTGATCAGATGGGTCGAAGGTGATTGGAATCTAGGACCACCTTAGATATTGAAGCTCTTGGTTCCTTTGCATTGATCTCCGGCGGTAAGCTTTTCTTTCACTTGGACTCGTATCAGGTGGAGCCCGTAAATGTAGTTTAGCTCATGCTCGGGCTCTTGATAGTCATCCTCGTCTGGAAAGTCTCTCTTCTTTGCCGCCTCGTCCCTTCTGGGTTGCTTGTTGCTTCTGTAGCGCTTCAAGGTGAAGCAGGTCTTTGGGCGTGCTTTCCTTTAGGAGTGGAAGGATAGATCGCTTCCATGGCGGTCTTGTAATCGGCGCCTCTCTCCGCATGGCTCAGGGCCAGCTGCGCTCGGCCATCGCTACTAGCTCTTCGCCCTTCCGCTTCTTGTCCTTGTGCTTGGAGGACTCGGGCTTATCGCCTTTGTTCTTCAGATGTGGGCATTCCTCTTGGCGCTCAGCCAGGGCGTCTGAGGCCGTGGCGTAGTGATCGGCCAGTGCGAACATCTCCTTCACAGATGTCGGGGGTTTCCTGGACATTTTCTTGATTAGATCAGGATCACTTACCCCTTTCTAGAAGGCCGCTACCACCACGCCGGATACATCACGATGGTATTCTTCTTACGCATGAAGCGTCGGATGAAGTCCCTCGGCGTGTCGTCCTTCTTACGTGAAGGTGGTAGAAGTCCACGGGGTGCGGGCCTCGTAGGTTCTCTGAAAGTTCACGATGAATTGTTAGCGAGAGATCGCTCCGAGGCCCACGAGTTAGCCGGTAACCTGTGAGCCAAGCTTGAGTTGAGGATGAGATTGTGGGTAGATAATTTGCCATCACGTTTTGGTTGCCCCGCCTTAACCGCAGGGCGTGAACTGTAAAGCACGGATCTCGCTCCCGTCAAACTTTCACGATGCCCTTGGGGTTGAATCCATCCGGGCCATACCACTCGGTAGCGGTAGGAATGCGCTTCGGATCCGTCAATAGATCTCTCATCATGATGGTCGTCGTGTGGCGATCCTCTGGTTGGTGATGGTCATCAACTTCTTTGGGGCGGAGTTGGTAGCGACAAGCTCATGGCTCGGCGGTCATCGTTGTCGACCCGCGATGATAGTCCCTATAGTGCGTCCGCGGTCGTCGTACCTCACGATCGCCTCGTCGATCCGCGGCGGTCTTAGCGCTCTTAGTCGTCGTGGTGCCGCATTGCTCTTCTTCGTCTCGCTCACATCGTCTAGCGGTGATGTCTTGGCGGAGTCGCGGTTGATAATTTGCATGCATCACCGAGGGTGGCGTATGGCGCCATTGCCGTGTTCCGGCCGGTTGCGGTCAGGCTCTGGCGACACAGTAGCGGCGGAGGCGTGAGTGCGCTTCACCTCGGCTTTTCACGATTCTGTTTGGATTGCTACGCCGTCACCATGGCCTTGATGCAGGACACGATCGGGCGCGTGTGCTGTCGATTAATGAGAAGCGTCTTGGAAGCGGCGAAGTTACGCATCGGCGTCACGAAAGGCGATTGGTCTCAAACACGGGCTGCGAGGATATCCTTGCGGACATTGCGGCTCTGCGATTGAAGAGATCGCACCTGCACCTCCTTACCCTACGGCGATCTTCCTCCGCGACCTCTTGGTCTTCTTGATGGAGATCGGTCCCTGCTCCTCGATCGCGAAGTCGCCCGCAGCATAGCGATTCTTCACAATGCCGGTGGTTTTACGGGTGGTCGAGGCGGCATACGAGATGGGTTAGTTTGATCTTCACTAGATTGGATCGGCTTTGGACCGGGCATACAAGCTCTGCGGCGTATCGCGACGAAATCAAACTTAGAAGCGAGAAGGCTTGCGGAGATGAAGGTGGCGATGAATCCACGATTGCTACCATCAGTGCGTAGGAAAAGATTATAGCGCTTCCCTACAGCGCGTAGCTATGCGACTCTTTTAGTCGGCAATAAATTTATAGAGCGGCGCTAGATCTCAAAGTCGAAGGTCACACAAGACAAGGGTTAGGCAGGTTGAGGCCCTCGGCAATGGAGTAATACCCTAATCACGTGTCTTTGGGATTATATGGATATCTTGGATCTAAGATTGCCTAAAGCATAGCGTGCTCTAGGCGATATGAGATGTGCTATGCTCTATGGCTTGATGCCTTGTTGTTGCCGCCCTCTCCCTTATATACGGGGTTGAGTGCGGCTTACAAAGTCTGATCGATTAGGAGATTCCGATCGGTTACTAGATTCTAGTCGGTTATAGGATAGAGTTTACATTTTGTCTACTCTATCAACAACTCGGATTACAAGCTGTATCTTTATATCTAAATATCATGCTTGTCTATAGGATAAGCCCCCTTCCATACGGCGACAAAGCTTGGCGCGGGGCATAACCTTTGGGCCTATCTTTTCCTCAAGTGATGTTGGGGTGATCATGGAGATGCACAGTTTTACATATTCCACGATGGTTACACTCATCACTTGGTGGCCATCGATAAATTCACCAAATGGATTGAGGCCAAGCGGTCATACAATCACAGCCGCTAAGGCCAAGAATTCTTCAATGAGATCGTGGTTAGGATCGGTGTGCCAAACGAATCATCATGGATAACGTCACCCAATTGAGGCGGCATATTTCAAGGCTGGTGTGGCGAACTCGGCATAAAAATTTGCTTCATCGGTAGCACACCCCAGTAATGGGCAGGTCGGCGAGCCAATGGCATGGTGTTACAAGGCCTAAAGTCAAGGATTTTCGATTGTCTCAAACCATATGCCACTCGGTGGGTCAAAGAATTGCCTTGGTTCTCTGGGGCTGCGAACCACTCCCGTGAGCAACAGGCAGTCACCTTTTTCACAGTGTATGGCTCGGGCGGTCCTCCCACGAGTTAAGTCGGATCCCCACGAGTTGGAGCTATGAAGAAGTCACCTCGGAAGAAAGCCGGCTAAGACCTCATTGTTGGAAGAAGCCGGGGCGTCGCAACAATTCGATCGGCAAAGTATCTTGAGACTTACGTCGCTATCACGATCGCAATGTAAGGAGCGCGTATTCTCTAAGGAGATCTGGTCCTTAGAAAGAATCAAATCGAGCATAAGCTATCCCCAAGCTGGGAAGGCCCTTACATCATCGATGAGGTGATACGCCATGGAGCTTATAAGCTCAAGCGTGAAGACAGCACGACTGTCAACAACACCTGGAACATAGAACAGCTACGTCATTTTTTCACTTGAACTTTGTAATTCAATTGTTTCTTTATGAATAAATGTTTGCTCTTAAAGTTGTTCTCGTATAATCTTCTCGAAAATTATGCGTTTGAGTGCTTCGCCCCACGGTGATGAACTTGGTCTAATGAAACCTTTCTCTTGCAGTTCCTCAATCTGCCTTTTCATTTCCACTAACTCATCTGTAGGCATCCGATAAGGTCTCTTTGATATCGGTGCTGTCCCTGGTGCCAACTCGATAACAAACTCGATATCGCGGTCTGGTGGCAACCCGGAGCCGCAAGAAGAAGCTTGCGTCCCTGCCGTTCCGTCGCATGTTCTTTGAATCCCTCAACATCACGATGTGTTCCTCGGATCCCTGGTCCAAATCCCTCAAAAGTTTGGATCAAATGCTCAACCATAGAGGACATCGAGCCATTTTCTTGTCATCGCCGATCGTGCCTCTTCACCATCAAAATTGGCTGACTCTAGTATATTTCCACCATCATCTCCCACACCCGTCCACATTCAACATGATGCTCACGACCATCCTCGAGACCTACTACTTCCTTTGTCATCACATTAAGATCCGCGTGATGCCACCTTCGGCGTTGCCACCAACCGTTGTAGTGCGTTGTCAACAAAACATACCACGTCAATGTCTTCATCATGTTCTCTTTTCCTAGATTTGAACCATCCTAGCATTGTTACGTGGTCGTCGAAATCGCTTGGTGACCATCACTACCATGCGGATGTGGCCACCACGCATTCCCCATTGTAGCTCCAAGTCGGCGTATGTGGCGGCGTGTCGTTCTCATCATTGCCATAAAGACCTTAACATTTCACAATGACATCCATGCCCCACATGTCATCTGCATATGGCGGTCTGCGAGTCCACCATGGACTAGCACTATTCCATGGACTTGGTCAATGACCGAGGCTAATACATCAACCTCTAGCCTATTTTTATTTATTTAAATTAGAAAATATTGTCTAGAATATTCTATTTTCTCTCTCTTTTCAGCATTTTCCTTGAGAACAAATTTACAGAAGCTCATTCTCATTTATATGAGCTCGGTTGAACCCGTTCAAGTTTCTAAATTCATCTAAAATCGAGCCTTATCTTTTAGTACCATTCATTCTCAATTTAGAGTTTATATGAATTATATTTTTAATTTTATTGTTATTTGTATTTTTCTCGTTATACATTGGCGATTCCCTAATATCAATCGCGAGATGTCACTCGATGTGCCCTAGCGACCTTCCTCACACCTTGGAGCTCTTCTTCCCAAATCGTTCACATCATGTAGTGTTCTACCTTGTCACGAAGGTAAACCCTCAACAAATTTAGATTTTGCGCATGACGTGTGTGTCGAATTTCCCAATTTGGTCATTCTTGTTCATCGATGATCGTTGTGTCGTGCAGCCCTTGTTGAGCCACCACTAGATGGTAGGTGAGTACCCTTTGCTACCTTGGTGGTGAGCCCAGCTGTTGTGCCCTTGGCTTCAATGCACCATAAACTTGCCGTGCTACCCTATCGTGTGTTGTCAATGTCCAAAGAAGGAGCAAGTAAGAAAAAGAAAAAGAAATGAAAGGAAAAATGAAAATCTGAAATTCAAAATTGTCACTAACATCGAGCGATGTGGCAATTTGGTTTTTCTATAGAAAGACAATTCTAAGCATTTGAGAAAATTGTCTTCTTTAGAGATAGTCATTGGCGTCGAGATCGACATAGTCGAAGAGGTCGAAAGAGTTTTCTTCATCCATCATTGAGGTGATAGGACATCCCTTTTGCGATCTTGATCCTAGTGGATATCCTTCTAGTGCCAACTATCGATGTTCAAGACCTAGGGTTTCTAGATCAAACTTATGAATTAAAGCTGTTAACAAGCCTCCTTGGGAAAGGTTACGAAAAGAGGGACAAGAGATTGCTTCTTATTAGCCAAGCGGAGTAACATAGTACAAGTGTTGCGAGAATATGAATACTAGATGTCTAATGCTTACGAATTCCATGTCCTAGACCGATGCCTTGACGGTACAAATGGCCTCCATATTTATCTGAGAATGAAGAGAGCGGAACTTGGGCTAAAAGAGGTGTCATACGGTAGAAAGGTGTCTTCACGCCTAGTGGTGTCTTCTCGCTAAAGGGTGCCTTTTGGGATAACTTAGAGTAGGTATTCATACACATCAAGAAAAATCCGTCTACATGGTACACATATGCGAGACATAACTACACCTACGACCGGTATCATTGGTCGGGCGGGTGTTCTTCTGGTTAGGGATGACGGTGTGGGCCAAAGCATAGCAAACTTGTTGGAGATGTAACCAAGTAGCGTG
Source organism: Otatea glauca (assembly GCA_036346275.1). Taxonomy (NCBI): domain Eukaryota; kingdom Viridiplantae; phylum Streptophyta; class Magnoliopsida; order Poales; family Poaceae; genus Otatea; species Otatea glauca. Next base: position 4,311,643 of record CM070720.1, on the reverse strand, counting down.
GACCTTATTCTTCTTTATGGGCTTTGCGGGCCCAAATAAAGTGTGGCCTTTAATAGTCGTCAGTTAGCCCACAGGGCTTGGGTAATAAAAAAATTTTTATCCATGGTTTTCATTTTCCTCATGGGGTTTCGTACTAATCATTTCACGATCTATTGCACATAAAAGGTGATCTTTGCACTTCCTCGATAGCCCGAATAGAGTAATGAAACCAACGCTTGAAAGAATATATATGTATATGTATATGTATATGTATATGTATATGTATATGTATATGTATATGTATATGTATATGTATATGTATATGTATATGTATATGTATATGTATATGTATATGTATATGTATATGTATATGTATATGTATATGTATATGTATATATATGTATATGTATATGTATATGTATATGTATATGTATATGTATATGTATATGTATATTGGGAAGTCTTCCCTTATATGCCTTACACTTTTGAGCATGAAAAACTCCTTGAGCCCTTAGTCTTAAAACACTTTTCTACCAACTTTTTCATACGCCATGGACAAATCAATTCTCATCGAAGGAAAGATCCAGAACTTCGAGGATTAGGGCCCAATCCTTACGTGAAATGTTGAGGTAGGATCCTAGCGGAGAGTTGCAAAGTGATGCCCTAGGAGGGCGCTTTGTCCTCTCTGCCGTCTTTGTTATGTTTGCTTTCATCTCGGAGAAGCGAATTCCATCTTGGCGTGTTTGATCACTAAGAGATCGAGCTTTATCATCTTCCTCCCAATTGTTTTTTAATTTTGAAAGACCATGTGGAGGTCTACCCATGTTTGTGATGAGTATTTGACTAAAATTGAGCGTTGTATGCTCTGGTTTGAGTTTGATTTGAATTGCATTTTCAATTTGAAGCAATTTGAGCTCTGTCTATTTTTCTCGGTGCTACCGGCCACAGTAGCGTGGTGCTACCAACTGAACGGTAGCACCAGACCCCAGAGCGGTGTGGAAAAATTCGATAGTGTGTTTTTTAGGTGATCTGGCAAGCTGGTGCGATCGGCCGAGCGGTAGCACCGGCCCAAATGGCCGGTGTGAAAATTCCAAAGAGGATCTCTTCTAGTTTTGGGATGAAGGGTGTTGCTACCAGCCACGGGACGGTAGCACCAGCCCTAATGACCGTGAATGATCCAAAAATTGTGATTTTGAGAGTTTAAGTTGCATATCTTTTTGGACATTGCTATGTGATGGGTAGTTCTTGTCTTTGATGGTTGCAGGACATCGGCTTTTGATCATGGTGAGGCGAAGGATGACCGAGACTAGGCGAGGCGTCGGAGGTCGGACGGTCGAGGATGACGGAAGATGTTGGAGGCGGATCGGTGCAAGCCAAGAAGATAAGGCGGATTAGATGCTAGCTAGGCAGTGTGTGTGGATCAATGAGGGCCATCGGATCGTGGTCTAGTTGATAGGATAGAAGCTCTAGTTAGTGTGCTTTGAAAACTGTGCAAGAAAACCCGATTTGTATGGTGGATTTTCGGTTAGCCCTTACTTGGCTGTGTGAGTGGGCCAATCCTAGCCCTTGATGGAGTGCCCTAGGGTTGAGGGACTCATCTAAGGGTGGTAGGTGGCCCAATAGTAGTATAAATAGAGGAGGAGGGGTGACCTTCCTCCTCTTAAAGGTTTTAGAGGTTTTGTGCTCTTTTGAGCTTTGCCCACTTTGTTGTGAGGCTTTATAAACCTCCCTTCCAGAAATACAAATCATTTTCTCTTATGCTCGAATTTACTTTACTCATTTAAATTCAGCATTTAAATTCCGCAGTTAAATTCTTGCATTTTACATTCATGTAATTTGGATTTGCCTCCCCTCCTTCTACATGCTTTTGGATTTGCCTCCTCTCCTTCTAAATGCCTTTGCTTCTTGTGCCGAGGATGTTGATTGATGGATAAATCTTCTTCAAATCATATCCCAATCATCAGGGCAATTCATGCATCTTTTTTGTAAGAACCGGTCTTGTGTTCTTGGGTGAATCATTCTTACAGATCGTGTTTGTGGGGTTTTAGACTTAGGTTCTTGCTTCTTTGTGATGTGTGGGAGGTCCTCCAAGGTCACCATGATCATCAAAACCCCACGAGCAAGTCTTAGATCGAGTTCTTGAGTTTTGCTCAAACTTGGTGTGTTCTTCCTTCACGGGTAAAAAGGTCAGAACTTTGATGTCAATCCTTATCAATGAAGGTTGGAATGAGTTACCGACATCCTTAGTAGTACATCTACCAAGTTTCGTGAGTTTTTGTCTAGCCAATCAAAAGATTCATTAAAATTTGCTTTTGAGTCGTGCTGTTTTCACACTCTGTTCTTGCTTGCTGTTCGTGAGCCCTGTGCTACCGCCCATTGTGCGGTACTACTGGTCTCTGGTGCTACCGGCCTCCCAATGGTAGCACCGGCCATACAGTGCTGGCTCATTTCATTTGCTTCCTTCAAGTGTTTCTCTTTGAGGGCTTGTTTAGATTATTTTGTGTGGGAGAAAATTTTATTTGGGATTATTCACCCCCCCTCAGATCGCCATCACGGTCCTTCAAATTTTTAGTGTTTTCTTGCAACTTTGCGAGGCTTTCCTTGGCATTCCCCATCTCTTCATCTTTTATGCTATTTCGACCAATATACTATGAATAGCAAAACCCAAGAAATCAGTGGGAGTAATTCTTTCAAGCTCCAAGATAAAATGGCCTCTCAATACCCCTCCCACCCGATCAAGGATACATGGCGGGATTACCGCCGAGAGTGGTTTTATTCTGAGATACTGAGGAGTAGCCTCTCTAGTGTGGTCATGGGTAGAAATAAAAAATGAAAAAGAGTTACTGGTGCTGAACAGCCAGGAACAGCTTATAGTCAAGAACATCGCCAAGCTAGTGTCTGGGGATTTATCTAGACAGAAGATCGTCTTTGATTTTTTGTACCACAAGTTGAGGCCTCTGTAGAAGAGGTTGAAATTTGTGCGGAGGATCAAAGCGACCGAGGATCCTACCAAGGATGAGCCCGGAGGTAAGAATTTTCAAAATTTCCAACCTCTTTTTCCCATTGTTTTTATCAACAAGATTGATTGACACTTATGTTTTGTCGATTCAGGCCGCTCTGAGACACAGTGAGGTTGCATTATTCTCTGAGTCCCCTTAGATGGTGTAATATAGCGATTATGTCAAGTTAAGGAAAATCATGTTGGAGGTATGGGCTGTCTTTGAGCTTCTGGTTTGGCTTTTGGCCTAGTGGGAAGTGTTCCTCTAATCCTAGCCCTTCTCTCACCTAATCCCCACCTAAATTCCTCTCTTTTACTTTTTTGGGGCAGCTTGGCTACTCCCAGCTGTCGACTTTTGTAGTCGGCAATAAATTTATGGGGTAGGCGCTAGATCTCAAACTCGAAGGTCACACAAGACAATGGATTTAGACAGGTTCAGGCTCTCGCGGAGGAGATAATACCCTAATCCTGTGTGCTGGGATTATGCGGATCTCTTGGATCTAAGGATGCTCAAAGCGCAATGTGCTCCGGGCGATATGAGGTGTTTTATGCTCTATGGTTTCATCCCTCTATTGTTGCCCACCCTCTCCTTTATATAGTGGGGGTGAGGCGGCTTATAGTGTCCCGATCGGATAAGAGATTCCGATCGGTTACAAGATTCTAGTCGGTTATAGGATAGAGTTTACATCTTTATCTATCCTTCTAACGACTCGGATTACAACTGTATCCATCATTTCTAAACACAAGTTCAACTTCCGTTATGATATATCCCTTTAAAATGCGGTTAAGAAGCAGCGTGGAACATATCTTACGGGCCTTCATCTTGGGCCTTTCACGAGGATCCCACGGAATCTATATCCCAGCTGACCCAGAGTGCTTCATGATCATTGCCTTTCTCTGGGCTCCTGCACGAAATTCCAGTAGGTTTCCTTATCCAATCGAAAAAACCTTCCTTTTACAGCAGGCAAATTATGAAGAACTTCGATCATAAATTTAGTCCTTTGCTTTTCTCAAGTGCAAATCTTTTACCAAGTGATTTATCGCGAGCAGCCTCACGGACTTCTTATCATGTCACAAGCGTAGATTTGATACTTTTCACTTGAAGTCTTTAATTTTCTTAAGCTTGCGATCATCGGGCGATCTTGAGGTTGCCTTGTTTTCCGTGCCAACTTGTTGTGGAAAAAACTCTTCGTCTTACGAAGTTGCATTAACACCAAACCTCTTGACTTTCGACACTTAATATCCGGCTCTTGCTTGATTTAAATCGAATTGGCTATAAAAGGCGTTCTAATACTTGGAGATGTATCCATTAGCTTTCTATCCTCCATCTTTTTGCTTTTAGCTTGACCTTCATGATGCCACGGTGGTATCATCAAGCGACGAGACCCGAGCTAGTTAAGCGTTGGGAGGAATTTGATCGAGCTTTCGGCCAGCTGCTTTTGTCGAAGAATCTCTGTTTGGTCTTTGGCGATGGATTGGACCCGTTATCGGCGTCTTGGATTTTGTTCATGACTTGAAATTGATGACCACGTTTGGCCGGCTGCGAGGCGTAGTTTAGGGTCAACATGAAGTTAAATCGACTCTGCGCAATCCTAAGTCATGCAACACTAATCGCCGTCTCAAGGCTGAAACGGCGTCCAACTCGGACTTCGATGGGCGTGGCGATGCCAATTGAGTGCATCGTGGCCCTGGCCAAAAGTAGTCCTGTGTCATTTGCGCAAAGCATAGTCCGTAACTTCGGTTTGTGTCATGCGAGGTTCTTCTTGGCTCATGGCGAATGATACCCGTCCTAAAACGCGGCCCGGCTCTCTTGGGCGTATCATGATTTCATATGGCTCTTGGCGAGTGATATCTTTTCGACTGATATCGGGCGGCTTAGGCTCTCTTGGGCGTATCACGTTTAGGCGACTCATGGCGAGTGATACCCTTTCCGGTGATGTCGAGTTCAGCTTAGGCTCTCTTGGAGCATATTACTTTTAGCGGCTCTTGGCGAGTGATACCCTTTCGGTGACGTCGGACCCGACAAAGCTCTCTTGGGCGTATCACATTTAGATCGAAGGCGTGCGTACTTGTTTAAAGCGAATCACAGCATTCGGCCCTCGTGGAGCACGCCCATGGATCATGCCCGTTTGGGCTCAATCACGTGGTACATGATTCCGTCATGCGGTAACCACCGAAGGCCCAGCGTGGGGCATACCGCAAGAAGATAAGTTTTATTCAAGTTGGAAACTATCCACATCCGTTTAATACGGTAAGTGAAACAAGCCCCATCGTGAGGCGGCGTGGCTTCAGCGATCGGTCAAATCTGTCAAACCTCGTAAGTCGGTGGTGGCAGGCACTGCAAATCATTTATGTGGAATCTGAAAGGGTGAGGCGTTTATGACCTTTTCCGTCGATCAGCGAGACCTTATTGTTCTCTCTTTAAAAGCGAGGTCATCTGACCCGACAGTTCATCTTTTAGTGAGCCTTTTCTCCTTTCACCTTCGCCTCCACTGAACTCTCATACACCAAGGTTAACCTTAGCTATTCTTGCCTTCTCGAGTCATTGTCAATCTTTACGCAGAATGTATTCCTCTACTCCTTCTCGCCTTCACCACAAGATTGGGCGACCTCGACAACAGCAGGAGAAGCTAAAATCCATGGTAGATGGCGGGATCTTGCGGTTGGCCTTGATCTCCATGCGCTCGGCGCCGGTGAATCCGTCCCGACTCCCGCTCAGGAGGTGGTGGTTTCGAATCCTTTTTCCACATGACCTTGGTCTTCGATCAGTTCTTTCCTTGGGCCTTCTTTTCTTTTATGAAATAGAATTGGTGAATCTAAACCCCAATTCTATCCTTCAAATCTCCCTCTTTGTCCACCTTTGTGAAGCTTTTCTGGGCATTAGCCTCCATTTCGACCTCTTTCGTCACCTTTATCTCCTGAAGCCTATCCCTCCAAAAATGACCCCAAGGTTATTGGGGGCGCTGGATTCCAGCTGCGGGAGGGCTGAAGAAGGACTACTTTGCCATTCCTATCAAGACCTCCAACAAGGTGGCATCGGGAATGGTTCTACTCGCCATCCTCGAGTCATCTTTGCCTCCATTCCTTTGGCGCCGTCCCAATGTGTCTATTTCACGAGGTTCTACCCTAATTCTTCGACATGGATCAAGTGTGCGAACTCTTGGCATTAATCGGAAAGGCTGAAGGATAGCGGGCTTCACGAGAGTGGGTTTGGCCCTCCACTTCATCGCCCCATGGGTGCAGCCCCTGAAGGCGAGTTCATCTAGGATTAAACATAGGGAAAAAATGATCCGACCGGGAGCGCGACGACTTGCCAAGGGAGGCGTTATGCACGAGTGGAGAACTCTTTATCCGAGCATCGACATATTATCATCAAGTGCCGAAATCCTTCAACATCTCCGCCCCCTCTGCGGTGGCGAATTTTATTAGAACATTCGTTTCCTTGTTCTCACGAAGTTTGCTAACTCTTGACTTTCATCTTGAGGATCGCATCGCTTCTTGATATTCCTCCCCTTTGAAATGCCTCCTCGCCCGGGCTATTCTCGAAGCGGCGGTATGATCTCGATGAGAGCCCGCTGCGAAAAAGGGAAAAAACATTGTCAGATGACCTCGTGGCCCCGGCGCCCGGTCGGCGGTCCTAAAATCAAGATCCGCTGCGAGCTCGGCTGTTTTCAAGAAAGCGGGTCACGATCGTGGCGGTCAAGTGGTTCTTCGGGGTGGGCGGCTATTCGCAAAAGCCCCGATGAGAATGAGAAATCTAACAGTCCGTTACTCCGTTGACTCCTTTTTATTCTTCGTTCTTCTTGTGATTCTTCTTCACGAGGACCCTTAAGCAGTCGCGCGTCGGGTCTCCTCACAGGGGCTCTGCGAGGTTGGACCTCCGGAATTTGTACTTGACGAAGCGCTACGAGGCGCGAAGTGTCTCCTAGTCCCCGGCGCCGTCTCTGCTCGTGTTGCCCCATGCAGATCCGTTGCTCTGAGCGGCCTCCTGCTCGTCCCGAGGTTGAAGAGATTCACGAGTCCCTTGACCCTGCTGCTCCCACGGCTAATAACGAGATACCACCTTTGCGATGGCGAGGTTTGAAGCTTTTGGGCGACCCGGAGGAAGAGCAAAGAGAGAGGATGATTTTTCATCCATGCCAAGGCTTGTCGCGCATGTCGCCCGGTGAGCATTCCTCCAAGACGTGTGTCCTGCTTAGCCCATACGCCGCGCGTTTACCTTTTGCTATGATGATTATAGAAAATAGGGGCGCTTGACGAGTTCAGTACATTCAAGGATGCTCCACTGAAATCCGGACGCGCCCGAGGATTATCTGGCGACCTAAACATCAAAGCCGAGTATGCGGCGAGCTGCGATCCCTTGATCGAACTCGGACATCGCGGAAGGAACAAAGCGCTCTGCGCTAGGAGAATCTGGATATCACGGCTCCCTCAGGGTAGCTATCTCTTGGGTTGTTTCATGTTTTTGATTAGTCGACTATCTTGCCCGATCTCTTGTTTTGCTCGGCTCGGGACTCCACTTTGCGAAGCTTGAAGGAAAACTTAAAGCGCGGAGGATTCGGCGAAGCTGGAGAAATATTTTGAAGGTGTAGCTGTCAACTAGTCTTTGTTTGATCCTTACTATCCTCTCTAATGCTTTGCCTTGCAGTTATAAGGTCAAAACTTCGGTAGCGATGCAGTCTTGGCGAGAGAGTTAAAGCTCTCGAAGCTTCTGCTGTGAGCTCGAGGATGCTTCTAGCCCCTGTTGAGTTAAACTTCATCCGGATGGCGAGGCCACTCGGCGGGGGTGAAGCCATCGTCCATTTGAAGGAAGCCCGTGGGCCCTCAAGAACTTTTGAAGGAAGCAGACCAGCGGTGCCGGCCGGACCACAGCGATCACCAAGTCCCTCTATCCTGAGTGGATCTTGAGGCCCTTAGGAAGGCTACGCTCGTGATGTTGTGAAGATCGGGCTGCAGAGCTGCGGGAGGAAGTCGGGGATACTTCTTTGTCGATTGTAGAGACTCTTGACCTTTAAAGGCATAAAAAGTGTTCCTGTTTCTCCTTCATGAAAGTATACATCTTGAGTGGTTTGACCGAGACCTTTGTTCATCGACTCCGACCTCGGGCTGCGGGATATGATTCATGGATCTTGTCCACGAGTCTTAACATAAATGAAGCACTCGAATTCATGATTATAAAGAGGTTATATGAAAGCGACTTTTCAATCGAACTTTTATTCACAAAGATTAAAAGAAGTACATAAACTTAAGTGAAAAAGCGTAGGGCATTCTATATTCCAAGTATTCTTGATTGTCGATCCATCTTCTCGCTTAAGTTTATAAGCTCAAGGACGAATTATTTCATCGATGATGTAAGGGCCCTCCCAACTTGGGAGAGTTTATGTTCGCTCTTTTGATTCCTCCTTAGGACTAGATCTCCTTTGGAGAAGCGCGGCTCTTTACATTGCGCCCATGATAGCGTCGTAAGCCTTGGAGGTATTTTGCGAGCGAATTGTTGCGATATCCTGGCTTCTTCGATCTGTCGAGGTCTTCTAGCGGTGTCTTACGAGCGATCTCTTCATAACTACGAACCGCGAGGATCGAATTCTAACTTTCGGTTGGTAAGACCGCCACATGCCATATACGAGAAAGAAAGGTGATTGCCGGTTGCTCCGTTGGGGTAGTTCGTAGCCCAATCTTGAAGCGGTTCTTTGACCCACCGAGTAGCATATGGTTGGAGTCGATCGAAATTTCTTGCTTTTATGCCTTGGAGCACCATGCCATTAGCTTCGCTCAACTTTGTCCGTTACTTGAGTGCTTGTGTGTGAAGCAAATTTTATGCTTGACTCCTCGCACCAATCTTGAAATACTTCGCCTCTGAGCCGAGTGCCATTATCGTGATGATTCGGTTAGATCGCCAAATCTAACCACGATCTCGTGAAAGAATTCTCGGCCTTTGCGTAGTAATGGTGGCGGCTGGTTTCAGCCTCAATCCATTTGGTGAATTTATCAATGGCAGCGAAGAGATGAGTATAGCCTCCTTGAGCCTTTTCAAAGGTCCCACCATGTCGAGCCCCAGGACGCAAATGGCCGCGTAATCGGGATAGTCTATAATTCCTGCGCGGCTTGTTCATTTGGCGTCGCGCGACATCATCGCATGTCGGACGATGTCCTCCGCATGCTGTGACGGCGATCGGCCAAAAGAACCCTTGGCGATAGGCTTTTCAGGCGAGTCGATGGCGCGCATGGTTCCCAAATTCAGAGTGGATTTCTTTGGCGGTCTTTCCCTTTTTGTTACGATATCGTCGTCGCGGTATGCGGAGGAGCTTTACGATAAAGCTCCTTTCCAATGATTACATAACTCTTGCTTGGCGCATGATCCGCTCGGCTTGGGCGCGATCCTCGGGTAGCTTGTCTTACATCGGGTAGTCGGTATGGAGATGTCTAATGCAGGGTAATAATCAAGACCTCTGCCTCTTCCCCTTTTCTCTTTGGGTACATGCGCTTTTGGCGGCGCTAATCGTGGGTTTATGAATTTCTTCTACAAATATTCCACGGGTACCTTGGACGGCGAGGATCCCATCTTCGCCAATTAAATCGGTTGCCGTTGTCTGTCGAAGCACGTGAGCGAGCTTGAGTCCATCGAAGTTGCTTTCTAGCTTGCGCTTCTTGGCAATATCTTGCCATGTTGTCCTCGATGCAAGACCATTCATACGCACTTGATTGACCACGAGCATCGAATCTCCGCGAACCGCGATCGTTGAATGCGAGAGATATGGCGTCTGGTCAGTGAATGAGTGCCTCATACTCCGGCGTTGTTGGATCGAGGAAAAAATATTTGGAGGACATACCTCAATCTTTCTCCACTTGGTGATATGAGCACTATACCAGCCCAGCGCTGAGCATGAGGAACCGTCAAAGTACATCGTCAATACTTGAGATCTTTAGTAATCGCGGTCTTTGCAATTCATCCACTCGGCGATAAAGTCGTGAGTGCTTGGGATTTGATGGCGTGTGGGGCTTGAATTGAATGTCAAAAGCCCGAGTTCAAGCGCCCATTTGGCAATTCTCGGTGTCCTCTGGTTGTGAAGTATGTCTCCGATCGGGAAGGAGGTGACTACGAAATGACATGCTCTTGGAAGTAGTGTTTAAGCTTGCAAGATGTAAGAGTCTGACATATAATAGCTTCTACACTTGTGGATACCGTACCTTGGATTCACTTAGGACTTCAGCGTGAAGTATCGGGTCTTGGACTCTGTGCTTTGAGCCGTTTCCTCCCTCTCTCGATGATCGCGTGTGACTACATGTCCGTTGCGCGATATAAAGTAATAGGGGTTCTTCTGGCATTGGTGAGACTAACACGGGAGGTGTCGTCAGGAAGGTCTTCAGATCTTCAAATGCTTGTTGCGCTTAGGCGTCCTTTGAAACTTATCTTGTTTCTTGAGTAGTTGAAGAAAGGCATACCTCGCATACCCAGTCGGGAGATGAACCTGCTTAGAGCAGCCATACACCCTGTAAGTTTCTGAACGTCTTTTTGGTTAGTCGGCGGTTCCATATTTGATATGGCCTTGACTTTCTCCGAGTTGGCTTCAATGCCTCGTTGTGACCCGATAAATCCGAGCAGTTTTCTCGAAGATACTCTGAAAACACACTTCTCAGGATTCAGCTTCATGTTGAAAGCCCTTAAACTTTCGAAAGTCTCGGCTAGGTCGATGATAAAATCTTTCCTTTCCCGAGTTTTTACGACAACGTCATCTACATCGCCTCCGCGTTGTGCAGTTGTGCGTGAAAACACATTGTATCGCCTGCGATATAGGTCGCGCCCGTTTTTAGCCGAATGCCATCGTGGTGTAACGATAAGCTCGAAGGCGTGATGAGCGAGGTCTTGATATGATCTTCCTCCTTTAAGCGAATCGGTGATAGGCCAGGTATCGTCGAAAACTCAAAATTTCTGGCCGGCGGTAGGGAGTGAACGCTCGGATCCCATCGATGGATCTTTCATCTTGCCGGGGTGGACTCCGGCGTGGAGATCTTCTAGCTCGGTGATGACCGTCAAAACATCGAGGTGAGGTTCGGCACGGCGAGTCATTGACTCGACGTTTGTCGTCTCTTTCACTCCGACAATGATGAACTCTGCAATCGTCGTGGTCATCGTGCATTCGGTCGTTCCGCCGATCGTAGCTTATGCCGAAACGCTCGTAGTTGTCGCGGCGTCCATGTCTTTCTTCCTCGTTCCACTCTGTCGCTTTGGCGTGATGTCTGGCGGAGTCCGAGTCAGGTTACATCGGCGTCTCCGATGGCGGTGCGTGGCGCCGGCGCCATCTCTCGGTGGTTGCGATCATTGCTGGCGACCGAGTGGCGCGTTAGGCCGATGCGCTTCTCGGCCGGCTTCTCCTGATTTTCTTTGGATAGGTATCGCCGTCACTATGGCCTTGATGTGAGCCACAATCGGGGCTCTTTGGGTGTCCGATGCAATCATCGGGTCAGGTAGCGTCGAGGCGTCTTGAGCGGCGGCGTTTTGCATCGGCGTCGCGGAAGGCGGTGATCTCCCAACAGATTGCAGGATGTTCTCCGGACATTGCGACCCAAAGATCGCGAGACCGTGTTTTGATCTCCTTACCCTTCGTCGGCGATCTTCTTCGCGGCGTCACGATCTTCTTGATGGAGATCGGTCTTACGTCCTTCAATTGAGAAGATGCGCGAAAATCGCGGCCGCTCTAATGGAGCCGACTTGTTTTCGGATAAGTCGAGTAATGTACACGAGATGGTTATACGGATTACGCGGTTGGATGCGGTTTTTATCGGTGACAAGCTCTCCATGCATATTAGCGGCGAAATCCGGGCTTAGGCGGAAGCTTTGGCGGAGATGAATCCGCGGTTGGCGCCATCAGTGCGTAGGAAAAGATTGAGCGCTCCCCTACAGCGCCAGCGCCGACTTTGTAGTCGGCAATAAATTTATAGGGTGGCGCTAGATCTCAAACTAGAAGGTCACACAAGACAAAGGGATTTAGACAGGTTCGGGTTCTCGTGGAGAGATAATACCTAATCACGTGTCTTTGGGATTATGCGGATCTCTTGGATCCAAGGATGCTCAAAGCGCAATGTGCTGCAGGCGATATGAGGTGTTTATGCTCTATGGATTCATCCCTCTGTTGTTGCCCACCCTCTCCTTTATATAGTGGGGTGAGGCGACTTCGAGTCCGATCGGATAAGAGATTCCGATCGGTTACAAGATTCTAGTCGGTTATAGGACAGAGTTTACATCTTTATCTATCCTTCTAACGACTCGGATTACAACTGTATCCATCATTTCTAAGGATCTTGACGTTATGATATATCCCTTTAAAATGCGGTTAAGAAGCAGCGTGGAACATATCTTACGGGCCTTCATCTTGGGCCTTTCACGAGGATCCCACAGAATCTATATCCCACACGGCAATGACCTCCTCCCTTTTCTTGCTTCCTTCTCCCTCCATCCTTTGGGCTCTTCTCCCTCCCAAAGCTTCTTCTTCTTCATTGGGTTATTCTCCAGGTGTAGCAAGCCTTGGGGCTTCTTCCTCCTACCCAAAACCAGTGCTCCTCTAAAAGGCTCCTTGCGGTAGCCCTTCTCCCCAAGCGACCAAGCTCTCCCAACTCCCCTTGTTACTGTTGGTGATATGCCCTTGAGGAGATCGTAAAGATGATTGTATCACGCCTTATGTTTATGGAACAATATAATTGTTTGTCCTTTGAATAAATGTCGATTGGATTAATCAACAAGTAAGTGACTTGTTAGGTGCAACTTTTCCATATATTGATATTATTCAAGTTATCCCTGATCGGTTATCATAATATAGGACGATTATGTTTCATAGATTAGCACATATATTGATTGATGACCATGTTTCACGGGTCATAGAGATATGGAGATATCTAATCAATAATGTGGACACATGTTAGAGAACATGCATTGGATAGACCCATATGAGACATTGCAAGAATCGTTATATATATTCTTATGTGTCATCAGTTAGTCTCATGCATAGTGTATGTATGTTCCTTAGATCTGAGATCGTCATTGGTTTCCTAGATGTGTAATGGTTTACTTAGGAGCTACCAAATGCTACTCTTTAACCAGGTTGTTATCAAGGAAGCTTTCGGGTTCACTATGAAACATGCTGAGGTACATGAATGATCAAGATGGAATTTACTCCTCCTATATTACGGAGAGACATCTCTGGGCCCCTCGAGGTAGATGGATTAAGTAAGTGCATGGCCATGCGGATGTGATTGAGAGTCAATCCGGATAAATTATTCCTCTGGTATGAGTGAAGAGATCGGTGTCATAGGATGACATGACTCTCGCCTTGAGCTTGATCGATATCGTGAAGCAAAGGAACATGAGATTATCACATTATAGTAGGTTAGTCCAGATGCTTTATGGATATTTGGGAATCGATATGTCTTGCTAGGTACCGTGTCAGTGCTCGATCGAGAAAGGTATTTAAGTCGTGTCCAAATATACATGAACCTCTGGTCACACACTTAAGGGATGGAATATAGTGGTATGGATTGGATCCGTCACTAATGGGCCAAGTGGGATTTGTCCTTGATTGGGCCCTAATGTAGGAGTTCCACCACGGGGAGGGGCGGCTAAATAAAGGGAGTTCGTGGTTGCAATTGATATGTGAGGCGTAGCCACGAAACCTAGCCATCTCTACTTGAGCCTTCCGTGCTTGTGGTGGTCTTTGGCACACCGGCCTGGCGTTCTTTTCGAGCGTGTGGACACTGGTAGAGGTGTTACTGCTACTGCGACACTGATCGAAACGATCGACCACCGGGCGAGGAGGATCGGCCACCGCACGAGGAAGATCGACTACTGCAACAGGAAGCACACTTCGTTGATTCGGGCTGCATCAACTTCCTTCATTGCACTACTCGTCTAGTGGTAACGATCCATGATCATTTACTTGCGTGGCTTTACATTTCTGAGGTAGAAATTTTAATTGTGTGCTAGCATAGCCTACACGTATCCCTTCATGTCCCCCCTTGTGGGTAAGTGAAGGTAAGGCTTCCTACGGTTTGGATTGGGTGGTTTCCTTGCTTTTTATGGAGGAGCCATGCTAGTTTAGTTGTTCTAGGGTTTTGGAAATTGGGGATTTTGGAGGGAAATTGGTGGATCTAGAACTAGGGGTTAGTTCTGAAATTTCGAGCTGTGCAGACCCTGATTTTGGAGCAGCGATATGAGGTCCCTAGATGCATTTCCTGAGTGGTTGTCTGTAGAAGAAGTTGTAGATCGTCATCTTAAGTTTAATTAGAGATCAAGAACATGATTTTTGATTCAGCCATTTAGGAGATATGGTTATTTTTGTGACTATTGTCCAGAACCTGCTGCTGTTATTAGTAGCCTCGGTTTGTTTATTGTTTTGGGCAATCTAGAGCTATTTCTTGAGGGGTTGGTTGTAGAAGAAATTGTAGAACATGGTCTTATATTTAATTAGAGGCCAAGAACATGAATTTTGGTTTAGCCGTTTAGAAGTTATGCTTATTTGAATGCCTACTGTCCTCTTTGGAATTGCTGTTGGCAGTAGCTTTGTTTTGTGCTATGCATGCCTAGTTAGAGACCGAATTGGACTATTTCAATAACTATAGAAAGCTAAGAAATTTCCTGTATATTCTAAAAATGTCATCGTTTGCATAATTTGGAATTGTATAAAAATAGTTATGGTCGGTTGAAGTCTTGTCGAGGTTGAATCACGGTTGGAAGGTCAGACTTTGGGTAGTTCTGTATTCGAAGTTCAGGTCATGCTTTGGGGACCTTTTGGTCATTTCCAAAAGGGTTGGATGTTGTGAAAAACGTGGATTATTGCCTTAAACTTCATTAGAGATCAAGAATACCAAATGTTGTTAGCGGATAGAAAGTTATGGCATTTTTGTTATGCTGCATCGAGAGCTCATTCACATAGCGGTAGCTTGAGCTTGTGTTGTGCATGGCTAGTTAGAGGCTGAATTAAATTATTCTAATACCTAAAAAGCTAGGAAATTGTGGGTTATTACCTATAGATTTCTTAAATCTTTTAGTCCCATAAGTTTGGGTACTAGAGGTTGAAATTTTGGTGTTTTGTCAGTAGGACAGCAAAGTAGCGTAGTTGTGAGGTCACTTTGTTGTGTTTAAATTGTTGATCTTTGAATGTTATGATTGCATTATTTTGAGATGTATGTAATTGTTATTTCAGGAAGTGTGACTTCGGGGGTGGCCTCAATCCCGCCCCACCGCGTTCTTCACGGTTAGAGGCAAGTGTATCAATTAGAATGATGTTAGGATGTTGGTTGCTTGCTTGTGACTACGAATATGATTATGCTAACGATTATGGTTATGTTTATGAGTATGTCTAGGATGATTATTATGTTTATGATGATGCAAATGATAAGGTGATGGATGTAAGTATATGACAATGTGCATGTTTGTCAAATGTTAGAAATCGACAATAAACGTATAACTTCAGGTACCTTCGGGTTAGCAAAGTCAAGCACAAAATCAGAGGTGCACGATGTAGACAGGTTCAGGCCCCCTGACGGAGTAACACCCTACTTCCTCTGTGGATGATATGTGTATATGATGTCTGGAATACAGAGTAATGTGTCTAGCCCTAGTTACAAGGAAGATTTGAACTTTGTCTAAGGCTAAGCTAGGGTTGGAGGTTGATGAAACGCGGGTCGCCGACTCCTGGTTGCTCTACGCAAAGGTTCTAAAAAGTCTTCTCTACTTCTAGTCTGGAAATCTCTCATCCCCCTTGAGGATACTTTCCCCCGGCCTTATATAGTCGAGGTGGCCTTGCCCCAAGTCGAGTCGTAGTCAGTTTGGAGCACTGGATCATAGCCGATGAGGAATCCATCGTCGTGTCATCTTTGCAACATATCCAAATTTCCTTGCATACTAGGCGTACTCGAGTCGGTTTCCTTGTAGGAGGAACATGATCGAGTACTTCCTAATATGGAATTATCCTTTCCGTGTATATCTTATCCCACAGAATAGGGCCATGATATCTAGAATTTCTATATGCCGTTAGAACATATCCTTCACATATCATTCGAGGACACATACCCTATGTTTAGATATTCGATAGTAGCCCCGAACCTTTGTTCGTGGAGGGTCCATTTAGCGCTTGGTCGAGTAATGCCTACTTTGCTTGTCGTCTAATGATTTGAGAAGATTGGGAATCGTTGAGTGTCGAGTAGGGATGTGCTAGGTCGGCGCCTACCATCAGCCCATATCGAGTCCTCGGGATAGCGCAAGTTACTCGATTTGACTCGACTCGGCGAGTTGCAAAAATTCAAAAAATCTAAGCAGTGGGCATTTGAGTATTTATTGCTCTAAATGCGCAACACAAGATTGGTGCATTGCCATCATTCCACTTTTCTCATTGATCGAGAGCCTGTGCCAAGGGTGAGTGAACCGTTTGCCTAAAATGGTGTCGGCTTTATAAGTTCACAGGCCCAGAACCATAACCATTCCCCTCCTTATCACTTTCAACCTTACTCTTGAAACCTCCGCCGCGTTCATTAAGCCTTAGCACCTCCACCTTCAAAGAACTTGCCTTACATTCTCCTCAATGGCATCCAACCCCTCAACCAGCGCCGGAGTTGCTCCACCGCTGGAGAAGAGACCTGATACAACCGAGGCGACCTTCGAGGACAAGGCCCTCGAGAGGGTGTGGTAGAAATCAATCATGATAGAGAAGCACCTTGCTGAGCTGGAGAAGGATGGCTTCGTTCCTCCTCAGGAGTTCTTCCATTAGAGGCCGTCACAAGGTGAGCTATATCCTACCCCCGAGAATGAGGATGAGACCATTGTGTTCAAGGCCTTCTTCCACTGCGGACTCAGTTTCCCCCCTTCTCTGTTTTCGCTCTCGGTTCTTGAATTATACCAGATCCAGCTTTGCCACCTAAGCCCCAATTAGATCATGATGCACAGCGTGTTTGTCCATCTTTGTGAGGCTTTTTTGGGTATTTAGCCTAGCCTCAACTTTGTTCGCCATACATGTCTGAAGAGGGCAATAAAGAATGAAGCTGTTGGGGGCGCCGGTTTTCATCTCTGCAACGGCGTGTCAAATTCTTATATTTCTATCCCCGTTACCTCCTCCTAGCAGTCGGACTGGAGGAAATGGTGGTTTTACATCACCTCTTCAGACATTGCGAACTTCCCTCTAGCTTTTCGACCACTCTTCCTTCATTCGATTGACCTCTGGATGAAAATCCCTCCTTCAACCACCCGCACCGCCTATTATGTCCAGAAGATCGAGGAGCTGAGGAAAACCGGGCTGACTGGGTGGCACATCGCTAGAGACTTCCTCATGTGCGGTCAAGTCCATTTGAAGAGCGGGATCACTTGCCACAGGACTACTCGGTCGATGATGCCACGGGGACAATCCTAGAAGTAAGCATTTATAATATACTTCTTCTCTTTGTTTTAGTCGATGAGTGGTAAACTAACTCATTGTTTGCCAGATCTATTGGACTCGGACATCTCCTCCAGGCTGAGCAAGATGTTCCAAGGCTCAGAACCTGGTACTTGTGGCATCGAGGCGTATTCACTCATCAATCCTCGGTCGGAGGTAAGTACTGCATCGTGGCTTGTAATGCATCTTCTGTGCATCTGTCATCCACCTTAACCCAACATATCCTCAGGATGCCAAGTTTGATGATGAAAGCTCACCGATTGAGGGAATCATTGGCCTGGATGATGACGAGCCGATCTGAGACGATGATCAAGCATCGGGCTCTGTCCTCGTCGATATCGTTCCTTCTTTGGTCAATCCAGCGCCTATCATCGACACAAGCGAGGGTGAGGTGGCTCTGGAGCAAGAGGTTGTCGAGCCCCCTCGAACAAGGAGGTCGGTATCTCCAGTGCCCTGCCGACCAGCCGAACGGCCTCGAACCTCATCATCGAGAAAGTTCGACCAGGTATCCTTCAATCGCTCGCTTGGATGTTATGAAATCTCTTCTGACGCAATCAAACAAATGTTGGACGATCAGCGGGCCACCTTGGGGGTTGATGTGCAGAAGTCGATGACTCCCATGTAGACATCTTCTCGAACGGGCTTTCCATCGGCTGGGTTGGTCGAGCAGGTCATACCTCCATCGAATAGCACTTGCCGTAGTCATTATTTGACAAATTTCAATTCGTAGTAACTTCTTATTCACAGGTTCCACCGTTGGCCGCTGATTTTCCAGTGCCATCTCTTCCACTGGCCGTGTCGGTCGAGAAGCTAGCTGATGGGACCAGATCGGTCTTGGCAAAAATATCTACGCAAAAGAAGAACGTGCAAGCAAAATATCGGCTAGCGAAGCAGGTTTCCTTTCTATATTTACAATTCTTTCCTCTTTTGGATATGTCATGCAGAAAATCTCCTACAGAAAGGGGCATCTAGCCGTTCAGTCGATGACATCGCCGTAGCTGCCTTGTCATCTCTTGGCACAGTTGTCACCTTCACAGCTCCCTCTTCGGCGGCTACTACCACAACAATAGCTCCACCTCCTCCAACTTCTCAAGCGCCTCTCAAATATTGGTCTGTCCTGAAGCCCTAGGTTCAGGTATGCAATTATCACCAATCTATTTCCCACGCTCTGCTTTATCCTCTATTTTGCTTTTTGACACCTCTTGGCTTCTTTCTACAGCACATTCCAGATACCTTGTGCAAGGTTGAAACTTTCTGCGAGCAGGCCCACCAACAAAATGAGCAGCTCATGGCTTCTAGCTAACAAGCGCTCAAGACAAAAAACACAGGCCTGGCGGCACTTAGGGCCGGTGAGGCTGCCCGATCTTGGTGAGAAGCAAAGGGGCGGCGAAAGCGAAGGTGGAAGCGAGAAAGTGAAGCCGAGAAAGCTGCTCGCGATGCGCGTGGCTCAAGGCCAAGGTCGGTAGAGACAAAGCGGGCGGCGGGAAGTTGGTCAAGGGTGAAAAGGCTGTAGTAGATGCGACGCTTGCCACTATGCAGTCGGAGACCCTTGAGCACATGACTTCATCTGCACATCTTGCGACTTCTCACATGCTTGGCCTTGTGAAGAGCCACCATCCGGGCCTGGACGTCTCGATACTAAACGAAGGATTCGCATGCGAGGCGAGGTTGCGATTACATTAGTCGTCAAAGGCCTTCTTGAGGGTTCGTGGTCTAGTTGGAGTTGCCTCTCGCGGACGATGATGATGACATCAGCTAGAATTCTTAGGCCTAAATACGCTGATGTAAAGTTTCTACTGCGGTCTTTAATGATAATGCCAATTAATTTGCTTGTCTATTATGCTTTGCCTCCTATTTCCTTGTCAATGAAATAGAGTAGCACAAGTAGATGCAAATCGATTTAGCACTCAAAGACCTTCAATAAATAACTTTGTTGCCAAGCATATGCTGATTGCATCATACACAAGGCTAGAAAAATACTCATCAAATAACTTAGCCCCTGACGAGTACTTGGAGGCGAATATAACATGGCGCTATATAGTTTAAAGTAAAAAAACTACATGATTTTTGCAAGTATTCATCGACCATATAACTTAGACTTTGTAGCAAGCGAGGAACTTCTTTGAACAACGCATGTAGAATCAACTAGGCGTCATCTCCGCCGCTTCGTGAGCGTTAGATGTCTAACAATCTATTGCTCGTATCGCACATGATAAATTGCTCGTCGTCGAGGTTGAGGCATGGCCACCGTTGGTTTGTTCTTGACATGCTAAGTACAAGATCGAGTAAATGCGTGCAAAACATCGCATGTAAAAAAAGTAAAGAAATTATGCCTCTGACGCTCAGCTCGATAACAATATCGACTAGGAAATAGAACAAAGGTACATAGTTACAGCACCCGACTCCTTACTCGATGATATGTCATCGGGTTGGGAAATAGATTGTAACACAAATTCATGATGTAGACCCGACTCTTTACGGATAGTGGAGCGAGCAAAAAGTGTAGCATTAGCATCATAGATACATGTTGCGACTCAGACCCTTATTCGATAGGTGTATCGACCGAGAGTGAAGCGAGGTTGGTAAAGATCGGCGATGTAACCCCGTCCCTCTATTCGATGGGCGCATCAATTAGATGGTAAAGCAAATCGTCGAAAAGTGCATGATGTAGCCCCACTTTCTACTCAATTCTTTGCATCGAGAAGAGTTGTAACATCACGCCAATTTAATAAAATAAGAAATAAATTAAAGATTCAAACCAAATTTCATTTTTTCTTTTCACGGCTTTTTCTTGAATCATTACGGATTTTATTGGATTCCCTTGATTATTGTTCTAAAGGAGAATTCATTCTAATAATCATTTAAGCATTAGATAAGTTATAAGAAAAGAAATGTACAATAATAAAATGATGAAAATCCTAAAAATCTTTAGAGAACTCCAAATTACATTTTACAATTTAAAAAGTCAAATCAAGGTATTTAAAAATGAAAAGAAAACAATATTATGCTGATCAAAGAGGATTCCAAACAAGATATACGGAAGATCGAATCTGGCGACTCTAAGATATGAGGAACAAACAAAATTTCAAAATGAAGTAATGTCCAGATTTGACCACCTAAGCAAAAGCAGGACAATCTTAGACAGCATGTCCAACAGCTTGATACTAATCAAAATCTGATAAAGGACAGACTGTATGACATGAACCCGAAAATGGATGATTAGTACAAGCGAGAAATCAAGTTGAAGCTGCAAGTATATCACATACAAGCAATCAGTTATGGATGAGACATCAGTTAGATCATCTTTCAGAATTCACTGTGGATGCCTTGCTCGACTACACTCACTTAGCACATGATTGCATATATGATGTTGGTAGCGTCCTTGTTGAAACTACGCACTATGAATGAATCTTTGGATCAAATTGATCGGATCTTCAGCTGTTGATTATCCGACGGGAGACCCGGACTATCAAGTTGGCATGATCAAGCTATGTCTCAAGGGCCAGAAAATCAAAGCCGAGAAGCTGCTGATGATAAACCAGTCTCTCCTCCAAAGAAAAGCTCAGCTCAGGGCCAGCTCAAAAGAGTCTTTTCTAGGCGCAAGTAGGGGCCCTTTTTGGCTATTGATGCCAAAGGGGGGGTAAAACCTTATAACCTCTCTTAAGTTCTTTTCTGTAGGCTGGATTATATGTTGTGTTCTTGTCCTTTGTATGCTACTTTTATTATCTTTATATATGGCTGTTTAGATGCTATATGCTCTAATACACTCTTTAATACTCAGCTCTGATATGAATTTTAGAATGCATTTATTAAGGGGGAGAAAATTCACTAATAAATTCTGCTGTCAGTCTTTTGAGCTAACTCTATTTTGCAGAATACATGAGATATTATCAACTAAAAGGTATGTCGTCATCAATTACCAAAAAGGGGGAGATTGATAGCATCTAGGCAACCCTCAATTCTATTACTGTATTATTATGGTTTTGGTATTGATGACTAAGGTTGTAATACTCAAAGCTTTGAAGAAAAGAAGCTGCAATCTATGATGGAACAAGTTGGGCTAACAAGATTAAGGTATTCAGTTTATAGTTTATATCTTGGGAGGTGATTCAAGACAAATAGTCTAGGTCTATTTTCTTTTGGTTGTCCAAAGAGGACTTTGCACAAGCAAATAGGTTGTTAGGCAAAGGCAAAACTAGATCTCTCGGAGCATAAGACACTTAGACTTTATCCTTGTGAGATCTTATCTCTTTGTACACCGGACCAATCTTTATCTATCTTTTTCTTCAGTCCGTTGCGTACCTTGAAACTATTCTACGTCAAAACTCCCTTTTTGATATCTAATCATTAGATATTCGTTTTCATATTCACATATCCGTGATTAAAACCTTCTTTGAAAATCTTCCTATAGCCAAAAGTTTGCCTATATATATGAGACCAAAATATAAATGGGTTTCCCATCTCTGAGACCAAATATTTGGTCGGCACTCTTCGATTTATAATTTTTTGCGGATGAATCTTTGATGTCTTTTGAATGAAACCTAAAATGAGGTTTCTCTATCTTCGAAAGAATTTTACTTAGGAAACGGACTAAGCATTCGTGTTTAAAATATCTCAGTTCATTGCTAAAATAAAAATCTTGGATAAAAACTTATCTTTATTGAAAAGGTCCTTGGCACCAATCTTCTGAAAAGTCCATGTATGACGGACCAAAAATTTGGTCCGACGTACATGTGTCTCAGTGCCAGACCAATCTTCTGAAAAGTCCATGTATGATGAACCAAAAATTTGGTATGACGGACATGTGTCTCAGTGCCAGACCAATCTTCTGAAAAGTCCATGTATGAAGGACAAAAAATTTGGTCCGGCGTACATGTGTCTCTCTACCAGAGACCAATCTTCTTAAAAGTCCATGTATAACGGACCAAAATTTTGGTCAAGCGTACATAGGTCTCTGTGCGATCCAATCTTTTAAAGTCCATGTACAGCGGACTAAACAAATTGGTCGATCGCTCATTTTGTCTCTCGGTTGTATGCGGACCATCCTCTATAAGTAACCCATGTACTACGGACCAAAATTTTTGGTCGTCGTGAATTACTCAAATTTGGTCCGTCATACACATATCTAGTATCGCTAAACGCGATACTTAGTCCGTTATGCGTGTATATTTACATTGTTTACGAGATCGACCGTCCAACGCTCTTGCTTGATGTCGAATTTAATAAAAATTATCTGATGAGGTCTCAAGCAAAAAAAATTATATTACCCTCTGAAAGGATAAGATCTACCAACGGTAAACATATCAGGAAATAATAATTATATTTGATAGTTATAAAAATTCAAAAATAGAAAAGCTAAAAATCTGAAAATATAAATTTCAGAATTTTAGTAAATAAATAGTAAAGAATCTAAAGTTGCACATTTTACAGGAAAGCAACATGGCGTAAGAAACCTTCAAACAAATCTCAAAAATTTTGAATAAATTATAGACACCTAAATAAATTAGAATCAGAAAGCACCAAATTGAGCACAGTAAAATGTCAGAATTTTTATAAATTCTACATGCATCAAATCAGTCTAAAAATTTAACAGTATGATTTACCTTATCTCTAGTACCTGATAAAATTTCATTAAATTTGAGACAAGATAGGTAACCGATTCATTGGATCAAAAACAGCTCAGATCGCAGAAGTACTCAGATTTCTCTTCTTCTCTCTCTGCCGTGCGGACCCGTTCTCCTATGCGGTCTCACATCGGAGGATTGCTATCTTCTTCCTCCTCTCTGGCAGAGCTCCCTCGCATGGCCGAGAGAGCTCGCTGGTACTGTAGCATTGCCACCTATACACTTTCGCGTCACCCGAGGTAACCGCCTCATCATCAGCCTGCCATGAATCGTCCTTGCCCGAATTTTCCGCAATCTCGCCCATACCTACTCCTGTGGAGCCGCTGCAATTTACCGATGAGTTCACACCAGGTGTTGATCTTCTCTACAGTGAATTCCTTGGATATAAAAGCCGTTCAGTGATCGCTGAAGAATGCTCGTCATTTCCGCTCTCATTTTTCCCACTCTCGTCCACTGAACCTCTTTCAATTTCTCGTATTTCCAATCTAGCCAAAGAACACTAGAATCGGGGTCGATCTCGATTTGAAGCGGTACCGTCACTTTTTCTCAAATTCCCTTGTGCATTAGCTTATGTGACTCACCCCGATCAAAACCCACACTCATTTCCAGGAATCATTAACCCGAGCCTCGCCGCCACTGTACCCTCTTCTTGTTGGTGATATGCCCTTGAGGCAATCATAAAGATGATTGTATCACACCTTATGTTTATGGAATAGTATAATTGTTTGTCCTTTGAATAAATATTGATTGGATTAATCAACAAGTTACTTGTTCGTGCAACTTTTTCCATATATCAATGTTATTCAAGTTATCCCTGATCGTTTATCATAATATAGGACAATTATGCTTCATAGATCATCACATGTATTGATTGATGATCAAGTTTCACGGGTCACAGAGATATGGCGATATCTAATCAATAATGTGGACACATGTTAAAGAACATGCGTTGGATAGACCCATATGAGACACTATGAGAATTGTTCTTATGTGTCATCAGTTGATCTCATGCATAGTGTATGTATGATCGTTAGACCTGAGATTGTCATTGGTTTCCTACATGTGTAATGGTTCACTTAGGAGCTCCCAAACGCTACTCTTTTACCAGGTAGTTATAAAAGAAGCTTTCGAGTTTACCATGAAATATGCTGAGGTACATGAATGATCAAGATGGAATTTGCTCCTCTTATATAATGGAGAGATATCTACGGGCCCTTAAGGTAGATGGATTAAGGAAGTGCATGTCCATGCGAATGTGATTGAGAGTCAATCCGGATAAATTATTCTAATCTGATATAAGTGAAGAGATCGAGCTATAGATTATCGGTCAGAAAGGTGTTTCAGAGTCGTGTCCAAGTATGCATGAACCTACAGGGTCACACACTTAAGGGGTTGGAATATAGTGGTATGGATTGGATCAGTTACTAATGGGCTAAGTGGGCTTTGTCCTTTAGTTGGACCCTAATGTAGGGTTCCACCATGAGAGAGGGTGGCTATATAAAGGGGTTCGTGATTGCAATAGATCATAGAAGAGCGCGACCACGAAACCCTAACCGTCACCACTTGAGCTTTCCCTTGCACTCTAGTGCTGCGCTGCGATGCATGGCATTCTTTCCCTGAGCGTGTGGACACGGTAGAGGTGTTCTTTGCTACTTCAACACTTTGGTAGGGACGATCGACCACCGCGTGAGGGCGAGCGACCACGCGTGAGGCGATCGACCACCACGTTAGGAGGATCAACCACGCAGCGAGGAAGATCGACCACTACAAGCTGGGCGCGCGCCGTTGATTGGGCGCATCAACCTCCTTTATTTTGCCGCTGGCGTCTAGTGATAACGATCCATGATCATTTACTTGCGTGGCTTTACGGTTTCACGGTAGAAATTTTATTGCGCTAGTGTAGCCTACCGTATCCTTCAATTCTTCCCGAGAACCAGCGGTCGGTGGCAGACCAAACTAGCTGATCTCTAAAGATAGCGTCAGGTGAAATGAAACTCCTGAGTCCTGTAGGTGCTATAGGTCGAACCGATTCCAATGGAAAAGCTCCCTGCTGCCAGCACGGCTGGACGCCTCTTCTGCCGCTGCATAGCTACGGTGGTGAGGTGGTTCAGCTGGTCATCGGTAGGAATGGGTACCGTCATCAGGTGCACAAGAACGCCCTGGTGCTAATCGTGCCCTCGATCGGACCGGAAAGCCAACGGATCCTCGCCGGCAATGAGCCCTTGCCGCGCTCTGTTTTTGTGTCACTGACGGGTGGACCCAAGCAGTCAGTGACCGGGTCAAGTTTGAACGAGAAGTATCTACCGCGCAATCGGCGAAAGACGCTTTTAGTACTCTGAAAACGTATTTTGCTATTTGTTTTAATTTTCAGAACCGAATCACTTCAAATGGCTATAACTTCTAAAGTATGAATCCAAATAAGATGAAACCAATTTCTAAATTCATCTAAAATCAAGTACTCTCAGTATATGCAAACACATTTTAAAACTATTCTTTGTAAAAATTTGAAATTCAAATTTCTAGAAAAGGCATCAAAATAGGCTATATGTAAAAATTTTGCAAATGAACTTAGATTTTGATAAAACCAATTTTGTTGTGACCCTTGTCCTGCTAGCAATCTAAATATGTAAAAATATTTGAGAAAATAATTTTTTGGTCTTTTCTATTAAAGTCTAACATTATTAGATTAAATATTTAATAAGGAATAACTAATAGCAAAGAATTTGAAAAGTTATTAAACTTATTTCTTTTCAAACTAATGGCAGTAGGTCTTGAGCATGTAAAATAATTAGAAAGTAATAATTTGAATATATTTCATGCATATAAGCCATATTCTAGTGCAAGGATCATATGTCCAAAATGATGGATGTGGCATAGTATATTCTAGCGCTTGGAACATCGAAAGATGAGATAAGGTGGACCATTGTGGCTCCACGATATCCATGATTTCCAAACTATGGTGGATAAATGTAACACCCTAAAATTTGCTCTAATTTAAATTTTGGAGTATTTTTATTTTGAGAATTTCTGAGAATTTATTAAATTAAAATTGGATTTATTCATTTAGACCTTTCTTGAATTCAATTAAATTTATGCAAAATTCTATGCAAAGTTTCACTGAAAATATTTTATTTGAGTTCCAAATGTCTCAAAGTATTTTCTAGAATTTTTCTGGGTATTTTTACTATTTATTTTGGCTTTGTTTATTTATCGATTTATGTTTAATCGAAATGTTTTATAATCGAATTGAATAATCTTGGTAGGCCCGACCTTGTACTTAGCCCGCCAGTCATCATAAACCCTAACATACGCACCCAAGCCGTCGATTGAGATCCGGCGGTGTCGTTGAGCCACGTCGCCCGAACACGTCGCGCCGATTGGATCGGCTGCGTGAGCGCAGGATTTCCTGCGTCGCCGTCCCGCGAGATCGCCGGAGGGCGTGGGCTTTGATAACGTGATTACCGCCCGGCAATTTCGCGCCTGTCGAGGCCCTTTAAAGCTGCGTTGGTGGCGCGTTAGCGAGAGGACTCAGCGCGCGTCTTTTGACTCCTTGCACTCCGTCGAGACCCCCTCTAGCGCCCGTTGTTGCTCGCCGTGCCTTTCTTTCGCGCTGTTGTTTTTTGCTTCCTCTCGCCGTCGTCCGAAGCGCTCCGCCGTGCTCCAACCCCATCCCGAGTTCACCGAAGCAAGCCGCATCGAGTGGACCACTTCTTCACGTCGGAGAACCACCGAAGCTCCGTCGACCGCGTCGTCTTCCTCAGCTCCGGCCACTTCTACCCGCTACACCGTTGCCAACCTTCGCGAGCTTCATCCGCCGTCCGTTCTTCATCTGACCGTTCGGGTGAGGCCGCGTAGCCATCTCAGTTCTTTCCTTGGTTTTAATCTGTACCGTTATATCTATAGATGTGCGGCTCGGATGTGTCTGTATAGATTTAACTAGGGTAGATCCTGGCCGTTGTTTTGTTGATGGATGAGTGAGATGGCACCACGTCAATAGTTTACCTGATGAAACCGCTCGGGTGCAGGGGTGTCGGATTAGATGCATGCGGTGCCCGGTGGGCTTAATTTGATCGGGTGGATCCGCGCCGTTCATTTTTGAACAAGTGGCGGTGATTGTGCCGCGCCTTTGTCAAATCGAGTGCGACCGCGTGTCCCCTTTGACCGAAGCGTGACCGAGTCTGGGCCGTCGATTTCCGCGGAGTGTCGCGATTGCGTCGCGTGTCGCTGCGAAGCCAACGCGTCGCCAGACGTGCACGGGATTGGACCGTTGGATTCGGGTGCACCGTCGATCGTGTGGCGCGTGGGGGTCGGAGTCGAGGCGTCGCCGGCCGCCGTGTCTTTGGCCGTTGGATCCGTCGGCCGTTCGATGGCGGCGTGTGTCACCGGTTCGGCGCGGCTGCGTGAGATCTGGCCGTTGATCTTTTGGCGGCCATGATTGCACGCGTTGAAGGATCAACGTTAAGGATCGCTGTGATGATGCGCGTGTCCGCTTTCGAATCTCGAGGCATCGGTGGCGTCGGCGATGGCGTCGATGCTAACGTCATCTGGTGGTGGCCAGGCTCACTGTTTTGTGGACCGAGTCCACGGTGGATCGACCCGAGCCGTGGACTGGGTCCATAGACCGAGGTGACGTGGCAGCCCTAGAGCATGCCACGTGTCAGATGACGTCATTTCTCTAGAAACATATTTCGGCCGAAATTCTTTTCTGTGCTGATGTCATAAAGGCGATTTTTCAGTATAAAAATAATTTGGAAAAATCGTATTTTCTAATTTCTGTATTTTCAGATTTTATTCAAACTTCAAACGGCTATAACTTTTGCATTTTAACTCGAATTTCGGTGATTCAAATTTCTAAAAATTCATAAAATTGTGATCTATTTAATGATGAATTTTAGTTGAATTTTTGAGGTCATTTAGTCTTCTTTATTAGTTATTTATTGCATATATTGTTTGTCGCGTGACACAAATTTGCGGAAGGATTCGAGAAAAGTTAAATCGCTCAAGACCAAGCTTGAACACGACCAGCAACTATTTAAAGGCAAGTGATGCTTTGATCATTTTGATCCCAGATTTTAAAATGTAACCTATGCTTTGAAATTATGCATGCTAATTTATTTAAAGTGAATTTAAATTAAATTGGGTAATGTAGCTAATCAACCCATGTTATTATTGTCACCATGAAATTATTATCTGTATGCCCTGAAATCTTTGTCACCCTAGGATTGATTGTATTAGTTGGATGTTAATATTGTGCCAACATGGGAGGCCAGACCGTGAGTAGATGCTTAGCCTTGCAACGAATCATGAATGATCTTTCGTGAAAATGCTACAATGTTGATTAAAGAAATATTGAATGTATTTTGAAAGTGGTGTGATGATGGCACATGATGAGATTGAGTCTGAGAGACACTGTGTGGTTACATGCAGATGTTGAGTCTTCTTGGCATGTGTTGCACAATAATCAACAGGGTGGGAAATGATTTAGACTGGTGCAAGTGGCAAGAGGCTGTGTGCCAGGTGGGCATGTGTGGCATTGGGCTGAAGAGTGATGTGAGTCTGTTGCCACATTGGGGCTGTGTGCCACTGTTGAGTGATGGAAGTCTTGCTTTGGTCAATTAAGGACTTCACCTTGCAAGTCTTTGATCTGAGTCACCCGTACGACCACTTGTCTGGCATGGGATGGACCTAGTTGATTAGGGTTCTTATATCTTTCCTCTGATACCTTAGGGTGACAGTACATAGGGGTGTATACATGCGGGGGCGTGCAATTTCTGACTTGGTGCCCATCCAGCGGTGATTGGCACATCATATGCTTGACTCTGTGTGAGGAAGTGATAGTGAAGGCAATACTAGAGAGGTTCTTTGGTTAAGGTAGAGGTTCTGAAAGGCTTTGTTACATACGATCACCTGTGTGGTGTATGGCTGTATCTGGTGGGTAAAGTGTACAACCTCTGCAGAGTGTCAAATATATTCGAATAGCCAAGTCCGCGGTATTGGACAATGCTCGGGGATTACAGTCAAGGGTTAGATCTTCAAAAACAAAATGTGAAAAGGGTGGCTGTGTGCGGTGTTAAAAATATATTAAAAATTTGTCTTGAGAATCTTGAAGAAAAACCATTTGATGAAATTATTATTATAAGCTGTTTCTTTGCTTTAATCTAAACAAGATACAGCTTTAAAAATGTTGTTTGATGCAAAGAGAACCAATTAAGCCAATCCTTTGGAATAAGCCTTGCATATAGTAATTACGCTGCATTCTGTGCATTACTTGTTGAGTGGCTTGTGTACTCACCCCTCCTTGCTTATTAACCCCAACATCAGTGGAGGAGTCTACACCAGCGTGGGAAGAGGAGTACAATGAGGATCCGGACAATTATGGGGTAAGCCCAGTCGGTTTCCTGTGGCAAGATGAAGGCTTCCACGACTTTTATTTTATTCCGCTGCTATTTCTTTTACTCTGAATAATGTAAGCCCTGTGTGGCTGATTTTATGTAAGGAGACCATAAGGTCGTACAACTCAGTTTATATAAATGTTTGCACTATTTTTTCTTATATCATTGTGAATATGCATGATGTGCAACCTGTAAGGCTATGTGTGCTAACGTGATCTGGACTAGCAGAATACAGAGGTCGGTTTGCGGTTCGGGTCCGACAAAGGTGGTATCGAGGCGGTGACTATAGGTCTTGACCTAAACTAGATTAGGCGTGTCTAGTGGGTAAAACTATTTTCTCTGAATTTAACAACTTGAGCAAGAATATCAATGAAATCTCGACTTATCTTCTCTCTCTTGCTTCATATCTATCTTTGAAATCCTATTATTATTATCTGTTTAATTTAAGCGAGGTTTGTTTTGGCGGATGAGGATAATCCACACCTATGGAGACACCTTTGGAGGATTAGCTTGAGTTATGGCGTATGATGTAGCTGCTCGGAGGTTTTGATAAGCCGCTTTATGGGGGACCAGCGTAGTGCGAGCGGGACTTGATATCGCCTGGGATGTCAAGATCACTATTTACGTCCGGAAGAGGACAAGGCGAGCCGTCCTATCTACATCGCCACCGGAGGACTTCTTTTGAGGCGGGATCCGAGAGCAGCACGTCTTGCAATCGCGGCGATTGCGCACCTCTCCATAGTTGGAGGCACTATTTTTCGTCAACACCAGCGTCGAGATAATCGCTATGAGCAGGATGGAGCTCATGGAGGAGGATGCCACGATCACTCATCGGCAAGGTATGTCGCCATGAGGGGCGCCATGCATGAGATAGTCAGGGGCTGCGGAGGACCCATGGCGAGTCAAGGAGGTGAAGGATCGAGTTGGCCTAGGGGTGAATAGGCAATTTCAACAAGTTTTAACTATTTTAAACAACTAAGCGAATTAATCAAAGAGCGATTCTTTGCAAAGATATCTGAAATTCAAAACAACTAAAGATAACGGTGAAAGCAATAAATGAAATGACACGGGAGAGACAAAGATTTATCCGTGGTTGAGCGCTCTAATCACGTTGAAGCACTTCTTTGAGTTACGCTTCTCGAGCTAGTCGCGATAGCTCTGGCGATCACTCGAGTAACACTTTCACTACTCGGTGAGGTGAGTTCCAAACCTCTCACAAATCGATTGCCTTCCACAAACACCTTTGGACAGGTCACCTGTTCACTTCTTCAATCTGTCTAGGATCACTAAGATCCAAGAGTAATAAACTTTGCACAAGTTACATCTCTTGATTCACTTTGCAATTCACACAACTAGACAACGACTTGGAGCTAACACACTTAGAGATGTATGAGAATTTTTGTGTGAAGATGAAGCCTGAGACTCCTTTTAAGAATGAGAGCTATATTTCAATACCAAAGTGTAAGGAGTTCATACGTATTTTGGAAAATGGCTTAGGAAATGCTTATATAGCCATTTGGAGTGAAAGTAGCCGTTACACACTTTCTGATGGCCGTTGGGCGTGTCGGATCTAGAAACAACGAAATATACACGTACAGCGGACTAAGTATCGATACCTAGCGATCTTGGATATGTGTATGTGGACCAAATTTGAGTGTTCACGACGGACCAAAATTTTGGTCCGTAGTACATCAGAGTTACTTATAGAGGATGGTCGGCATACAAGCGAGAGACAAAATGAGCGACCAACCAATTTGTTTAGTCCGTTGCACATGGACTTTTAAAGATTGGACTAGCACGAGACCTATGTACGTCGGACCAAAATTTTGATACGTTATACATGGACTTTTAAGAAGATTAGTGCAGCGAGAGAGACACATGTGCGTCGGACCAAATTTTTGTCCTTCATACATGGACTTTTAGGAAGATTGAGTGCAGCCTTTGAGACACATGTCAAGTCATACCAAATTTTTGGTTCATCATACATGGACTTTTGGAAGATTGGTGCAGCCTTGAGACACATGTGCGTCGAACAAATTTTGGTCCGTCATACATGGACTTTTGAAGATTGGTGCCAAGGACCTTTTCAATAAAGATAAGTTTTATCCAAGATTTTTATTTTAGCAATGAGTGAGATATTTTAAACACGAATGCTTAGTCCGTTTCCTGAGTAAAATTCTTTCGAAGATAGAAAAAACTCATTTTAGGTTTCGATTCAAAAAGACATCAAAGATTCAGTCCGGCCAAAAATTATAAACTGAAAGAGTGCCGGACCAAATATTTGATACTGCTTGTAGATGGGAAGCAAGCGATATTTTGATCTGACATATATAGGCAAACTTTTGGCTATAGGAAGATTTTCAAAGAAGGTTTTAATCACGGATATGTGAATATGAAAACGAATATCTAATGATTAGATATCAAAAAGGGAGTTTTGACGTAGAATAGTTTCAAGATGCATAGCAATTTGAAGAAAAGATAGATAAAGATTGGTCCGGTGTACAAAGAGATAAGATCTCACAAGGATAAAGTCTAAGTGTCTTATGCTCCGAGAGATCTAGTTTTGCCTTTGCCTAACAACCTATTTGCTTGTGCAAAGTCCCTCTTTTGGACAACCAAAAAGAAAATAGACCTAGACTATTTGTCTTGAATCACCTTCCCAAAATATAACTATAAAACTGAATACCTTAATCTTGTTAGCCCAACTTGTTCCATCATAGATTGCAGCTTCTTTTCTTCAAAGCTTTGAGTATTACAACCTTAGTCATCAATACCAAAACCATAATAATACAGTAATAGAATTGAGGGGTGCCTAGATGCTATCAATCTCCCCCTTTTTGGTAATTGATGACAACATACCTTTTAGTTGATAATATCTCATGTATACGCAAAATAGAGTTAGCTCAAAAGGTATTGAGAATTTATTAGTGAATTTTCTCCCCTTAATAAATGCATTCTAAAATTCATATCGAGTGAGTATTAAAGAGTGTATTAGAGCATATAGCATCTAAACGACCATATATAAAGATAATAAAAGTAGCATACAAAGGACAAGAACACAACATATAATCCGACCCTCTGAGAAAAGAACTTAAGAGAGGTTATAAGGTTTTACCCCCTTTGGCATCAATAGCCAAAAGGGCCCTACTTGCGCCTAGAAAAGACTCTTTTGAGCTGGCCTGAGTGAGCTTTTCTTTGGAGGAGGCGGTTTATCATCGGCTGACTTCTCGGCTTTGATTTTACGGCCCTTGAGACATAGCTTGATCATGCCAACTTGGATAGTGCAGGTCTCTGGTGGATAATCAACGATTGAAGATCATTGAATTTGATCAAAGATTCATTCATAGTGCGAGTTTCAACAAGGGCGTCACCAACATCATATATGCAATCATGTGCTAAGTGAGTGTAGTCGAGCAAGGCATCCACGATGGTCTGAAAGATGATCTAGCGATGTCTCATCCATAGCGATTGCTTGTATGTGATATACTTGCGACTTCAACTTGATTTCTCGGTTTCTTGTACTAATCATCCATTTTGGGTTCATGTCATACAGTCTGTCCTTTATCAGATTTTGATTAGTATCAAGCTGTTGGACATGCTGTCTAAGATTGTCCTGTTTTTTGCTTAGGTGGTCAAATCTGGACATTACTTCATTTTGAAATTTTGTTTGTTCCTCATATCTTAGAGCTGCTGTATTCTGATCTTCCAGATATCTTGTTTGGAATCCTCTTTGATCAGCATAATATTGTTGCTCAAAGGTTGAAAACCAAGAAGGCTGAAATGTGTTATCTTGTGCTTGCTCATTATACTTTGGAGAAGATGGGATGGGATACTGACAGTCAAACAGACTTTCCCAACCAAGAAAAGTATTCCTTTGATCATGCTCAGGATGAGCTGATGATGGAGGATAATAGGTTTCAAATTGTTGGGGCATCCCAGATCCTTCTGCTTCATTTTCATGGGCTCCTGGTCTGAAGGTTTGTGCCTCCATGAACCTTGCTGCAGCTGCTGACTCTAGAAGGTGATAGAATTGTTGCTCTTCATCTAAGGTTCTATCAACTGGATATGTAAGATTTTGAGTGGCAGCATCATCCATTTTCCATGATTCACTTCCATGAATCACTTCAGTTGCTTCTGGAGTATGGTGACTCAGAGTCTTCCCTTTGTTTCCTCGTTGAACATTAGGTTCTCTGTCATTTCTACTCTGATCAGACACATGATGACTCTCATAGGCTTGATGATGTCTTTCATAGGATTGAGGCCAAGAGTCACTTCCTTGTGCCTGGGAAAAATCTCTAAAACTGTTTCTGTCAAACTCATTTTTAGCTTCTACCCTATCTTCACTTTCTTCATCAGCTGGTTCTGGTTGATTTTCTGGCATTCTTTGAAGGAAACCAGTGATCCTCAAACTTTGTCCAGTGGCTTGATGCATGTTATATTTCTTTGGAAAGCACTTGAATTCCTTATTTAGATCATTTTGAGAAATTTTGCCTTGAGCCATGGGACTTGATGATTAGGTGAGCAAAAGCGAAGAACTCTTGAACTTTTGTAGATAGCCTCCTCCATTTGTCCAAAGTAATCAACTAGATCTATAAGTTGTCTTGATAAAATGAGATGCAATAACCATGCAGAAGCGAGGTCCTCCTTCCTTGTATCCGGACTTGGGATAGATAGTGTGCCTCGGTATTAGCAATGAGAACCTTTGCTTCTTCAGACAGACAGGTCACTCTATTTAGATTAAAGTCCCTACTGGAGGTGTCTTTGTATATGTGTCCTGACACTTGCAGATCAGGCATATCCCCACTCAATCTCCACCTCGATGAAGGTACATCTTTTCAAAAATTCTTGTCTTATTTGCGGTGGACTAGAGTCTCGATTCTTGACTCAAGCTGAGATGATTTGATTTTCTTACTTTTCCATTGAGTGAACATGATATATTTTCTTTGTTTGTTCACTAGTAAGGATGCATAAAATTCTAGAGTCCTTGAGACACTCCATGGAATTGTTTTGTTTAACATGATTCTTATCAGTCCGGAGTTGAGTTTATGCGGTCAAATAGTCGATTGAGCCAATGATAGTATTCACTTGATCCCATTCTACATATTGGTGAGTTGTGAGGCGAGAGATCATCTTTCCTTTTCCATCTCTTTTGTTCAGATAAGCATTGTATATGTTCTTGTGTACCAGAGACACAAAATTTTCACCCAGGGCTGCCCTTGACTCTGGAAACCAAATCTTCTCACTTACTAGCCGAACTGCTCTCAATTTCTTAGTACTTAGGTTAGCTAGTTCTTCCTTTGCTAAGGGCGTCAATTTGAGAGACCAGATTCGATACTACGAGGAAGATTCACTGTTGGGTTCATAGGCACAATCCTCGAGAGGATGACTTCGAGAATCAATTATTTGTTTTCCTTTTACGGGTGAGAAGTAACTACTTTTCGGTTTGCTTGAGCGATTTTTGAACATCAGGATTAATCTTGGTCCATGAGGTTGTTCGAGTGATTTGATTCATGAGATGAACTGGATCTTCTTTGCTTCTTACTCTTAACTTTATCAATAATTTTTTCAATCAAACCCCTTTTATCTGGATTTTTTGACCTCATTATGATTTCAGACTAAGTACTGACTTATTGCTCAGACTCAAGACCAGACCCTCTTCAAGCAGGAGAGCAGACCTAAAACAGAAGAACTAGGTCTAGGGTTTGAGACTTGAAGAGGAAAAGAGAAGTTTCAAGGAACTTACTGAGCTTGAAGGAGATTCTTGCGCAAAATGCCAGAAGATCACCGTTGCCAAGACCCGATCAGGATTTGCTTCGGTGTAGAGAAGAAAAAGAAACTTCCGGCTTAGAGAAGTTTACGCAAGCAAGGATATGACAAAGGAGGAATTTGATGGAAGGACTTACTACATTGAATGCATTTTCAGGAGTAAAAAGGCCTTGGTTACTGACACCTTTAACCAGGGTAGTTGGATGAGAATAGGAGTTCTGGCAAGGTGGTGGGACCCTCTTTTGGAATCGGTTTGAACAAGCACAGGGAGTCCTCGAGCAGGTCGGGGTTAGCAATGGGTAAGACTTAAAGCAAAAGGTAAGATAATAAACATATTTTGAAATTTTTAGAGAAGAAGAGAATTGGATATAATCCATTTGATGAGAAGCGGCTTTAGAAATATTTGATCATTAAGCGGACTTGATTTAAGCGAGTTAAGCAGTTACTAATTTGGCCGGACCAAATTGATTTATACTCAGTCTAAAACACTTTTAGTCCGTTGTGGAGGAGTTTTAGCCTTTCATGGAGTTAAAACTAAGGACTTCCATCAACTACGGACCAAAAAATTTAGTCCATTGGCATTGATATTTTGTTTGAGATTAGTCCGAACCAAGTAGAAACCTGTAACTTTTACTTTAAGTTGTTCTCAGTCTGCACTATATCTATATTTCTAAAGATTTTGAAAATAAGAGATATATCTATGAATAACAACCAACACCAACATGACACAAAAGCAATTTGGTGAATGTTTGAGTTAGGTATTCAAATGAGCTTAAGTATTTCTTTAAACTAATCTCATCTGAAAAACTCGAGTACTTAATATGGACACTTTGATGATTTGGTTTCTTTAATTTTTATTGGATAAGAATGAGCATAGAAAGGTGAAATACATCGAGCAGGAAGCGTGAATGCTTCTAACACGATGTGTTGAGCGACTAGTCGAAGCTGCGTTTTGCGATGTATGGATATGAAGAAAAAAACATCCAATTAAGAAAACACACAAGATCTGAGAGGCGTTTAGAACACCAAATCTTTATTTATATATAATGTCGATCGACAAGTTTGGAGAGAGGACAAGACAAACTTAGGCTTCACCCCTACTGCGGCCCAGAGCTTCTATGGCGCATCTACGTACTGAGGAGAGAGGGGAAAGCTTCAAGAAAGGCGTCCACGGCAGCACTGTCTCTGACAACTGCCCTTTCTTCAGACAACTCTGCTAGAGTGCGATCAAATTCCCTCCAGAGCTCTGCAAGCTCTGGATCGTCCCGATCATCCTTGAAAGGTCTTTTCAGCATGATGAAGAACTAAGTTTGGAGAGAAGGAAGAAGAGCTGTGTGAAGGATTGCATCCCCACATTTCTAGTTCGCCTTTTATAGCCATTGTGATAGGAAAGAAATAAATGTATCATAATCCGAAGCGGCTTGAAGTTAGAGAAGATGTAGAAAAACAAGGAGTTACGGAAACCGAAGAGCTTTTTAACAGAAAGTCACACAAGGCTGGGGTAAGAAAACAAGGGATATGAGCATCAGGATAAGCATAGCGAACAAACTTAATCCCCCTTAGCCAGACATTATCGAGCAACATTTGAAAAGGCAATGATATTTAGTTCATTTCTTAATTTTGAAAATTTGGCCTCATCAAGCGGTTTTGTGAAAATATCGATAATTGGTCCTCGGTTCTTACATAACTAAGCATAACATTTCCTTTAGCAACATGATCACGAATAAAGTGATGTGAATTTCAATATGCTTAGATTACGGAATGTTGGACGGATTGTTTGCTATTTTCACTGCACTTTCATTATCGCATAGTAGAGGCACATTATCAAATTTTATACCAAAATCTAAAAGGTTTGTTTGATGAATAAGATTTGAGCACAATAACTTCCTGCTGACCACATATTAGACCCGGCGATGGATAGTCTGTTGAATTTTACTTTTAGAAAACCAAGAAACTAAAGACCTTCCAAGCAAATGACAACTCCACGAGGTGCTCTTACGATCAATCTTGCATCCGGCATAATCGAATCTGAGTAGCCTAGAAGCTCAAAGGAGCACCTTTGGGGTACCATAAACCAATACTTGAAGTGAACTTAAGATATCTAAATATTCTTTTCAGACACTTAAGTGAATTTTTTAGGAGCGACTTGAAATCTAGCACACATACACACACTAAACATGATATCGAGGCCTAGATCTTTGTCAAGTATAGTAAAGAGCCTATCATGGATCTAAAAGCTTTTGATCAACAGACTTACCTCCACATCTTGGTCAAGATGT
The DNA here is from genome assembly GCA_036346275.1 of Otatea glauca. Taxonomy (NCBI): domain Eukaryota; kingdom Viridiplantae; phylum Streptophyta; class Magnoliopsida; order Poales; family Poaceae; genus Otatea; species Otatea glauca. The sequence goes on along the minus strand of CM070720.1, from coordinate 4,274,188 downwards.
GTATTAGTAACCATAGGAGTCTTTATAATCTTGCATTCTTCCATTTTGAAGCGTTTGAGAAGATCCTTAGTATATTTTCTTGTGAGATAAAAGTTCCTTCCTTCAATTGTTTGATTTGAAATCGAGAAAGAATAGCAGTTCCCCAATCATAGACATCTCGAATTCTTTGGCCATCATGTCACCAAATTCTTTACAAAGAAATATTAGTACTGACCAAAGATAATATCATCTACATATATTTGACAAATCATTAATATTCCATTGATGTCTTTTAGAAACAATGTTGGATCAACTTTTCGGTTTGAAGTTCTTATTGAGTAGAAAATTTCTAAGGCGCTCATACCAAGCTCTAGGAGCTTGTTTTAAACCATAGAGTGCCTTAGATAATTTATACACATGATTTAGCAAGTTTGGGTCTTCAAAACCAGGTGGTTGTTCAACATAGACAGTTTCATCAATGAATCTATTTAGAAATGCACTTTTTACATCCATTTTAAATAGAGTAATATTAAAATGAGTAGCAAAGGCAAGAAGAAACCGAATAGCTTCAAGGCGAGCCCTTTGGGGCATAAGTCTCTCCATAGTCTAGTCCTTCTATTTGAGTAAATCCTTGAGCTACAAGTCGGCTTTATTCCTTATCACCACTCCATTTTCATCTTGCTTATTTACGAACACCCATTTTGTACCAATAACATTGTGATCCTTTGGGCGATTTGTTAAGCTCAGGACTTTGTTTCTTTCAAAATTGTTAAGTTCCTCTTCCATAGCAATTATCAATCAGCATCTTCTAGTGCTTCTTCCACTGTTTTAGGTTCAATAGACGAGACAAAGAGTAATGTTCACAAAAGAAGCTTGTCTAGAAGCGAGTTTGAACACCCTTCTTGAATTCACCAATGATTTGGTCGAGGATGATCCTTAGCAATATTATGATGACTTTTGATGAAAGCTGGACACTCTTGTTCTTTTCTTCTTCTATTTCATCTTGAGTTCCAACATGAGGCACCATTGATTGAGTGGGAAGTTCATCCTTGTTTTCCTTTGGTCGAATATCACCTAGTTCCATCTTCTTCATTGCTTGTGCCAAGCCATAATCTCCTACATCATCTAAATTCTCATGTTCACCTTGTGAGCCATTAGATTCATCAAATTTTACATCATAAGTTTCTTCTACCAGTCCAGTAGCATTATTAAAGACCCTATATGCTTTAGACTTAGAGGAATATCCTAGCATGAATCTAGTGTCACATCTAGTTTGAAAATTTCCCAAATGAGTTCTCTTTTTATAGAGATATAGACTTTGCAACCAAACACACGAAAATATGAGACATTTGGTCTTCTTCCTACCAATAGTTCATAAGGAGTTTTCTTAAGCAATCTATGAAGATAAAATCTATTCTGACATGACAAGCGTATTGATATCTTGTTAAAAAAAGCATCGGAGGTTTCATATTCATCTAGCATAGATCTAGCCATTTCAATCAAGGTTCGATTTTTCCTTTCAACAACACCATTTTGCTAAGGAGTATATGTAGCTGAGAGTTCATGTTTAATTCCTAATTCATCACAGTATTCAATGATATTTGTGTTAACAAACTCAGATCCATTGTCACTTCTTATTTTCTTTATGGGACAATCAAATTCATTTTGAGCCCTTTTAGCAAAAGTTTTGAAGATTTTTTCAACTTCACTTTTATTTGGCAAAAGAATACCCAAGTGAATCTGGAAAAATCATCAACAATTCTGAACAATATGAGTTACCACCAATGCTAGCATATGAGGTGGGACCAAACACATCCATATGCAAAAGCTCAAGTGGTCTAGTGGTGGACATGATACTTTTAATTGGGTGAGAATTAGCTACTTGTTTGCACCTTGTGAGCGCTACATAACTTATTCTTTTCAAATTTGACATCTTTCAATCCCACCACTAGCTCATTTTGAAAAGCTTTTGATTAGACATACCTACATGCCCCAGACACCTATGCCAAAGCCATCCAAGGGAAACTTTAGCTAACAAACATGTTGAGATACATAAGGAGTTAGATTTGAAATCTACTAAATAGAGATTTTGAAATCTGAAACCTTTGAATATAAGCTTTTCATGTTTATCAAATCTGATTACCCATCGAGCGAAGTTACAATGGAATCCAAGATCACACAATTGAGCAACAGATAATAGCTTGAAGTTTAAGGAATCAACGAGAAGAACATTGTCAATAGAGTGATCATGTAAGGACCCGAATCCACTGATTCAAACCCACTGTGTTTACCGCACTAGTCCCAGGATCAACGCTAGTGCACACAGCTTAACATTGGTACATATCACATCATACACAACGATAATAGAATAATAGTTCATTTATTGATATAGCTAAATGTATGATCTTATGACCAACTTACATTATTAAGCCACGCAGAGAACAAGGCGAGGATATGAACTAATAATTAAGCGTGGAAAGTAGAAGCGTAGATAGCTCATCGATTCACCACGGGCAACCAACAAGGCTCGGACCCTAATGACTCGTGTCTTCTGGACTTCATCTTCCAACACAGTGTAGATTCTTCAATGTTGATTATTGTTGTTTGGCAAGGGTGAGTACTTAAAGCACTCAACAAGTTGTGCCTGAGAATGCGATTCTATTTATCTATATGTAAGGCTTATTCCAAAGGATAGGCTATTATGGCTATTTGCAATAAGCGACATTTATGCACAAATACAATAATAGATTGTAAAGAATGTAAAGCGAATAGCAATAATAAATAAATTGATATTTCTCAAGTAAACCAAGTTTCCAATCCTAAGTCAAATTTCATCTTCCATATGGCCTTCCGCCATCCCAACCATGTTGTCCAATTAATTAAGCTAACCCTTAGCTGTAATTCCGAGCATTGCTCAATACATGAAACACGGCTATCCGAATAGTTTCACACTCTGCGGAGGTTATGCACTTTACCCGTGATACAACCAAACACCACAAAGGCGAGAGATTATAACAAAGCCTTTACAATGCTCTATCTTAACCGGTACTACCGCTAAGGTTTCAACAACTGGCGGTCGTACATAAACCACATCCGGGCCCCCTCTTGCGCCATGTGAATTTCACCTGACACGGGAACTCACACGACCACGATAGTATCAACATTAAGACATTGCAAATTACTTAGCTAGGTGGCCCATACGGACATGTGGTTGCATGATTGACTCGGTCAAAGGCTTGCAAGGTTAAGTCCTTAGTGTGATCAAGGCAAGACTTCCACATACCATCGCCCATCGGGCCCACCTTAACCTCCTCGCCCCTTGCCACTTGCCCCAATCTAAGTGATTATCACCCAGTTGATTACCAAGCACCACGTGCCATCAACAATTCAACATCGTTGCGTGACATGACTCGCCACAACAACTCAATCTCATCGTGTGATCCCACATGACACACAAGTTCATAACATTGTTCCATATTCCATTAATCAAGATTAATTATCAATGGTGATGACACATGTGATGACGTGGCATGGCTAAGCAACTAATCTGAACTAAACCTCAATGTTGATTATAATTATTAACCAACTATATTAAACCAATCTAGGGTGACAATGGATCATGGCATACAATGACAAGGTAGGGTATAGACCAATCTGGTATTTTAGCTAAGCCCAAACTAATTTGAAACAGTTGTATAATTGAATTATATGCAATAGTGTAAATCCAACATAGCAATTTTACAAACATGGGTTCAACATGATCAAAGCACAACTTGCCTTGGAATAGGTCCAGATCTTGATCTGAAGTTTGCTCTTAGTAGCTGGATCTTCCTCGAGCGTCGCACAATTCAACGTCTCAGCGTCTTAGAAGAAGAAAAGCAAATAAATACCAAAACAGAGAGCAATTGAACTCCAAAAATCAGTTAAAATTCACCATTAAATAGATCTCAATTTTACAAATTTTTAGAAACTGGAATCACTCAAATCCGAGTTCACGATGCAAAAGATATAGCCTTTTGAAGTTTGAAATAAATCTGAAATCGAGAAAATCAAAAATACGAAATTATCAGATTTATTTTTATCTTGAAAAACTGGTTTATGACGTCGGCGTGACATCAGCATGACGCAGCGCTGGACGGACCAATCGAAGCCGGCGTGTCGGTCCATGGACTCGGTCCACGAGACCACCCTCGGTCCACCGCATGACGCGGTCCACGGCGCCTCATTCTTGAGCCCGACAGCGGCGGCGCCCGATTGGTTCGCGGCGGCGGCGCAATCTGGTGCACCAATTCCATCGGACATTGCCGATCGATGCACAGCGGCAAGATCACGAGCACGGTTTTAGATCTAGCGGACGGCGATTAAAGCGGGTTTCTGACTCACCAGAGACACGCGGTACATATCGAGGCGTCGGCGAAGATCCAGCGGACGAGCTTTTCGGCGCTAATGGCGTCGCTGAGACCAAAATCTGCCGTGATGAAGCGGCGATACTCCGCGGCGCTCCGCGAGTTACGGGCGTCGAGACCTTGCGCCTGCTGCGGCGAGCGAGGACTCAACGCACCGTCCGAGCCTTAAATAGGCGCCGGAGAGGCGTCGGCGGCGGACCACGGACTCGAGTCCGTCGGGCTCTGTGGCGGCGGAAGAGTCCGAAAGCGAGGCGGCGGCGTCTCGGCCGTCTGCGTCGTCGCGAATCCCGATCCGCGATCCGAACTCCTCGCGGCGCTGTCGAGCCGAAGAAATCGATCGGACGGTGCGGAATTAGGGTTTACTCTGGCCGGTGGCCCGGGCAGCGGGCTTGCTGAGCCGCCGGTTGTGGGCGGCCGACACAGTTCAGTTGGCTTTTAAAGTTTTACATTTAAAATAATTACAGAAATTCATTTAATTTGTTTTAGGCAATAAAATAATCGGAAAAATTCAAGAAAATTCTCAAAAATACTTTGAGACATTACGGACTCAAATAAAATATTTTTGGCAAAACTTTATTTTAACTTTGCACTGATTTAAATAGATTTGAATGAAAAGCAATAAACTTGCAATAAGATTTAATTCAATAAATCGAGAAAAATCCAAATAAATTTGAGAAAATCACAAATGCACTTTTAAACAATAAAAACTTAATTAAGCCAAATTTTGGGATGTTACAAACCTCCCCCCCTTAACAGAATCTCGACCCAAGATTCAGGGCTAACTAGAGAATAGGTTAAAATTCGACTTCAAATCTTCTTCTCGCTCCCGGTGGCTTCACTCTCAGAATGATTGCTCCTCTGAACTCTGCAAAACCGAATAGTCTTGTTTACGGTCTTGCGCTCCATAACATCAAAATTACGATCGGTTGCTCTTTATAAGTCAAATCTTCTTGCAGCTCTATCGCATCCAGCGGGGTTTGTTCTGTTGGCACTCGACACACTTTTAAGGCTGCGACACATGGAATACATCATGCACTCTGCCAAGGTGAGGCAATTCTAAGCGATAAGCTACCTCTCCTCGGCGGCTCGAATCTTGAGCGGACCAACATATCTTGGTGCAAGCTTCCTTTAACGTGAAATCTTTTAGCGCCCTTAAGAGGGTAACCACGAGATACACATGATCTTACGGTTCAAAACTCAAATCTCGGCGGCGGTTATCTGCGTAGCTTTTACATCTTGGTGTGCTATCTTCAACCTCTCTCGATCATTGCGACTTGACTTTGGCTTCCTCGAGAATGTCGGCGAAAACCAATCGCTCTCTGTTTCATTCCAATTCAATGGAGTCGACAAGCACGTCCATACAACGCCTCAAGCGGTGACATCTTGAGGCTAGCTTGATAACTATTATTGTAACCAAATTCCGCATATGGCAAACACTTATCCCATGTCGTAGCATAAGCTAAAGCACAAGCTCTCAACATATCCTCTAAAATCGATTTACTCTTTCGGTCGACCATACATGCTGCGGGTGATATCTTTGTCTTGAAATTCAAGCGGGTCCCCATTGCGTGCAACTTATTCCAAAACCTTGAGGTAAATTGGGTACCTCACATGCGACACAATCTTCTTGGGCACTCCATGCAAACATACAATCCTTGACATGTACAATTACGCTTAAGCGATCTCCGCGTAGGTGGTCTTTCTTTGGGATGAAATGGCGACCTTGGTTAGGCGATCCACTATAACCCAAATGGAATCGTAACCTTTACGAGTCTTAGGTAAACCGGTGATAAAATCCATTCGATTTCCTCCACTTCCATTAGAATTTTCAGCGGTACGCAACAAACCGGTGGGTCTTTGATGCATAGCCTTTACTCTCGACATCGTCGCATAATGCAACATGCTCGACCACTTCACGCTTCATATTTGTACGAATCTCTCTTTCAAATCTTGGTACATCTTAGCGCTTCTGGATGAATCAGTACTTTGAATCATGAGCTTCCTCAAGAATCAATTGTTTCAACTCCTTTTTATCCGGTACACAAATTCGGCCTTTGAAGAACATGGTCCCTTGCTCATCGAGTAAAATCTAAGGCTAGGCCTTCTTCCTTTTAGCCTTGATTTTAGAAATTTTATCGTCATCTTTACGGCCTTCTCTAATCGATCTTCCATGTTGGCTTTACTTCAAGTGCAGCTACCATTCCTTGAACAACTTCCAATCTTAACCACGAAACTCCTTGCATAATTCGGTTGATCCTCAATTGACAAGGTATTCGCGCTATGGCTCTTTCGACTCGAGCATCTACCACCACATTGGCTTTTCGGGGTGATAATGGATTCCCACATTATAATCCTTAATTAGCTCGACCATCTTGACATGTCTCATATTGAGTCGACTTGAGTGAATATGTATTTGGACTCTTATGGTCCGTATATATCTCACATCTATTTCCTATGAGATAATGGCGCCATATCTTTAAAGCATGCACCACGGCTAATTCCAAATCATCGTTGGATAATTCACTTCATGTGGTCTTAATTGTCTCGGCGCATAAGCAGCGACTTTGCCTTCTTGCATTAACACGCATCCCGGCCTTGCTTGAAGCATCGCGATAAATGTCAAATCCATTACGCACATCGGCAACACTAATACGGGGCTGTTGTTAGCGTTTCTTCAATTCCATAAAACTTTGCTCGCACTCTGGCGTCCATGCAAACTTCTTTTCTTTCTTCAACAAGCTGTGTCAAGGGTTTAGCAATTGTTGAGAATCCCTCTATGAACCGAGCGGTAATATCCGCCATTCGAGAAAACTACGAATCGAGAGTAGGACTTGGTGGCTCCCAATGCAACACTGCATCCACTTTCTTTGGGATCAATGCGACTCCTTTGGTAGTCATTACATGACCCAAAATTCGACTTTCTCCTTCCGAATTCACACTTGCTAAACTTTGCATATAGCGATGCTCTCATGACTGTCTAAAACCATCCTTAGATGTTACGCATGCTCTTCTTGGTCTTTGAGTAAACCAAAATATCGTCTATGAAGACCACAACGAACATATCCAAGTAATCCATGAAAACCTTATTCATCATGTTCATGAAATACGTTGGGGCATTAGTCAATCAAATGACATGTTGTGAACTCATAATGTCCATATCGCGTAAGCGGTCTTAGGTATATCCTCGCTCGGATCTTCAGCGATGGTATCACGAGCGAAGATCTATCTTGGAAAACTCGGCTCCTCTTAAGCGATCAAATAAGTCATCGATCACGGGCAGCGGATACTTATTCTTGATCGTTACTTCATTAAGTGCACGATAATCAATGCACATTCTAAGACTTCCATCCTTCTTGCGAACAAACAAAACCGGGGCTCCCCACGGTGATGAACTTGGTCTAATGAAACCTTTTCTTGCGGTTCCTCAATCGCTTCTTCATTTCCACTAACTCGTCGGTAGGCATCCGATATGGTCTCTTTGATATCGGTCTGTACACGGCGCTAACTTCGATAACGAACTTCGATATCACGGTCGGTGGCAATCCGGCAAATCTTACGAAACACATCCGGGTATTCCACGCCATGGCACATCTTCCATCTTGATGGCTTTCACGCTTGTTGACCACTAGCGCCCATCTCGAGCTGCGGTCGCTTGAAACTCTACTTTCTTGCCACTAGGGCCTTCCAAAGTCACGATCCTTGACCCACAATCCAAAACGGCCTTATGCTTAGACAGCCAATCCATTCCAAGGATGGCGTCTAGGGATTGCGCATCTATCAAGATAAGATTAGCTAGGAATTCTATCCCATCCATAAGCAACTTAGCTCCCAAACACCCAAGGCTAGATCTAAGCTCGGATCACGGGGCTTGGACTAAAACACACTTAAGATTCACCACTTTAAATCCATTCTTGGTTGCAAAACTTTGAGACACAAGCGAATCGAAGCTCGAGAATCAAACAAAGCGTGGCAGTGCTTGAGTTGACGGGAACTTACCGGTCTGACGTCTGTTGCCTCTTGAGCTCCATCCGCGGTGATGTGGTTGATCCTTCCACGCACTGTTGACTGCGGCGTTGCTCCAGCTTGGCTTGGTGCACGATTTCCTCCTGATGCTGGTGCTTTAGCGGGTGTTGTTCCCAGGTTGAAACGAACTGGCGTGATGCCTCCCTTTTGTGGACACCTATTGGAAAAGTGCCCTGGCTCGTTGCAAGTATAGCATCTCTTCACTGCGGATTGCTGATTTCCTCCTGGTGCATTGTTGCCCTGTGCTGGTGTCTGAAAGCTCTGATTGGCAGGGCGAGGTGCAGGGGTTGATGTCTTGTTTCCAGCTAGTGGTTGGAATCTAGCAAATTGCTGTGGTGACATCCTCAAACGTAGATGGTTTGGACGTCCACCCTGATTATTCATCAAGCGCTTACGCTTACGGTTTTCACCTAGCTCTTTGCGCTTATCTTCTAGGATCAAAGCCTTATTACGACTCTCGAAAATCGGGAAATTGTGGGTGTCAGATCCCACTGTAGTCTGAGTTCAATCCCTTCATGAAGCGAGGCATGCGGCTTTATCGTCGCTCGTCTTGAGGGCATAGCGAGCTAGCGAGTAAATTTGTTCAAGTATTGACCTTGGTTGGCCTCCTTGCTTCAAAGCTCGAACTCCTCCTTCTTAAGATCCATCATTCCCTGCGGGACATGATGCTTGGCGGAAAGCATTAGTAAACTCCTCCCGGGTTATCTCTGTGGGGCTCCATGGCGGCACGAGAGGTTCTCCCACCACTCTGCGGCGGTCCCTTCCGGTTGATGAGGCGTAAAGCACCTTCTCATTTCCTTCACCTTGTGTGATGTGCGGCTTTTTCTCAATTGTCCTAAGCCGGTCATCGGCTTCCAAAGGATTCACATTTCCGAAAAGTTGGTGGCCTAGTCCTCATAAAATCGATAGCTTTGACATAGGTCGAGGTCCACCATGATTGTTTTGAGTTGCGGGGTTGTTGTGATTCTTCTTTGCATTGGTCATCTCTTGCATCTGCTGCATCATTATCTGCATCGATTAGTCTGTCTTTGCGAAATGCTCCTAGATTCTGCATGTCTCATGTCGGTGGTTGAGGGCTGCCTCCATCATTGGGATTGTCATTACGATGCATGATCCACTTCTGAAGCACCGTTGTTTCCTCAGTATTCACCATCGATGATTGCCTCTTAGGTTAGGAAAGGTAGATGTAGCATAGATAAAGTAAGAATTTCTAAAGCGGGGAGATATGTTATACCCAAACTGAACAATTCTTTATTTAACTTGGTATGGTGCTTATTTAAGCCTACAAGCTTTGCAACACATCTGCACACTCGACAATACAAAGCAAACTAAACCACGAAACCTTAACGTCAACTAAAAAGGTAAAGACTAACAGGGCGTGACTCACACTCGAGTCTCAACACGGCTCAAAGGTGACACTCACTCATCCGACCACCACAGGTGAGGTGACCAGCGCATACACGGTGGATGGCGGGCATCGGGCGAACCTATCCTAGTGACCTACTACTAGATCCTCTGCAACAGCGAGTGCAGCCTCCCCTCGGCTCCCACTCTCGCTCCTCTGGATCCTCCTCGGACTCCTCGGCTGGCTCCTGAACTCCCTGAGTCACGCGCTCCAGCTCGTCCTCAACTGCCTCCAGGGCCTCTCCCAGCTCAGTGATCATCCCGATGGCTGAAGCACGGGTCACCTCAAGCTCCTGCTCGGCCACTCTAAGTGCCTCGTACACAGTCTCCAGCTCCTGGGTAGTATCTCTCATGTGATCCTCCTGGGCAAGGGCGAACTCTGCAAGGTGCGTCGCAGTAGCACACTCGCTCCTCGATCCGTCGTCTTGACGCGCTTGAGCGTCAGGGTGAAGTCGGAACTTGAGTCGTGAAGCTCGTCGGCGTAGTCGCGGCAAACACGGCGAAGAGCAAGTCGAGCAACCTCTGAATTGCAACTTCATCGAGAACCTTACGGCGGAGCGTTGATTGGCTGCTAGCTTCCTCATTCCCGGCGTAGATGATCAATTTGCAAATGAATCCTCGGTGTACACGTTCAACATCCCACTGCCTCCTCGGTAAAGCGGACGGTAGAAGCCTCCCAGCGTCTGAAGAACTCTCCACAGCTCCATGGCGTAGCCGCCAGCTGACTCCTCAAAGGTCGGAACGATCGGCATCTGCTCCACAAGAACTTTGAAATAAGTTCTCCACCAAAGCGGCAAGTAAGGCGGTAAATTTAGCCAAGGCAAGGCGTAGAGAATGAGATGAGTCAAGAGTGTTTTATTAATCAAATTTAGATTTTCTTTTAGAAAATAGTTTTGGACTCTCACAAGACAACTCCATACTATCTAGGGCCAAAACCTACGATCGGTATGCTCGATACCACCTCTGTGGGGACCGAATCCTTGATTGAACCCATTTGTGTTTACCGCACTAGTCCCGGGATCAGCGCTAGTGCACACACAACATTGGTACATATCACATCATACACAGCGATAATAGAATAATAGTTCATTTATTGATATAGCTAAATGTATGATCTTATGACCAACTTACATTATTAAGCCACGCAGAGCAAGGCGAGATATGAACTAATAATTAAGCGCGGAAAGTAGAAGCGTAGATAGCTCATCGGTTCACCACAGGCAACCAACAAGGCTCGGACCCTAATGACTCGTGTCTTCTGGACTTCATCTTCCAACACAGTGTAGATTCTTCAACTGTTGATTATTGTTGTTTGGCAAGGGTGAGTACTTAAAGCACTCAACAAGTTGTGCCTGAATGCGATTCTATTTATCTATATGTAAGGCTTATTCCAAAGGATAGGCTATTATGGCTATTTTGCAATAAGCGACATTTATGCACAAATACAATAATAGATTGTAAAGAATGTAAAACGAATAGCAATAATAAATAAATTGATATTTCTCAAGTAAACCAAGTTTCCAATCCTAAGTCAAATTTCATCTTCCATATGGCCTTCGCCATCCCAACCATGTTGTCCAATTAATTAAGCTAACCCTTAGCGTAATTCCGAGCATTGCTCAATACCATGAAACACGGCTATCAGAATAGTTTCACACTCTGCGGAGGTTATGCACTTTACCCACGTGATACAACCAAACACCACAAAGGCGAGAGATTATAACAAAGCCTTTACAATGCTCTATCTTAACCGTACTACCGCTAAGGTTTCAACAACTGGCGGTGCAGTAAACCACATCCGGGGCCCCCTCTTGCGCCATGTGAATTTCACCTGACAGGGAACTCACACCGACCACGATAGTATCAACATTAAGACATTGCAAATTACTTAGCTAAGTGGCCCATACGGACATGTGGTTGCATGATTGACTCGAGTCAAAGGCTTGCAAGGTTAAGTCCTTAGTGTGATCAAGGCAAGACTTCCACATACCATCGCCCATCGGGCCCACCTTAGCCTCCTCGCCCCTTGCCACTTGCCCCAATCTAAGTGATTATCACCCGGTTGATTACCAAGCACCACGTGCCATCAACAATTCAACATCGTTGCGTGACATGACTCGCCACAACAACTCAATCTCATCGTGTGATCCCACATGACACACAAGTTCATAACATTGTTCCATATTCCATTAATCAAGATTAATTATCAATGGTGATGACACATGTGATGGCGTGGCATGGCTAAGCAACTAATCTGAACTAAACCTCAATGTTGATTATAATTATTAACCAACTATATTAAACCAATCTAGGGTGACAATGGATCATGGCATACAATGACAAGGTAGGGTATAGACCAATCTGGTATTTTAGCTAAGCCCAAACTAATTTGAAACAGTTGTATAATTGAATTATATGCAATAGTGTAAATCCAACATAGCAATTTTACAAACATGGGTTCAACATGATCAAAGCACAACTTGCCTTGGAATAGGTCCAGATCTTGATCTGAAGTTTGCTCTTGAGTAGCTGGATCTTCCTCCGAAGCGTCGCACAATTCAACGTCTACGCGTACCGAAGAAGAAAAGCAAATAAATACCAAAACAGAGAGCAATTGAACTCCAAAAATCAGTTAAAATTCACCATTAAATAGATCTCAATTTTACAAATTTTTAGAAACTGGAATCACTCAAATCCGAGTTACGATGCAAAAGATATAGCCTTTTGAAGTTTGAAATAAATCTTGAAATCAGAAAATCAAAAATACGAAATTATCGATTTATTTTTATCTTGAAAAACTGGTTTATGACGTCAGCGTGACATCAGCATGACGTAGCGCTGGACGGACCAATCGAGGCCGACGCGTGTCGGTCCATGGACTCGGTCCACGAGACCACCCTCGGTCCACCGCGAGGCGCGGTCCACGGCGCCTCATTTGCTTGAGCCCGACCGCGCGGCGCCCGATTGGTTCTTGGCGGCGGCGCAATCTGGTGCACCAATTCCATCGGACATTGCCGATCGATGCACCGCAGCGGCAAGATCACGAGCACGGTTTTAGATCTAACGGACGGCGATTAAAGCGGGTTTCTGACTCACCGAGGACACGCGGTACGTATCGAGGCGTCGGCGAAGATCCAGCGGACGAGCTTTTCATTGCTAATGGCGTCGCTGAGACCAAAATCTGCCGGCGATGAAGGCGGCGATACTCGCGGCGCTCCGGCGAGTTACGGGCGTCGAGACCTTGCGCCTGCTGCGGCGAGCGAGGACTCAACGCACCGTCCGAGCCTTAAATAGGCGCCGCGGAGAGGCGTGCGGCGGCGGACACGGACTCGAGTCCGTCGGAAACTGTGGCAGCGGCGAAGAGTCCGAACGGAGGCGGCGGCGTCTCGGCGTCTGGCGTGTCGCGAATCCCCGGTCCACGATCCGAACTCCTCGCAGCGCGCAATCCCGAACCAGAAGAAATGCGATCGGACGGTGCGGAATTAGGGTTTGCTACGGCGGTGGTGGGCAGCGGGCTTACTGAGCCATACGATTGTGGGCGACCCGACACCGTTCCGTTGGCTTTTTAAAGGATTTTACATTTAAAATAATTACAGAAATTCATTTAATTTGTTTTAGGCAATAAAATAATCAGGAAAATTCCAAGAAAATTCTCAAAAATACTTTGAGACATTCTGGACTCAAATAAAATATTTTTGGCAAAACTTTATTTTAACTTTGCACAGATTTAAATAGATTTGAATGAAAAGCAATAAACTTGCAATAAGATTTAATTCCAATAAATCCAGAAAAATCCAAATAAATTCCAGAAAATCACAAATGCACTTTTAAACAATAAAAACTTAATTAAGCCAAATTTTGGGATGTTACAGATCATTTGATATGGCAATCTTACCAAGACCTTTTACCTTTCTTTTGCTGTTGTCTCCAAAGGTAATTTTGTGACTTGGATCACTTTCTCCTTCAATTGAGGTGAACATTCTTGAGAGTCTGGGTCATGTGTTGAGTCACGACCAGCATCAATGACCCAATGTCGCCTCCACTCTTATAATTTACCTACAAGTCATTTTTCACTTTAGGTACCCAAATACTTTTGGGTCCTTTGATGTTAATTCTGATCATCTTAGGTTTAAAAGGATTTATCAACTTGGCCTTAGGTGCAAGAGACACTTTAAGCTTCTTATTTAGATTTGAGGGACACACATATTTCACATTTGCTTTGCCCCTGAAATCTTTAAATAACATGTAATGGGCATCTACTATGCAATCCCTTTTGGCATGAGAAGCATTTTCAAGATAGCAATTTTTTGATTCATGATTTGATTTATGACAATAATAACATTGAGTGCTTTTCTTAACAAACATTTGTTTAGCATGACTTGTTCCATTTTTATTTGGCAAACTGTTGAGTTTAAACCCCAAGCCCTTTTTGCCCAAATTTGGTCTCTGTCCAACAAGAGTTTTGTCAAGAGTAGTACTTCCCAGAAAGCATTTTTCTAAACCTTTATCAAATGTTGCTATCTTAGCTTTCAGTTCTTTATTCTCTTTTTCAAGCTCCTTGACACAGGAAACATATTTGCAATTTCTTTTGCAAGCATCAGAAGAACCAAGAGTCAATATTTCTTCTTTTTAAGAGTCACATGAGATAGATATATCACTTAAAAAGACATGACTGGATTTAGCCAGCATTTCATTTTCAATTTCTAGCTCATAGTAGTTAATTTGCAACTCTTCATAATTTTTTGCAAGCAAAGCATGACTTGTAACTAGATCATTATGAATTTGTACAGACTTTTCATGTTCATGCATAAGTTTTTCATACTTGTCTGTTAGCATCCTTTGATCATTAAGCAAGCTAGAGATAGTCTTCTTAAGAGTTCTAGTTGAATTTTTTTTATCATGCAAGACATTATTTAGTTCTTCAACTAGTTCCACTAGCTCATCATAAGGAGAGTCAAACCTTTTCCTCATCTGATCTTGCCATAAGGCACAGAGGAAATGAGGGTGGCATTGGAGTTGACTCATCTAGCGCGAGTCCAACTAGCCCCTTTGACTTTGAACTTTCTTCATCTAAGGATGAGTTTTCATTTTCACTTTCATCATCAGTGACCCATTCTCCTATGTGAGCTTCTCCTTTTCCTTTCTTCATAAATCTCTTGGACTAGCTCTTCTTGAAAAACTTCTTCTTTGGTTTTCATGAGTCTTTCCTCATCCTCATCATCCTTATTCTTGTACTTGCTCTTCTTCTTGATTTTGTTGGGACACGAGCAGCTATGTGCCCTTTTTCATTGCATTCAAAACATACAACATTAGAAAAAGGATTTTTCTTTGAGTAAGAATTTGACCTGTCTTTGAAATTGGCTCTTCTCATAAGTTTGTTGGCTCTTCTCATGAGTAGAGCTAATTTCTTCACATCTTCATCCTCATCTTCACTTGACTCATCATCATCTTCATCAGATGAGTCTTGAATAACTTTCTTGGCTTTTAATGCAATGGATTTCTTTCTTGGAGCATCTTCATCAGCCAATGTGAGCTCATGAGCAGATATTTTGCCCAGTAGTTCAGTTGGAGTGAGCCTTTTAAGATCACCACTGTTAGACAGATATGTGATCAAGCTGTGATATGTCTGTGGAAGCACTCTAATCATCTTCCTGCATACTTCAACATCTGAAATTTTAGTTCCTAGGCCCTTTAGTTCATTGACAATAGGATTTAGCCTAGAGAACATGTCATTTTCATTTTCTTGAGAAAGCATTTTGAATTGATCAAATTTTTCCCTAAAAACATAGTATTTTTCTTCTTTTACATCAGAGGTACCTTCATGAATTTCTTGTAATGTTGTCCATATGTCATAAGCTGATGTAAGATTACTTACTCTATCAAAAACATTTAAGCTAAGACAGGAAAATATGGCATTTCTAGCTTGAGCATCATACTGCATATTTTGAATCTCAGCAGGAGTGGGTTCTCCATATGCAGATTGCCCTTCAGGTATAACACGAGGAGGCATAGGCTTCTCTGTAACCCTCCACACATCATACCCGATAGCTTCTAAATAGCATCTCATCCTAATTTTCCAATAAGCATAGTTTGTGCCATCAAAGACAGGTACTCTACCAATACTAACAGTTGCAGAACCATTTCCCTCAGCCATTCACCAAAGCTAGTTAAGCTAAACAAGGTAAACCCACTCTGATACCACTTGAAGGATTGAGTTGGCCTAGAGGGGGGGTGAATAGGCAATTTCAACAATTTTTAACTATTTTAAACAACTAACTGAATTAATCAAAGAGCAGATTACTGCAAGGATAATACAGAATTCAAACAACTAAAGATAACAGCGAAAGCAATAAACGAAATGACACGGAGAGACAAAGATTTATCCCGTGGTTGAGCCGCACTCCTAATCACGTTGAAGCACTTCTTTGAAGTTACGCTTCTCGAGCTAGTCGCAGTAGCTCTGGCGATCACTCAGGTAACTCTTTCACTACTCAAGTGAGGTGAGTTCCAAACCTCTGACAAATACAGTTGCCTTCCACAAACACCTTTGGACAGGTCACACTATTCACTTCCTCCAAGTTGTCTAGGATCACTAAGATCCAAGAGTAATAAACTTTGCACAAGTTCTGTCTCTTGATTCACTTTGCAATTCACACAACTAGACATTGACTTGGAGCTAACACACTTAGAGATGTATGAGAATTTTTGTGTGAAGATGAAGCACATACTCCTTTTGAGAATGAGAGCTATATTTCAATACCAAAGAGTAAGGAGTTCATCTGTATATTGGAAAATGGCTTAGGAAATGCTTATATAGCCATTTGGAGTGAAAGTAGCCGTTACACCTGCTACAGTAGCCGTTGGACGTGTCAGATGTCAGAAACAACAGAAATATACACGTACAACGGACTAAGTATCAGTGCCTAGTGATACTGGATATGTGTATGACGGACCAAATTTGAGAGTTCACGACGGACCAAAAATTTTGGTCCGTAGTACATGGGTTACTTATAGAGGATGGTCCGGCATACAACTGAGAGACAAAATGAGCGACCGACCAATTTGTTTAGTCCGTTACATGGACTTTTAAAAGATAGGGCGGCATAGAGACCTATATACGTCGGACCAAAATTTTTATGCATCATACATGGACTTTTGGAAGATTGATGCAGTGCAGAGACACATGTCGTCGGACAAATTTTTGGTCCATCATACATGGACTTTTCGAAGATTGATGCAGTGGCGAGAAACATGCACGTCGGACCAAATTTTTGGTCCATCATACATGGACTTTTCGGAAGATTGATGCAGCCTTGCGAGAAACATGTCGTCGGACCAAATTTTTGATCCGTCATACATGGACTTTTCGGAAGATTGGTGCCAAGGACCTTTTCAATAAAAATAAGTTTTATCAAGCTTTTATTTTAGCAATGAACGAGATATTTTAAACACGAATGCTTGGTCCGTTTCTGAATAAAATTCTTTTGAAGATAGAAAACTCATTTTAGGTTTCGATTCAAAAGACATCAAAGATTGATCCGACAAAAATTATAAAGCGAAGAGTGCGGACCAAATATTTGATCTCTTTGTAGATGGGAAACCGAGCGATATTTTGGTCCGACATATATAGGCAAACTTTTGGCTATAGGAAGATTTTCAAAGAAGGTTTTAATCACGGATATGTGAATATGAAAGCGAATATCTAATGATCGGATATCAAAAGGGAGTTTTGACGTAGAATAGTTTCAAGATGCATAGCAATTTGAAGAAAAAGATAAATAAAGATTGGTCCGATGTACAAAGAGATAAGATCTCACAAGGATAAAGTCTAAGTGTCTTATACTCCGAGAGATCTAGTTTTGCCTTTGCCTAACAACCTATTTGCTTGTGCAAAGTCCCTCTTTTGGACAACCAAAAAGAAAACAGACCTAGACTATTTGTCTTGAGTCACCTCCCAAGATATAAACTATAAACTGAATACCTTAATCTTGTTAGTCCAACTTGTTCCATCATAGATTCCAGCTTCTTTTCTTCAAAGCTTTGAGTATTACAACCTTAGTCATCAATACCAAAACCATAATAATACAGTAATAGAATTGAGGGGTGCCTAGATGCTATCAGGAGGCGAGGACCCAACTGCGGGAGGGCTTAGCTCACTCCATGCTACCTTGGAAGTAAAACCTACCCTGGAAGATCAGATCAGGGAAGGGCAGAAAGATGACGACAAAATCAAGAGAATTAAGGACAAGATGGATGCAGGCAAGGCAAAGGATTTCAAACTGGATGAGCAAGGTACTATGTGGTTTAAAGGGCGCATTTGTGTGCCAAATAAAGAGGATCTGAAGCAGCTAATTTTGGAGGAAGCCCATGACTCCAGGTATTCAATTCATCCAGGAAGTGCAAAAATGTATCAGGATTTAAAAGAAAGATTTTGGTGGCCAAGCATGAAGCGAGAAGTTGCCGAATATGTTGCATTATGTGACATATGCCAAAGAGTCAAAGCTATGCATCAGAGGCCAGCAGGATTATTGCAGCCCCTAAAGATACCTGAATGGAAATGGGAAGAGATCGGTATGGATTTCATAACCGGTTTACCCAGGACTCAGAATCGATATGACTCTATATGGGTTATAGTGGATCGTTTGACCAAGGTTGCACATTTTGTACCTGTGAAGACCACTTACTCGGGCGATAAGTTAGCAAAACTCTATATGTCAAGAATTGTTTGCTTGCATGGAGTGCCGAAGAAGATAGTATCGGATAGAGGTACCCAATTTACCTCAAGGTTTTGGGGAAAGCTGCATGAAGCCATGGGAACTAAATCGAACTTGATTACAACATACCATCCGCAGACAAATGGACAAACCGAGAGAGTTAACCAGATACTAGAAGATATGCTGAGAGCATGTGCTTTAGCATATTCTACTTCACGGGACAAGTGTTTGCCTTATGCTGAGTTCAGCTACAATAACAGTTATCAAGCGAGTTTACAGATGTCTCCATTTGAAGCTCTGTATGGTCGATCCTGTCGAACACCCTTGAATTGGAATGAGACTGATGAACGACATGTTTTTGGACCGGATATTCTTCAGCAAGCGGAAGAACAGATCGCTATGATCAGAGAAAGATTAAAGATTGCACAATAATGGCTGAAGAGTTATGCCAACAATCGTCGCAGAGAATTGAGCTTTGAACCTGAAGATTATGTATACCTTAGAGTTACACCACTCAAAAGAGTCAGGAGGTTTCATGCAAAAGGGAAGCTTGTGTTAGTGTTATGCCCTTGAGGCAATCATTTAGATGATTGTAACATGACTATGTTTATGAATAATAATATGATTATTGGTCCAATGAATGTATATCATTGTATTGATCAACAAGTATGTGACTTGATTATGAAGCTCTTTACTTAATGATGTAATTCGATAAATATCTCTGATCGGATATCATCGTATAGGACTACGATGAATAGATCAGCACATGTAGTGATCGATGATCATGCTTCATAGATCATGGGATATGGAGATATCATCTCTACATTGTGGACCATGTTGAAGAACATGGGTTAGATAGACCAGCTATGGGACAACTGCGAGAATGTTTCATTCTTATGTGTCATCGGTGTATCTCATACCTAGAAGATGTATGATCCTTAGACACGAGATTGTCATATTCCCTACATGTGTAATAGTTTTCCTTGGGGCTATCAAACACTACTTCCTAACCGGATAGTTATAAAGGTAGCTTTCATGTTTACTATGAAGCGTGCGAGAGGAAGTGGCGATCAAGATGGAATTTGCCACTCCAATGAAACGGAGATATATGACAAGGCCACTCGTGTGATATGATTAAGAAAGTGCATGGCCATGCCGTGATTGAGAGTCAATCACAACTTATTAATATATCACGGATACGAGAGATGGATTGAATCATCAAAGGATGACATGCTTCTGCCTTGAGATCAATCTTCATATACTTGGCAAAGGGATTATTACATGAGTTCTTTTGATAGGTTACATTCGATTTGATCACGGTATGTTTGGGAGTTGGCATACTTTGCAAGAAGCGCTACCAACTATTGGATTGAAAAGGAGTTTTCGAATCCATGTCCAAGCGTATGTGAACCTGCGGGTCACACACTTAATGGGCTGGGGCGCATTAATTTGGATTGGATCCGTAATTAATGAACCTCGTGGGCTTAGCATCTTTGGTGGGCCCTGGTTTGGGTTTCATCTCGTGGCTATATAAGGAGGGGAGGAGGAGGCGCGAGTGTGCTTTCCACGGTTTAGGTTTGATTCACTTGAAACCCTAGCCTCCTCCTCTCGCGCCCTGCCGAGCGACTAGGTGCTTGCACACGCGCCTGGCGTTCCATCTCTGGACGTGTGGACTCTGCGGTGGCCTGCTGCGGCTGCGGCGTGGGAGGGCGATCCGCGGCGGGCGAGGACGATCCACTACATCGGCCTTGCGATCGCGGCGGGACGAACCACTACATCGGCGCGAAGGATTCCGCAATGCGCGTCTAGTGGTAATCTTATCTATGATCCCCTTCTTGCGGTAGCTTTACGGTTGCGCGGTAGTTTTTTTGTGCTAGCGTAGCATACCGCGTTTCCCTTCGGTGGTATCGAGCCATCTCGTATAGTTTTGTGATCCGGATGTTGCACATATGATGTGTGAGGTTAGTAGATTGGATCTATTACATGTTCACCAGTTCATGTGATGAATTGGTGGCGACCATCGATGAGATCGATCGATTTAGGGTTTGAGGAAAGTGCAAACCGACTCAATCTTGATTTGGGTGAGTCCGTTCATGATGCGGCGTTACCCTTACCGGTCGGGTTACCGCCATCGGGGTTTCAAAGCGTATCCATATGGGACCAAGCCAATCGGATCGAGTTGGATTGGGTCAATCTGGTTGATCCATGGTAAGCGCAAGCAGATTCAATATTGATTTGGGTGAGTCCGTTCATGATGCGGCGTTGCCCTTACGGTCGGGTTACCGCCATCGGGTTTCAAACGTATCCATATGGGACCAAGCCAATTATATTAGATCGGATTGGGTCAATCTGGTTGATCCGTGGAAATTTTGAGGTGTTTTCCCATGGCGGAAGACATGCCTCTAAAAAAATTTCAAGGGCGCCCCTTGGACCCTTGACGCGCCCCTCGGACCCGAGTCGTAGGGTTGCTTTTGTTTAACTCGTTTTTGCAGGAATTATGTGAAATAGTATGGCCTATGTGTATGTGATGCATGTAATTTCCACATGGCTGCGTGCGTGTTAAGCCATAAGGCTATTTAAATTGTATAACGACACAAGTGTCGACTTGTGATGCTTCAAACCCTCATGTAAAATTCATTATCAAAAGTTGTAAGGAGTTGCATCCATAATGATGAAGACGATGGCTAGGTGAACAAATCAAGCAAGGTGGCTAGGTGAACAACCAAGCATGATGATGGAGATCTTAATGCTAAGGGCCATGCTATTTCACGACTTATTTTGATTTTACGTGGATGTGTGTTTTATCCTTGCTATTTTCTTTATGCTCATTGCATGTGATGCTATGTTCATAGTAATCTTTGTTCATCCTTATAGTTAAAAATCTTAAATCAAATTGTCCATCCAATTGTTGCACCTATCAAGAATTTAGATCGTTATTGATATGACTTGCCAAAGTAGTATATCAATGGCTATCTCAATAGATGATAGGGATGTGTTGGACACATCACGCATAACAATGGCGATTTAAACGAGCTATCAAAGCGGTTTGGGCTTGAGAACATAAGTGGTTGGGATTTGATTTCAGTAATGAAGGAACCTATTGTAACATCCCAAAATTTGTCTTAATTAAGTTTTATTGTTTAAAAGTGCATTTGTGATTTTCTGGAATTTATTTGGATTTTTCTGGATTTATTTGAATTAATTTCTATTTCAAGTTTATTGCTTTTCATTCAAAAGTAATTAAATCTGTGCAAAGTCAAAATAAAGTTTTGCCAAAAATATTTTATTTAAGTCCAGAATGTCTCAGAGTATTTTTGAGATTTTTCTCGGATTTTTTTCCTGATTGTTTTATTGCTTAAAATAAATAAAATGAATTTCAGTAATTGTTTTAAATGAAAAGTTCTTTTTAAAAGTGTGAACGATCTTTGGCGGGCCGTGAACCTTGCGCCCAAGTCACCCCAGTCGGCCGTTCGCGGCAAAAACTCTAACCTAATCGATCAACCGTTGGATGGAGATCCAGCGGTGAACCTTCGCCGCGTCGGTAGCGTTGAGGCCATCGGATGGATGACGCGTGGGCGTCCGGATCGTCGCGTCACCTCTCCGAGTCGCCGCCGGTCGCGCCGCCACGAGCCAACCTTGAGTTCGGGCCTTGCCGCCTTCGAGCGACTATTTAAGTCCCGAGGGCGCGAGATCCTCATCTCGAGCCGCGTGTTACGTGCAATTCGAGCCTGTTTGCCGCCGTTTCGCGAAAGAGCTCGTCGGAGTTGTGTAGGAAGCCGCCGCGGTTTGACCGTTTTCGCCGTCGCGGGTTGTCTTCGTCGCGTGTGCCCCGGTCGGAGCTCTTGGGTTGCGCCGCACCGGATTCGAGGGTTTTCGTCGTTGAAGGACCCTGTTTCACCGCCGCGCCATCGTCTTCTTCACTGCCGGTAAGGTTGCGCGCCGCGTCGCCATCTTCGGGGCGCAGGTGTTGACAACCGTCCGATCTAGGGTGGGCGCCTCAGTTGAGCCGCGTAGTCGCCGTCGGCGCCATCATCCGAGATCGTCCGATCTTCGGCGGCGGTCCCGATCACGCCACGTCGATGATCGGGCGCGCGCAGCGTCTTGATCTTTGCGACCAACGGATGCGGCGGCGTGTCGGCACGAGCTGCGGGCGCCGTGGGCCGTGTCCACGGTGGGCGAGAGTGGTTCCGTGGACGCGTCCATGGACCGGGGCGCGTGGCGACCTTTGGATTGGCTGGCGCCGGGCTGACGTCGACATGGCGTCGGTGACGCAATAATCGGTTTTTCGAATAAAAACAAATCTGTTAATTTCGAATTTCTGATTTTCTGATTTGATATTTATTTCAAACTTCAAAGGCTATATCTTTTGCATCGTAACTTTCGGTTTGAGTGATTCCAGTTTCTAAAAATTTGTAAAATTGAGATCTATTTAATGGTGAATTTTATTTGATTTTTGGAGTTCAATTGCTCTCTGTTTTGCTATTTATTTGCTTTTCTCTTTGATGCAGCGTGAGCGTTGAATTGTGCGACGCTTGGAGGAAGATCAAGCAACCCAAGAGCAAGCTTCAGATCAGATCAGGACCTATTCCAAGGCAAGTTGTGCTTTGATCATGTTGAACCCATGTTTATAAAATTGCTATATTTGTTTTACCTATTATATATGTTTCAAATATACAATTGTTTCAAATTAGATTGGGATTAGCTAAAATACAGATTGATCTATACCCTACCTTGTCATTGTATGCCATGATCCATTGTCACCTAGATTGGTTAAATATAGTTGGTTAATAATTATAATCAACATTGGAGGATTAGTTCGTATTAGTTGCTTAGCCATGCCACGTCATCACATGTGTCGAATCATTGATAATTAATCTTGATTAATGGAATATGGAACAATATTATGAACTTGTGTGTCATGTGGGATCACACGATGAGATTGAGTTGTTGTGGCGAGTCATGTCACGCAGCGATGTTGAATTGTTGATGGCACGTGGTGCTTGGTAATCAGCGGGTGATAATAACTTAGATTGGGGCAAGTGGCAAGGGCGAGGAGGCCAAGGTGGGCCCAATGGGCGAGATGGTATGTGGATGTCTTGCCTTGATCACACTAAGGACTTAACCTTGCAAGCCTTTGACTGAGTCAATCATGCAACCACATGTGCGGTATGGGCCACCTAGTGAGTAATTTGCAAAGTCTTAATGTTGATACTATCGTGGTCGGTGTGAGTTCCCGAGTCAGGGTGTAATTCACATGGCGCAAGAGGGGGGCCCTGGACGTGGTTTACAGACCCGCCAGTGTTGAAACCTTAGCGGGTAGTATCGGATTAAGATAGAGCATTGTAAAGGCTTTGTTATAATCTTTCGCCTTTGTGGTGTTTGGTTGTATCACGTGGGTAAAGTGCATAACCTCTGCAGAGTGTGAAACTATTCGGATAGCCGTGCTCGCGGTATTGAGCAATGCTCGGGAATTACAGTTAAGGGTTAGTTTAATTAACTGGACAACTTAGTTGGGATGGCGGGATGCCATATGGAAAATGAATTTGATTTAGGATTGGAAACTTGGTTTATTGGAGAAATAATGAATTTATTTATTATCATTATTTGTTTTACATTCTTTACAATCTATTTACTGTATTTGTTCAGTAAATCTTGCTTATTGCAAAATAGCCATGATAGCCTATCCATTGGAATAAGCCTTGCATATAGATACACAGGTTGCATTCATGCACAACTTGTTGAGTGCTTTAAGTACTCACCCTTGCCAAACAACAATAATCAACAGTTGAAGAATCGACACCTGTGTTGGAAGATGAAGTCCAAGAAGACACGAGTCATTAGGGTCCGAGCCTTGTCGGTTGCCTGTGGTGAACTGATGAGCTATTTACGTTTCTACTTTCATTGCTTAATAATTAGTTTATATTCTCGGTCTTGCCTGCATGGCTTAATAATGTAAGTTGGTCATAAGATCATACATTTAGCTATATCAATAAATGAACTATTATTTTATTATCGTTGTGTATGATGTGATATGTACCAATGTTAAGTCGTGTGCACTAGCGTTGATCCCAGGAATAGTGCGGTAAACACGGTGGGTTCGAATCGGTGGATTCGGGTCCTTCAGAGGTGGTATCGAGCATCTTGTTGTAGGTCTTGGCCTAGATAGTTTGGAGGTGTCTTGAGTGTGTCCAAAATTATTTTCTAAAAGAAAATCTAAGCTTGACTAATAAAACCCTCTCGACTCATCTCATTCTCTACTTCTCGCCTTTGCTGAATTTACCGTCTTACTTGCCGTTTCGGGTGGAGAACTTATTCCAAGTTCTTGTGGAGCGGATGCCGATCGTTCGACCTTCGAGGAGTCGGTGGCGGCTCGCCATGGAGCCGTGGAGAGTACTTGAGACGCTTGAGGCTTCTACCGTCCGCTTTACCGAGGAGGCAGCTGGACAGTGAATGGTGTACACCGAGGTTTCATTTGCAAGGTGATCATCTACGCTCGGGAGAACGAGGAAACCAGCAGGCCAATCAACGTCTCCGCCAGAAGGTTCTCTTACGAGGTTGCAATTCAGGAGGTCGCTCGACTTGCTCTTCGCCGTGTCTGCCGCGACTACGCTGACGAGCTTCACGACTCAGTGTTCCGACTTCACCCAGACGTTCAAGCATGCCGAAGACGACGGATTGAGGGGAGCGAGTGTGCTCTGACGACGCACCTTGCGAGTTCGCCCTTGCCGGGAGGATCATATGAGAGAGACTACCCAGAGCCGGAGGCGTATGCGAGGCACTCGAGTAGCGAGCGAGAACTCGAGGTGACCGTGCTTGACCATCGGGATGATCACCGAGTGGGAGAGGCCACAGGGCGATTGAGGACGAGCTGGGCGCGTGACTCGAGAGAGTTCGGGAGCCACCGAGGAGTCCGAGGAGGATCGGAGGAGCGAGAGTGGGAGCCGAGGGGAGTGCACCCGTTGTTGCAGAGGACCCGATGTAGGTCACGGGATAGGTTCGCTCCGATGCCCGCTCATCCACCGGTGTATGCGCCGGATCAGCCTCAGCCAGGGTGGCTGGATGAGTGAGTGTCAGCCTTGGAGCTGTGTTGAGACTCGAGTGTGAGTCGCGTCTTTAAGTTAGCCTTTACCTTTCTAGTTGACGTTAAGGTTCGTGTTTAGTTTGCTTCTTTGTATTGCTGAGTGTGCAGTATGTGTTGCAAAGCTTGTAGGCTTAAATAAGCACCATACCAAGTTAAATAAAGAATTGTTCAGTTTGGGTATAACATATCTCCCCGTTTTAGAAATTCTTACTTCTCATCTATGCTACATCTACCTTTCCTAACCTAAGAGGCAATCATCAGATGGTGAATACTCGAGGAAACAACGGTGCTTCAGGAAGTGGACTGCGTCAGAATGACAATCCCAATGATGGAGGCAGCCCTCAACCACCGCCATGGACATGCAGAATCAGGGAGCATTCCTTGCGGCCTGAGACTCAAGCGATGCGGATAATGATGCGGCGGATCGTGAGATGACCAATGCAGCAGTAAATCACAACAACCCTGCAACTCAGAACAATCATGGTGGACCTCGACCTATGTCAAAGCTATCGGATTTTATGAGGACTAGGCCACCAACTTTCTCTGGAAACGTGAACCCTTTGGAAGCCGATGATTGGCTTAGGACCATTGAGAAGAAGCTGCACATCACTCAGTGTGAAGGAAATGAGAAGGTGCTTTACGCCTCTCATCAACTGGAAGGGACCGCCGCAGAATGGTGGGAGAATTACTGTGCCGCTCATGGAGCCCCGCAAGAGATAACCTGGGAGGAGTTCACTAATGCTTTCCGCCAGTATCATGTCCCAGAGGGAATGATGGATCTTAAGAAGGAGGAGTTCAGAGCTTTGAAGCAAGGAGGCCAACCAGTGGCCGAATACTTGAACAAATTTACTCAGTTAGCTCGCTATGCCCCTGAAGACGTAGCGACAGATAAAGCCAGACAGTCTCGTTTCATGAAGGGACTGAACTCAGGACTACAGGTGGGACTGATTACCCACAATTTCCCAGATTTTCAGGAGCTGGTAAATAAGGCTTTGATCCTAGAGGATAAGCGCAAAGAGCTAGGTGAAAACCGTAAGCGCTTGATGAACAATCGGGTGGGCGTCCAAACCATCTACGTTTGAGGATGTCACCACAAAGAATTTGCTAGATTCCAACCACGGTACAAATAAGACATCAACTCCTACACCTCGCCATGCCAATCGAATTTTCAAACTCCAAAGACAGGCAACAACGCACGGGAGGAAATCGCGATCCGCGATGAAGAGATGCTATACTTGCAATGAGCAGGGCACTTTTCTAATAGGTGTCCACGAAGGAGGCATCACGCCGATTCGTTTCAACACAGGAACAACACCGCCAAGGTACCACCTCGGAGGAAATCGCGCACCAAGCCAAGCCGAGCATCGCGCGATCAACGGTGCGTGGAAGGATCAACCACATCACCGCGGATGGAGCTCAAGAGGCAGCGGACGTCGTCTTGGGTAAGTTTACGGTCAACTCAAGCACTGCTACGCTTTGTTTGATTCTGGAGCTTCGCATTCGTTCGTTTCTCAAAGTTTTGCAACCAAGAATGGATTTAAAGTGGTGAATCTTAAGTGTGTGCTCTTAGTCCAAGCCCCAGGATCTGAGCTTAGATCTAGCCTTGGGTGTTTGGGAGCTAAGTTGCTTATGGATGGGATAGAATTTCTAGCGAATCTTATCTTGATAGATGCGCAATCCCTAGACGTCATCCTTGGAATGGATTGGCTGTCAAAGCATAAGGTCATTTGGATTGTGGCCGAAGGATTGTAACTTTGGAAGGCCCTAGTGGCAAGAAAGTGGAGTTTCAAGCGACCGCAGTTCGAGATGGGCAGTTAATGGTCAACAGCGTGAAAGCCATCAGCATGGAAGATGTGCCAGTGGCCAGGGAATACCCGGATGTGTTTCCAGAAGATTTGCCGGGATTGCCACCGGACCGTGATATCGAGTTCGTTATCGAGTTAGCGCCAGGTACAGCACCGATATCAAAGAGACCATATCGGATGCCTACCGACGAGTTAGTGGAAATGAAGAAGCAGATTGAGGAACTGCAAGAGAAGGGTTTCATTAGACCTAGTTCATCACCGTGGGGAGCCCCGGTTTTGTTTGTTCGCAAGAAGGATGGAAGTCTTAGAATGTGCATCGACTATCGTGCACTTAATGAAGTAACGATCAAGAATAAGTATCCGTTGCCCAGGATCGACGACTTATTTGATCAGTTAAGAGGAGCTGGAGTTTTCTCCAAGATAGATCTTCGTTCAGGATACCATCAGTTGAAGATCCGAGCGGAGGATGTACCTAAGACCGCGTTTTCTACGCGATATGGACATTATGAGTTCACAGTCATGTCATTTGGATTGACTAATGCCCCAGCGTATTTCATGAACATGATGAATAAAGTTTTCATGGATTACTTGGATAAGTTCGTTGTGGTCTTCATAGACGATATTTTAGTTTACTCGAAGACAGAAGAAGAACATGCAGAACATCTAAGGATGGTTTTAGACAGGCTGCGAGAGCATCAGCTATATGCTAAGTTTAGCAAGTGTGAATTCTGGAAGGAGAAAGTTGAATTCTTGGGTCATGTAATGACTACTAAAGGAGTCGATTGATCCCACAAAGTGGATGCGATGTTGCATTGGGAGCCACCGAAGTCTGTTACCCAGATTCGTAGTTTTCTGGGAATGGCGGGATATTACCGTCGATTTATAGAAGGATTCTCGACAATTGCTAAACCCCTTACGCAGTTGTTAAAAAAGGAGAAGAAGTTTGCATGGACGCCAGAGTGCGAGCAAAGTTTTATGGAATTGAAGAAACGCCTAACAACAGCCCCTGTATTAGTTTTGCCAGATGTGCAGAATGGATTTGACATTTACTGTGATGCTTCGAAGCAAGGTTTGGGATGCGTGTTAATGCAAGAAGGCAAAGTCGTTGCCTATGCGTCAAGACAGTTAAGACCACATGAAGTGAATTACCCAACACATGATTTGGAGTTGGCTGCCGTAGTGCACGCTTTAAAGATATGGCGTCATTATCTCATAGGAAATAGATGTGAGATATATACGGACCATAAGAGTCTGAAATACATATTCACTCAAGCTGACTGAATATGGAAACAGCGAAGATGGCTCGAGCTAATTAAGGATTATAATGTGGGAATCCATTATCATCCTGGAAAAGCCAATGTGGTGGCAGATGCTCTGAGTCGAAAGAGCCATAGCGCAAATGCATTGTCAATGGAGGATCAACCGGAATTATGCAAGGAATTTCAGAAGCTAAGATTGGAAGTCGTTCCGCAAGGAATGATAGCTGCGCTAGAAGTGAAGCCAACACTAGAGGATCAAATTAGAGAAGGTCAACAAAATGACGATAAAATTTCAAAAATCAAGGCTAAAAGGAAGAAGGCCTAGCCTTAGATTTTACTCGGATGAACAAGGGACCATGTTCTTCAAAGGCGAATTTGTGTGCGGCTAAAAGGAATTAAAACAGTTGATTCTTGAAGAAGCACACGATTCGAAGTACTCAATCCATCCAGGAAGTGCTAAAATGTATCAGGATTTGAAAGAGAGATTCTGGTGGCCAAGTATGAAGCGTGAAGTGGCTGAGCATGTTGCGTTATGCGATGTGTGTCAGAGAGTAAAGGCCATGCATCAAAGACCATTTGTGCATTGCGTAGTTGAAAATTCCGGAATGGAAGTGGGAGGAAATCGGAATGGATTTTATCACTGGTTTACCTAAGACTCAGAAAGGTTACGATTCCATTTGGGTTATCGTGGATCGTTTGACCAAGGTCGCTCATTTCATCCCAGTAAAGACCACTTACTCCGGAGATCGTTTGGCAGAACTGTACATGTCAAGGATTGTATGCTTGCATGGAGTGCCAAAGAAGATTGTGTCAGACAGAGGTACCCAATTTACCTCGAGGTTTTGGAATAAGTTGCATGAAGCAATGGGAACCCGTCTGAATTTTAGTACAGCATATCACCCGCAGACAGATGGTCAGACTGAAAGAGTAAATCAGATCTTAGAGGATATGTTGAGAGCTTGTGCCTTAGCTTATGCTACGACATGGGATAAATGTTTACCATATGCAGAATTCAGTTATAATAATAGTTATCAAGCTAGCCTGCAGATGTCACCATTCGAGGCATTGTATGGACGTGCTTGTCGTACCCCGTTGAATTGGAATGAAACGGGAGAGCGTTTGGTGTTTGGGCCAGATATTCTCGAAGAGGCAGAAAATCAAGTTGCAATGATCAGAGAGAGGTTGAAGATAGCACAGTCAAGACAGAAAAGCTACGCAGATAATCGTCGTCGAGATTTGAGTTTTGAACCAGAAGATCATGTGTATCTCAGGGTTACCCCTCTTAAGGGCGTTAAGAGATTCCACGTTAAAGGGAAGCTTGCACCAAGATATGTCGGTCCGTTCAAGACTCTGAGCCGCCGAGGAGAGGTGGCTTATCAGTTAGAGTTGCCTCAGTCTTTGGCAGGAGTGCATGATGTATTCCATGTGTCGCAGCTTAAGAAGTGTCTCAGAGTGCCCACGGAGCAAACCCCGTTGGATGCAATAGAACTGCAAGAAGATTTGACTTATAAAGAGCAACCAGTCAGAATTTTGGATGGTATGGAACGCAAGACCAGAAACAAGTCTATTCGCTTTTGCAGAGTTCAATGGAGCAATCATTCCGAAAGTGAAGCCACTTGGGAGCGAGAAGAAGATTTAAAGTCAGAATTCCCGAACCTATTCTCTAGTTAGCCCTGAATCTCGGGTCGAGATTCTGTTAAGGGGGGGAGGTTTGTAACATCCCAAAATTTGTCTTAATTAAGTTTTATTGTTTAAAAGTGCATTTGTGATTTTCTGGAATTTATTTGGATTTTTCTGGATTTATTTGAATTAATTTCTATTTCAAGTTTATTGCTTTTCATTCAAAAGTAATTAAATCTGTGCAAAGTCAAAATAAAGTTTTGCCAAAAATATTTTATTTAAGTCCAGAATGTCTCAGAGTATTTTTGAGATTTTTCTCGGATTTTTTTCCTGATTGTTTTATTGCTTAAAATAAATAAAATGAATTTCAGTAATTGTTTTAAATGAAAAGTTCTTTTTAAAAGTCATGAAACGATCTTTGGTAGGCCGTGAACCGCGCGCCCAAGTCACCCAATCGGCCGTTCGCGCAAAAAAAACTCTAACCCTAATGCGATCAACCGTTGGATGGAGATCCAACGGTGAACCTTCGCGTCGGTCGGTAGCGTTGGGGCCATCGGATGGATGGCGCGGACGCGTCGGATGCGTCGCGTCACCTCTCCGAAGTCGCCGCCGAGTCCGCCGCCACGGAGCCAACCTTGGAGTTCGGGCCTTGCACGCCTTCGGCGACTATTTAAGTCCCGGGGCGGCGGCGAGATCCTCATCTCGAGCCGCGTGTTACGTGCAATTCCGAGCCTGTTTACCGCCGTTTCGCGAAAGAGCTCGTCGGAGTTGTGTAGGAAGCCGCCGCGGGTTTGACCGTTTTCCGCCGTCGCCGGGTTGTCTTCCGTCGCGTGTGCCCCAGATCGGAGCTCTTCGGGTTGCGCCGCACCGGATTCGAGGGGTTTCGTCGCTGAAGGACCCCTGTTTCACCGCCGCCGCCATCGTCTTCTTCACTGCCGGTAAGGTTGCGCCGCCGCGTCGCCATCTTCGGGAGCAGGTGTTGACAACCGTCCGATCTAGGGTGGACGCCTCAGATTGAGCCGCGTAGTCGCCGTCAGCGCCATCATCCGAGATCGTCCGATCTTCTGCGGGCGGTCCTGATCCTGCCACGCGTCGATGATCGGGCGCGCGCCAGCGTCGCGATCTGCAGACCAACCGATGCAGCCGCGTGTCGGCACGAGCTGCGAGGCGCCGTGGACCGTGTCCACGGTGGGCCAGAGGTGGTTCCGTGGACCGCGTCCATGGACCAGGACGCGTGGCAGCACTGGATTGGCTGGCGCCAGGGCTGACGTCAGCATGACGTCGGGCTGACGCAATAATCGGTTTTTCAGAATAAAAACAAATCTGTTAATTTCGAATTTCTGATTTTCTGATTTCAGTATTTATTTCAAACTTCAAAAGGCTATATCTTTTGCATCGTAACTCGGATTTGAGTGATTCCAGTTTCTAAAAATTTGTAAAATTGAGATCTATTTAATGGTGAATTTTATTTGATTTTTGGAGTTCAATTGCTCTCTGTTTTGCTATTTATTTGCTTTTCTCTTTCGGTACGCGTAGACGTTGAATTGTGCGACGCTTCGGAGGAAGATCAAGCAACCCAAGAGCAAGCTTCAGATCCAGATCAGGACCTATTCCAAGGCAAGTTGTGCTTTGATCATGTTGAACCCATGTTTATAAAATTGCTATATTTGTTTTACCCTATTATATATGTTTCAAATATACAATTGTTTCAAATTAGATTGGGATTAGCTAAAATACCAGATTGATCTATACCCTACCTTGTCATTGTATGCCATGATCCATTGTCACCCTAGATTGGTTAAATATAGTTGGTTAATAATTATAATCAACATTGGAGGATTAGTTCGTATTAGTTGCTTAGCCATGCCACGTCATCACATGTGTCAGAATCATTGATAATTAATCTTGATTAATGGAATATGGAACAATATTATGAACTTGTGTGTCATGTGGGATCACACGATGAGATTGAGTTGTTGTGGCGAGTCATGTCACGCAACGATGTTGAATTGTTGATGGCACGTGGTGCTTGGTAATCAACGGGGTGATAATAACTTAGATTGGGGCAAGTGGCAAGGGGCGAGGAGGCCAAGGTGGGCCCAATGGGCAGATGGTATGTGGATGTCTTGCCTTGATCACACTAAGGACTTAACCTTGCAAGCCTTTGACCTGAGTCAATCATGCAACCACATGTCTGGTATGGGCCAGCCTAGCTGAGTAATTTGCAAAGTCTTAATGTTGATACTATCGTGGTCGGTGTGAGTTCCCGAGTCGGTGTAATTCACATGGCGCAAGAGGGGGCCTGGGCGTGGTTTACGACCCCAAAGTGTTGAAACCTTAGCGGGTAGTATCGGATTAAGATAGAGCATTGTAAAGGCTTTGTTATAATCTTTCGCCTTTGTGGTGTTTGGTTGTATCACGTGGGTAAAGTGCATAACCTCTGCAGAGTGTGAAACTATTCGGATAGCCGTGCTCGCGGTATTGAGCAATGCTCGGGAATTACAGTTAAGGGTTAGTTTAATTAACTGGACAACTTAGTTGGGATGGCGGGATGCCATATGGAAAATGAATTTGATTTAGGATTGGAAACTTGGTTTATTGGAGAAATACTGAATTTATTTATTATCATTATTTGTTTTACATTCTTTACAATCTATTTACTGTATTTGTTCGTAAATGCTGCTTATTGCAAAATAGCCATGATAGCCTATCCATTGGAATAAGCCTTGCATATAGATACCTGGAATTGCATTCTGTGCACAACTTGTTGAGTGCTTTAAGTACTCACCCTTGCCAAACAACAATAATCAACAGTTGAAGAATCGACACCTGTGTTGGAAGATGAAGTCCAAGAAGACACGAGTCATTAGGGTCCGAGCCTTGTCGGTTGCCTGTGGTGAACTGATGAGCTATTTACGTTTCTACTTTCCGCTGCTTAATAATTAGTTTATATTCTCAGTCTTGCCCTGCGTGGCTTAATAATGTAAGTTGGTCATAAGATCATACATTTAGCTATATCAATAAATGAACTATTATTTTATTATCGTTGTGTATGATGTGATATGTACCAATGTTAAGCTGTGTGCACTAGCGTTGATCCTGGGAATAGTGCGGTAAACACAGTGGGTTCGAATCAGTGGATTCGGGTCCTTACACCTATACAAGACAATTGGTGTCTAGGAAAACACACATGAGGCAGGTTTCTTAATTGGCACCCGAATACGGGAAGTGCTCCCTCCCTCATGTGAGCCCTTGGGGCAGGTTGACCTGGCCATGAGTCAAGTTGATGGAGGCATTCATTACTTGTTTTCATACTCAACAAACAAGAGTTACATATGATGTAATTAGCAAAGGTGTTGCTTACCTATGTCATTAAATTTCTAGCAGTGATGCCAAAGCTCACTAGTGTTTAATGAATATGGATCTTGAATACTCACTATGTGTCTATAAAAGGACATAAAATAGGAGTGTCTTTAATTAAAAAGTTTTACATAAACATAGTGCTTAGAATCTTTGCATATTTTTGTTGTAGTTCAATGGCACCTTCTCCTACTCCTGCTACACCTGGTTTTGCTTTGAGATCGGTTTTGGAAAGGGAAAAACTGAATGGAACTAATTTTGTTGATTGGTATCGCAACTTTGAGAATTGTTCTCAAGCATGAAAAGAAGGACTATGTTCTAGAGAATCCAATTCCTGATGAACCAGCCGAAAATGCTGCTCGCAATTTGAGGGTTGAATATGAAAAGCATGTTAATGCTTCTGTAGAGGTCAGCTGTCTTATGCTAGTCACAATGGACTCTGAGCTCCAAAAGCAATATGAGGACCAGGATGCTTACAATATGATTGTGGGCTTGAAGGGCATGTTTGGGAATCAAGCAAGAGCTGAGAGGTATGGTATCTCAAAGCTTTTATTTGCTTGTAAGCTGGCTGAAGGCAGTCCGGTCAGTCCTCATGTGATCAAGATGATTGGTTACATTGGGAGATTGGAAAAACTTGAGTTTCCCCTTAGCCTCGGTTTGGCCACAGATGTTATTCTCCAGTCTCTGCCTCAGAACTTTGAGCCATTCATTATGAATTTTCATATGAATAGCATGGAGAAGAGCCTAACCGAGCTACATGGGATGCTCAAGGTCATGGAGGAAAGCATTAAGAAAAACCCAATCATGTGATGATGGTTCGAAAACAACTGCTTTCAAAAAGAGAAAGGCTAAGGCTGGGGGAATGGGAAAGAGCAAGGGCAAGGGCAAGGGCAAGGCTCAAGATGAGATCGCGAGCCTCAAAACTAAGCTTCAGAAGCTTAAAGTTGGCCCTCAACCTGATACCCAATGCTTCTATTGCAAGAAATCAGGGCATTGGAAACGGAACTGCGAAAAGTACCTGGCAGATAAGAAGAATGGAAATGTGGTTTCCACTTCAGGTATTAATGTTATAGAAATTAATCTTGCTACTTCTTCACTCAGCTCATGGGTATATGATACCGGTTCGGTTGCTCACATTTGCAATTCGTTGCGGGTGATAAAGAGTAGAGACATGGCAAAAGGAGAAGTGGATCTTGGCGTGGGGAATAAAGCAAGAGTTGCTGGTCTTGCTGCTTGGCACATACCCATTGCATTTGCCTTCAGGATTAGTTTTAGAACTCAATAATTGTTATTTTGTTCCATCTTTGAGTAGAAACATTATTTCATCTTCTTGTTTGGAACATGAAGGTTATGATTTCAGAATAAAGAACTTTGTTTGTTCAATATTTTTGAATGATATGTATTATGGTCGTTGCCCATGGTGGATGGGTTGTACGTCCTTGAACTCGAAGAAAAACCTGTCTATAATATTAATGTAAAAGGCACCGCCTAATGATTTGAACCCTACCTTTTGTGGCATTGTCGCTTAGGTCATATAAATGAGAAGCGCATGAAGAAGCTCCATGGTGATGGACTTCTAACCTCATTTGATTTTGAATCGTTTGAAACATGTGAATCTTGTTTACTTGGCAAGATGACAAAAGCCCTTTCACGAGGTTTTAGTGAGAGAGCAAGTGAATTATTGGCCCTAGTACATACAGATGTATGTGGACCAATGAGCTCGACTGCTAGGGGTGGGTTTCAGTACTTTGTAACTTTTACCGATGACTTCAGTAGATATGGATATATCTATTTAATGAGGCATAAATCTGAAACTTTTGAAAGGTTCAAAGAGTTTCAGAACGAAGTACAAAATCAACTTGGCAAAACAATAAAACACTTACGATCCGATCATGGTGGCGAATACTTGAGCCAAGAGTTTGGTGATCATTTAAAGCAATGTGGAATCGTTCCGCAACTTACTCCGCCAGGAACGCCTCAATGGAATGGTGTGTCCGAACGACGTAACCGGACTTTATTAGATATGGTTCGGTCAATGATCAGCCAAACAGATCTGCCATTATCCTTTTGGGGTTTCGCTCTAGAGACAACTGCGTTCACTTTGAATAGGGTCCCATCAAAATCATTGAGAAGACGCCATATGAGATATGGACCGAGAAGACCCATGTTGTCATTTCTCAAGATATGGGGATGTGAGGCTTATGTAAAACGTTTACAATCGATAAACTCGCACCTAAATCGAAAAAATGCTTTTTGTGGGGTATCCTAAAGAAACAAAAGGATATTACTTTTACAAAAGAAACGAGAACAAAGTTTTTGTTGCTCGAAATGGTGTCTTTTGGAGAAAGAGTTTCTTTCAAAAGAAATCAGAGGAGTGATGTGTATCTTGATGAAGTTCGAGAATCACATGAATATGTTCAAGCTACCTCGAACCTTCACAAGATGTACAAAGTGTTGTACAACCTGTGGAAGAGACTCCAGCCCCACGTAGGTCGGGGAGGCCACGTCATGTACCTATTAGATATGGGAATGACATATTATTGTTGGACAATGATGAGCCCACGACTTATGAAGAAGCAATGATGGACCCAAACTCCGAAAAATGGTTTGAAGCCATGAGATCCGAAATTCAATCCATGCATGACAATCAAGTTTGGAACTTGGTCGATTCACCTGATGGTGTAAAAACCATTGAGTGCAAATGGATTTTCAAGAAAAAGATAGACGTAGATGGAAATGTTCAGATCTATAAGGCACGGTTGGTGGCAAAGGGTTTCAAACAAGTTCAAGGAGTTGACTATGATGAAACTTTCTCACCGGTAGCAATGCTCAAGTCTGTCCGGATCATTTTAGCTATTGCTGCATATTTTGATTATGAAATATGGCAGATGGATGTCAAAACAGCCTTCCTTAATGGGAATCTTTCTGAGGATGTATACATGATACAACCTGAAGGCTTTGTTGATCCTAAATATGCTAAAAGGGTATGCAAGCTTCAAAGATCCATTTATGGGTTAAAGCAAGCATCTAGGAGTTGGAACATTCGTTTTGATGAAGTAGTCAAAGGTTTTGACTTTATCAAAAATGAAGAAGAGCCTTGTGTTTACAAGAAGGCTAGTGGGAGCGCACTTGTATTTACGATTTTGTATGTGGATGACATATTATTAATCGGGAATGACATTCCTATGCTTGAAGATGTTAAGACTTCATTGAAAAGGAGTTTCTCAATGAAGGACTTGGGAGAAGCATGCTATATCTTGGGCATAAAAATCTATAGAGATAGATCAAAAAGGTTAATTGGATTAAGTCAGGAAACGTACATTGACAAGATATTGAAAAGGTTCAATATGCATGAATCCAAGAGAGGTTTCATGCCAATGTCACATGGCATCGATCTCGCAAGAATCGGTGTCCTTCGACATCGATGAGCGAGACAGATGAGCAAGATTCCATATGCTTCACTATTGGGTCTATTATGTATGCCATGATCTGTACACGCCCGGATGTCTCATATGCTCTAAGTGTCACGGCGGATACCAAGCGGATCCTCGTGATGGTCATTGGATAGCCGTAAAAATATCTGAAATACTTGAGAAGAACTAAGGGTATGTTCCTTGTTTTTGAGGTGAGGAAGATCTGGTTGCAAAGGGTTACACCGATGCAAGCTTCCAAACTGACAAAGATGATTTTCGATCGCAATCCGGGTTTGTGTTTACACTTAATGGAGGAGCAGTAAGCTGGAAGAGTTCCAAGCAAAACACGGTGGCCGACTCTACGACAGAAGCGGAGTACATTGCGGCTTCGGAGGCCGCAAAGGAGGCTGTGTGGATTAAGAAGTTTATCACAGAGCTTGGTGTGGTCGCTAGTGTCTCTAGTCCAATGGACATCTATTGTGATAATAGTGGTGCCATTGCACAAGCAAAAGAGCCTAGATCACATCAAAAGTCTAAACACATACTCGTCGCTTTCACCTTATTCGCGAGATTGTGGATAGAGGTGACGTCGAAATATGCAAAGTACATACGAAGCCAATGTGGCGATCCGTTGACAAAGCCACCGCCACGACCTAAGCATGAGGCGCACACAAGGTCTATTGGTATTAGATACTTAATTGATTGACTCAAGTGCAAGTGGGAGATTGTTAGTGTTATGCCCTTGAGGCAATCATTTAGATGATTGTAACATGACTATGTTTATGAATAATAATATGATTATTGGTCCAATGAATGTATATCATTGTATTGATCAACAAGTATGTGACTTGATTATGAAGCTCTTTACTTAATGATGTAATTCGATAAATATCTACGATCGGATATCATCGTATAGGACTACGATGAATAGATAAGCACATGTAGTGATCGATGATCATGCTTCATAGATCATGGGATATGGAGATATCATCTCTACATTGTGGACCATGTTGAAGAACATGGGTTAGATAGACCCGCTATGGGACACTGCGAGAATGTTTCATTCTTATGTGTCATCAGTGTATCTCATACCTAGAAGATGTATGATCCTTAGACCTGAGATTGTCATATTCCCTACATGTGTAATAGTTTTCCTTGGGGCTATCAAACACTACTTCCTAACCGGATAGTTATAAAGGTAGCTTTCATGTTTACTATGAAACGTGCAGAGGGAAGTGAGCAGTCAAGATGGAATTTGCCACTCCAATGAAACGGAGATATATGACAAGGCCACTCGTGTGATATGATTAAGAAAGTGCATGGCCATGCCGTGATTGAGGAGTCAATCACAACTTATTAATATATCACGGATACGAGAGATGGATTGAATCATCAAAGGATGACATGCTTCTCGCCTTGAGATCAATCTTCATATACTTGGCAAAGGGATTATTACATGAGTTCTTTTGATAGGTTCTGTTCGATTTGATCACAAGATGTTTGGGAGTTGGCATACTTTGCAAGAAGCCGCTACCAACTATTGGATTGAAAAGGAGTTTTCCAATCCATGTCCAAACGTATGTGAACCTGCAGGTCACACACTTAATGGGTGGGACGCATTAATTTGGATTGGATCCGTAATTAATGAACCTCGTGGGCTTAGCATCTTTGGTGGGCCCCGGTTTAGGTTTCATCTCGTGGCTATATAAGGAGGGAGGAGGAGGCGCAGAGTGTGCTTTCCACGGTTTAGGTTTGATTCACTTGAAACCCTAGCCTCCTCCTCTCGCCCCCTCCGGCGACTAGGTGCTTGCACACCGGCACCGCGCGTTCCATCTCTCGGACGTGTGGACTATCTGCGGTGACGCCTGCTGCGGCTCGCGGCGTGGGAGGACGATCCACGGCGAGGCGAGGACGATCCACTACATCGACGCAACGATCGCGGCGAGGACGAACCACTACATCGACGCGAAGGATTCCGCAATCGCGCGTCTAGTGGTAATCTTATCTATGATCCCCTTCTTGCGAGTAGCTTTCTGGTTGCGCGGTAGTTTTTTTTTTGTGCTAGCGTAGCATACCGCGTTTCCCATCAGCTTGCACCCAGATATGTCAGACCATTAAAGATTTTGAGCCGCAAAGGTGAAGTTGCGTACCAGTTGGAGTTGCCACAGTCCTTGGCAGGAGTGCATGATGTATTCAATGTGTCTCAATTGAAGAAGTGTCTCCGAGTACCAGAAGAACAAACGCCTTTAGAAACAATCGAGCTGCAAGAAGATTTAACCTATAAAGAGCATCCGGTGAAGATTCTAGATACGATGGACAGAAAAACAAGGAACAAGTCTACACGCTTTTGCAGAGTCCAGTGGAGCAACCACTCGGAAAGTGAAGCAACCTGGGAATGTGAAGAAGATCTGAAGGAGTTCCCTAACCTATTTCTGTAGACAGCCCTGAATCTCGGGGATGAGATTCTGTTAAGGGGGGAGGTTTGTAACACCCTAAAATTTGCTCTACTTTAAATTTTGGAGTATTTTTTATTTTTGAGAATTTCTGAGAATTTATTAGAATTAAAATTGGATTTATTCATTTCTAACCTTTCTTGAATTCAATTAAATTTATGCAAAATTTTATGCAAAGTTTCATTGAAAATATTTTATTTGAGTTCCAAATGTCTCAAAGTATTTTCTAGAATTTTTCTCAATTTTTCCGGGTATTTTTACTATTTATTTCGGCTTTGTTTATTTATCTGATTTATTTTTAATCAGAAATGTTTTATAAAACAGGTGAATAGTACAGTTTGCTGCAAACCCTAACCGCCACTCACCCAAGCCGTCCGATTGAGATCCAGCGGCTGCCGTTGCGCCACATCGCCCGAACGCGTGCGCCGTTGGATCGCTGCGCACGGACGCTTGGGATTTTGCCACGTCGCTTCGTCCCCGCGAGATCGCGAGAGGGACGTGGGCTTTGATGGCCGTGATTACCGCCGGCAATTTCGCGCACGTCAAGGCCCTTTAAGCCGCGTTGGTGAACGCGTTTTGCAGAGGACTCAACGCCGCGTCTTTTGACACCTTGCACGCACGCCGAGACCCCCTCTAGCGCCCGCTGTTGCTCGCCGTAGATGCTTTCTTTCACCGCCGTTGTTTTTGCTTCCTCTCGTCGTCGTCCGAGCCGCTCCGCCGTGCTCCGACCCTGTCCCGAGTTCACCGAAGCAAGCCGCATCGAGTGTACCACTTCTTCACGTCGGAGAACCACCGGAGCTCCGTCGACCGCGTCGTCTTCCGTAGCTCCGGCCACTTCTACCCGCTACGCCGTCGCCGACCTTCGTGAGCTTCATCCGCTGTCCGATCTTCATGTGACCGTTCAGGTGAGGCCGCGTAGCCATCTCAGTTCTTTCCTTGGTTTTAATCTGTACCGTTAGATCTATAGATGTGCGGCTCAGATGCGTCTGTATAGATTTAACTAGGGTAGATCCTGGCCGTTGTTTTGTTGATGGATGAGTGAGATGGCGCCACATCACTAGTTTGCACAGTAAACCGCTCGGGTATCGAGGACCGTCAGATTAGATCTGTGCGGTGCCAGTGGGCTTGGGGTGAATCGGGTGGATCCGCGCCGTTCATTTTTGAACAAGTGGCGGTGATTGCGTCGCGCGTTTGTCAAATCGCGTGCGGCTGCGTGTCCCTTTGACCGAAGCGTGACCGAGTCTCGGTCGTCGATTTCCGCGGACCGTCGCCGCCTATCTCTACAGAGCTGAGGCGTCGCCAGACGTGCGCGGGATTGGACCGTTGGATTCGGGTGCACCATCGGATGCGTGATACGTGGGGGTGCGGAGTGCGAGGCGTCGCTGAGCCGCTCGTGCGCTGGCCGTTGGATCCGTCGGCCCGTTCGATGGCTAACACGTGTCACGCGGATTTCGACGCAGCACGTGAGATCTGGCCGTTGATCTTTTCACGGCCATGATTACACCGCGTGGAAGGGATTCAACCGTTGGTTAAGGACCGCTGCGATGATGGCACGTGTCCACGCTCCAATCTCGAGGCATCGGCTGACGTTAGCAGCGATGTCAGTGCTGACTTCATCTGGTGGGGGCCAGCTGCACTGTTCTGTGGATCGAGTCTACGGAGGATCGACCCGAGCCGTGGACTGGGTCCATAGACCGAGGTGACGTGGCAGCCCCACAGCATGCCACTTGTGAGATGACGTCAAGCTGACGTCATTTCTCCAGAAAAATATTTCGACCGAAATTCTTTTCTG
Organism: Otatea glauca; assembly: GCA_036346275.1. Classification (NCBI taxonomy): domain Eukaryota; kingdom Viridiplantae; phylum Streptophyta; class Magnoliopsida; order Poales; family Poaceae; genus Otatea; species Otatea glauca. Next base: position 4,232,879 of record CM070720.1, on the reverse strand, counting down.
TGCTGACGTCATCATGATGTGATGCTGACGCCATAAATGCGATTTTTCAGTATAAAAATAATTCGAAAAAATCAGATTTTCTAATTTCTGTATTTTGAGATTTTATTCAAACTTCAAACTGCTATAACTTTTGCATTTTAACTCGAATTTGGGTGATTCAAATTTCTAAAAATTCATAAAATTGTAATCTCTTTAATGGTGAATTTTATTTGAATTTATAAGGTCATTTAGTCTTATGTATTAATTATTTATTGCATATATTGTTTGTACGCGTAGACGCAAATTTGCCGAAAGGTTTCGAGGAAGAGTTCGTCGCTCAAGACCAAGCTTCGGAACACGACCATCAACTTTTTGAAGGCAAGTGATGCTTTGATCATTTTGATCCCAGATTTTAAAATGTAACTTATGCTTTGAAATTATGCATGCTAATTTATTTAAAGTGAATTTAAATTAAATTGGGTAATGTAGCTAATCAACCCATATTGTTATTGTCACCATGAAATTATTATCTTTATGCCCTGAAATCTTTGTCACCCTAGGATTGATTGTATTAGTTGGATGTTAATATTGTGCCAAGACGGGAGGCCAGACCGTGAGTAGATGCTTAGCCTTGCAACGAATCATGAATGATCTTTCGTGAAAATGCTACAATGTTGATTAAAGAAATATTGAATGTATTTTGAAAGTGGTGTGATGATGCCACATGATGAGATTGAGGTACAGAGACCTGTGTGGTTCTGTACCGATGTTGAGTTATTGCTAGTATGTGTTGCATAATAATCAACGGGGTGGGAAATGATTTAGACTGGGGCAAGTGGCAAGAGGCTGTGTGCCAGGTGGGCCTGTGTGGCATTGGGCTGAAGAGTGATGTGAGTCTGTGTGCCACATTGGGGCTGTGTGCCACTGTTGAGTGATGGAAGTCTTGCCTTGGTCAGTTAAGGACTTCACCATGCAAGCCTTTGATCTGACTCACCCGTACAACCACATGTCTGGTATGGGACAGACCTAGTTGATTAGGGTTCTTATATCTTTCCTCTGATACCTTTGGGTGATAGTACACAGGGGTGTATCTATACGGGGGAGCGTACCTGTGCTACGGCTTGGTGCCCATCCAACAGTGATTGGCCTGTCATATACTTCGGTTCTGTGTGAGGGAAGTGATAGTGAAGGCAATACCGGAGAGGTTCTTTGGTTAAGGTAGAGGTTCCTGAAAGGCTTTGTTACAGACGATCACCTGTGTGGTGAATGGCTGTATTTTGGGGGTAAAGTGTACAACCTCTGCAGAGTGTCAAATCTATTCGAATAGCCATGTCCGCGGTATTGGACAATGCTCGGGGATTACAGTCAAGGGTTAGATATTCAAAAACAAAATGTGGAAAGGGTGGCTGTGTGCCAATGTTAAAAATGAACTGTTAAGGCTATGTGCCGAGAATCTTCGAAGAAAAACCATTTGAAGAAATTAGTATTATTATAACTATTTCACTGCTTTAATCTAAATAAGATACCACTTTAAAAATGTTGTTTGATGCAAAAAGAAACAATTGCAGAGTCACGCAAGAAAAAGTGGATGGCTCAAAAGAATACTAATGTTAATTCTTTCAAACCACAACCCGGGCAAGCATCCAATTCCAAATTTTCTACTCCACTTCAGCAGAGATGTCAAGGTCAAGCACCTAGACCTCGAGCTCCTTGCCAGCAACCTCCTGCACGCTCCACTAGTAATGTTGGCGACGGCCTTTAGGTGCACAAAACCCAGCGGTCAATGTGACCTGTTTCCACTGCAATGAATGTAGGCATTATGCTAATAAATGCCCCAAGAAAACTTCAGCACACCTGCAGCCCCAAGGAGTGCAACAACAACCCCCCAGGTTGCCCACAAGGATCTGGAGGATCTCAATCTCCTAGGACAGCTCCTAGTAATGCTCCAGGACTTACTTGCAGTCTCTTACACCATGTGACTGCCGAGGAGGCAAATGAGGTGCCTGATGTAACTTTGGTGTTATTCAATTCTGAAGCTTCACATTCTTTCATTTCCAAGAAATTTGTTGATCAAAATAAAATTCCTGCTGGTCTTTTGTCCTTTGACATGATAATCTCTTCTCCCGGAGCCAAAATTAAAACTACCAGTCTCTGTCCTAGAGTCAGCATTGAAATAAGTGGAGTATTATTTTATGCTGATCTTATCATCATTGAAACTCAAGGCTTAGATATAATTCTTGGTATGGATTGGTTATCCAAGCATAAAGGTTGTATAGATTGCACCAATCGATCCATATCCTTGTTAAGCCCAAAATGAATCATGGTAGAATTCTCGTCTAGCCAAGATAATTTACCTCACCAATCATTCCTTTGTTCTACTTCATTAAATGAGCATCCTCAAGTACCTGTAGTTTGTGAATACCCCGATATTTTTCCAATCAAACTACCATGGTTACCAGCAGATCGGGACATGGAGTTCGTTATCGATCTTGTTCCCGGAATAGCTCCAATATCTAAACGACCATATCGAATGCCTCCTAATGAATTGGTTGAGCTCAAGAAACAACTCGAAGAACAATTGAATAAAGGGTTTTTTTGACCAAGTTCATCCCCTTGGGGAAGCCCTGTCCTATTCGTTAGCAAAAAGGATGGTAGCCTATGCATGTGCGTAGATTATTGTGCCTTGAATGATGTCACCATCAAAAATAAATATCCTCTTCCACGCATTGATGATCTATTTGATCAATTGAGTGGTGCTTGAGTCATTTCAAAGATTGATTTAAGATATGGATATTACCAATTAGAGGTCAAACCCAGTGACAATCCAAACACTACATTCACTACCCGATACGATCTTTATGGGTACATCATGATGTCTTTCGGACTAACCAATGCTCCCGCAAGCTTTATGTGCCTTATGAATAAGGTCTTTATGGAGTACTTGGATAAGTTCGTCATGGTATTTGTCAATGATATTCTTATATATTCCAAATCTGAAGAACATGTGCAACATTTGGACATGATCCTTGAAAAACTCCGAGTCAACAGACTCTGCCAAATTTGAAAAATGTGATTTCTGGCTGAAGGAAATTGCATTCCTTGGACATAATCGCTTGGAAGGACGAATTTCTGTTGACCCTAGTAAAATTCAAGCTGTTAAGGCCAGGGAACAACCCAAATCTATTCCTCATATCTGCAGTTTTCTCTGTCTAGCGAGATATTATCGCCACTTTCTTGAATACTTCTCCAAAATTGCTAGACTATTGACACAACTGTTAAAGAAAGAAAAGAAGTTTGAATGGACACCTGAATGTGAAACAAGTTTTTAGGAACTAAAGAAAAGGCTAACCACAGCACCTGTGCTTGTGTTGCCTGATGTCTATAAGAGTTTTGATGTCTACTATGATGCATCACGACACGGTCTTGGATGCATGTTGATGCAAGAATCTAGGGCCGTAGCATATGCCTCCTGACAACTACGACCCCATGAGCAGAATTATCCCACCCATGATCTAGAACTAGCAGATGTGGTTCATGCTCTCAAAATTTGGCATCATTACCTCATTGGTTTGAATCTTAATTTAGCATCATTACCTCATGCTCTCAAGGATCATAAGAGCTTGAAATATTTCTTCACACAACCAGATTTGAATCTTAGACAGAGAAGATGGTTGAAACTAATCAAAGACTATGACCGTAGCATTAATTACCACCCTAGTAAAGCTAATGTCATCGCCGACGCCCTTAGTCGAAAACTCCATTCCATCTCCATTTCGGCTCACACTGATCAATCTGAGTTGCAAAATGAATTCCAAAAGCTTAATTTTGGAATTGTTGAAAAAAGTATTTCTGGCTGTACTAGAAGTGCAACCAACCTTAAAATCCCAAATCAAAGCTGCCCAACTCATTGATGAGGCCATCATCAAAATCCAAGAAGAAATTAAACCAAGGTATTGAATATGAATTTATGGAAGGTTCTGATGAAGTGCTTATGCATAAAAAGCAAATATATGTTCCCAATGATTCTGAGCTCAAGAACTTGATCTTAAAAGAAGCTCATGAATCACCTATCTCAATCCATCCCAGGAGTACAAAAATGTTTCAGGATATCCGACGGGAATATCGGTGGCCCAGGATGAAAAAGGATATCGGAGCATATGTTGCAATTTGCGACGTATGCCAGCGAGTCAAAGCTGAGCATCTCCAACCCTTGCAAATCCCTGAATGGTAGTGGGATGACATAAATATGGACTTCATAACCGGTCTACCTAAAACCAGAAAAGGGAATGATTCCATATGGGTGATCATTGATCGGTTGACTAAAGTAGCTCACTTCATACTGGTCAAGACCACTTATTCTGGAGATAAACTTGCCAAGCTATACTTGGAAAATATTGTTCGTTTGCATGGTGTCCCAAAGACCATTGTCTCGGATTGAGGTTCCCAGTTTAACATTTTGTTTCTGGAAAAGTTTGCATGGTCTTTTAGGGACTAAGCTAAATTTCAATACAGCTTATCACCCTTCGACGTTGCTGCTTGCGTCATCGTATCTTCGCCGGTTTCCACGTCACCTTCTTCACTGCCGGTGAGCCGCGCTACCGCCCTCGCCATCGTCCTTTGACGTGAAGCCCTGGCCATCCGATCGATCGTGTTCGCTCCCGATCGCGCCACGTCCTCGCCCTCATCAGTGTCTCCCTATCGTCCAATTTTGTGCCGCCGCTTGATGTGTGAGGCATGGCCCGTCATTGATGATGTCAGCCCTAGTGCTGTTTGGCAGACTTGGTTCACCGTGGACCAGCGCAAACCCGTGGACTCGGTCTGTGGACCAAGGGTCCCACATGTCAGCCAAATGCGAATTATCAGATTTATTTTTATTTCCAGAAATTAATTGCTGGTGTCATAAATGCGTCATTAATTGATTTCCAGTAGAGAAATAAATCAGAAATTTTGGATTTTCTGTTTTTATCTTTTTTCTCTGAATTTAATCTTTCGAAGGCTTGTTCTCTCTCTACGAACTCCGATTGAGGCGATTCAAATTTTTATTTTTGTCTAAAATCAAGCTCTATCTCCCAAAGCCATTTATTATCCATTTTGAGCTTGTTTGTGTCTATTTTTGGTTTTTATTTGGTTTCATTGCTTTTTTTACAGTAGACGCTATTTCCGAAGGAGCGAGCGGAGAATTCGAAGATCAAGACTCAACAATATATCAGTAAGGCAAGTCGTAACCTTTGATCATGTTGAACCCATGTTTATAAAGTAATTTGTTTTATGCAATTGTATGCTATTTGTGTATCAATGCTTATTTCATGGGAATAACTAATTACCTAGTTGACATTATGCCACCTTGATTATTGGGATGCCATGTATCCATTGTTAAACCTAGGTTGGGACATTACTAGTTGGACATAATAGTTCTACCAGCATTGGGGGTTATCGTAGCTTTGCTTAGACCTGCTAAGTTATACGATGGGATTCATATCACCTGTTGAATAATGTTAATTTTGACTTAATGAGATAATGAATTGTGGTCGATAGCCACTGTTATAAAATTTGTTGTACTATGGCAGGGTTGCCATTGGTCTTGGTTGAACAAAGTTGTTTTTCTTAGTGTTATGCCCTTGAGGCAATCATTTAGATGATTGTAACATGACTATGTTTATGAATAATAATATGATTATTGGTCCAATGAATGTATATCATTGTATTGATCAACAAGTATGTGACTTGTTTATGAAGCTCTTTACTTATTGATGTAATTCGATAAATATCTCTGATTGGATATCATCGTACACTACTACAGAACAGCACATCACTGCCGGTTCCAAAACCCCATCACTGCCGGTCATTGGCGCCGGCAGTGATTGGTCGGCAGTGATACTCGAGGATTATCACCGCCGCTCAGAACCGCGGTGATAAGGATTATCACCGCCGGTTCTACCTACAACCGCGGTGATATCGAACTATCACCGCGGATCAAACCAAAATCCGGCAGTGATAGGATTATCACCGCGGTTCTATCTACAATCGGCGGTGATGATAATTATCACTGCCGGTTATATATAAAACCGACGGTGATATTGTACTAGCACCGCCGGTTGTACCATAATCCGACGATGATAGACACATATCACTTGCCGTTTTCTCAAGAACCGCGATGACAAGCTTGCATATTTTTTGTACAATATATATATATTTTTATATAATTGTTTACAGTGTCCATATGTAGTATATAAAGCATCGCTCAAATCATAATTCAAATATATGCATGTATCGACTAAGCATCGTTAAAATCATAATTCAAATATATTAAATTACGCATCACATAATTTGTTTTACAATGATTTATTTACAAATGTAGCTCGACTACATGTCATCCCGCTCGCTTTGATTTTACAAAGAGTCAAGTAGACATGTCACGCGCCTAGGCCGTAGGAATGAGGCGATGAGGCTACTCGTGGAACTCGCCGTTTGGATTGATGATCTCATCATGAATGAATCCGCGATCTGTTCTTGAATTGCTATAATTTCATCGAGAATAACTTATTGGTTCTCGCTTTGAGCGCTGTTTTTGAACAAAAAGGAAGTTACTTAATGATGATATTTGTTAAATAAAAAGGGCATCAAAGTGTAATTACGCACCATGGCTTCGTTATAGCCGACACTCTCGTGACAATTGAATGCATATTTGTACATACATAGAATGCACATAAATTGTTTCCGGTTTCTGCTTCATGCATGGAAAGTCATTTATTATTTCAAAATTTTTCTGTATGGACGATACGAACACTTTTCTTGCGATCTTGTCGTAAAGCCCTGTGAATGATTTTGAATAGTAATTAAACTTAAATGCAATAGAATGGAATTTTGCTAGAGTAATAACGCAACGATCGAGTTTACATGCTCAAAGATGTCCCAAAGGTCTTGGTACAGATTAGTTTGTTTTCTCCCGAGTCCAAGACAAAAATCTCGCTAGCATCTAATCTGGATGACGAGGAGGACCCGTGAAACTCGCACATATATGTCAACGTAGTCAATTACTCCCACATCGCACGTGTTACGCAAAAATAGTAAAACGATATTAGAAGTCGAGATACGTATTTGAAGTTATAGGGTAAAAGTACGGAGGTTTTGTATTGCACTTCAAAAAGTATTAAATAAATAGTCTTCAACGAATCGTGGATTGTCGCTCACAAGTTTCTCGTTGACGAGCCCGGATCTAGGAATGCTAGATTGTCATTGTTATTTCTTCTACATGTCTGTACCTCCATTCTACATAAGAAAGAAGTTAGAGATGCAATTAAACAATGATGAAATGCTCAACGATATACTGACGGACTTACAAAGTCCATAGTCTAAGTATGTTCACGCCTAGGCATCTTGTTTGGTACAACATATACAACTCCGTGAAAAGAACCCAGCAGATGTTATCCCCATTGTGAAAATCTTGCTCTGTGTATCCGATCGGGAACGCCCATACCATCGTTGGATCACGCATGTACCATCGATGGACGCTACCGCAGCTTGAGTTGTAAGGTTGTCGAAATGAGCTAGTTCAACCAGCGTTTTCCCATAACGAACTTCCACCGAGACCTTGAGCCGAGCATCTAGTTGAACATCATCCGCTTGAGCATCCCGCTTTACGTGTCGGCACTAGCCGCCTGCAAGTATTGCTTTCTAGATATGCGCTCGTAGTCCGATATTTTGCAAGGTTCAGAAGCCTACCCCGTCTTTTGCACTTTTGCCATACTCAAGAAAAACTTTTGCGCGTCAGCATCAACTTTAGTCTTCTTACTTGATGGCACCTTTTTAAAGTGAGATGCTACGCAGGCGCTTACATGCTTTTTCCGCTCTTCCTCAGTCATGTCAGCTGATAGTTTCTTTTGTGGTTGTCTTGGGTTCACAGATGGTTGAGATTTCTTCGAGGACGGTGCCGACTGCCGAGATGTTCCCGTTGTTCGATTCTTTACAGTTTTTGGCGGAGGAGTCGGGCTTTTTCTGGTTGGTGCCGACGGAGGAGTTGGACTTTTCCGGTTGGCGGCGAAGGGTGGGAGGTCTCGTGTGGAGAGTGCGGTGATCATCATCGCCGTCGCCCTCATCGTCCGAGCCAAACTTAATCAAGCTCTTGCGCCACGCGAGGAAGCCATTCACGTTTTCTCCTAGCTTTTTGTTCCCATCCTCGCCAGGGATCTCTACCTCCATTTTTCGGTATTGGCGGATGACACTGTCCACTTCGACCTGGCGAATCCTGCGATATCGGGCGGCAAGGCAAAGTCTGTGACTCTGGCATGGCCAAGCCCGCCCTCACCACCTTTATGGTAATGCCATGCGCGGCCAAATATAGCTTGCACGGTGTCGGTTCTTTGATGTCATCCACGAAAACGCAGTCCATGCTCTTCGGGAATCCTCGTGGACGCCGCAATGCTCTTACGAGCACCGGACCGATGAGCTCGTGGCTTTCACCGGTGGCGGTCGTGAGTGAGAGCTTTCATGCGGCTTGCTCCACGCCCTTATCTAGTTCCGATCTTTGTTCCTCTAGCGCTCTCACGACAAAGATCTTTTATCCGACGCGTTCGATCGATCTTCTCTTAATCTCTTTGAACGCTTGTACATCCATGCGTCTGGGAAGGCTTTTTCCACGTGACCAAACCAACCCCTCAGTGCGACTGGATGCTCCTTGTTACCTGGGCTATGGTTAGCTCGTCATTCTCCCTTCGTGGCGCGAAAGATCCTTGGGAAGACTGCGTGTGAGCATCTGTGATTCTGCGCAGCACTTCCTGCTCTCTATCGCTTCTAAAGCTTAAGCTGCCATCATCGGAGATAGAAGCACCCCTCCCAAGCAACCAATGCTTGATCGTTCGCTTAAGGCGGCGTTGCGAGAATTATACCCTTGCGGGTTATTTCTTCTTGGACCGATCCCATGCGGTATTTTCTTCACGCACCCTCCAGCCCTAGTTTGTGAGGGTGAATATTCTTATCCGCGTTTGCTTTGTTCCTTTGACTTACTATGTGAGCTTCTTCAGACCTCTTGTACGCCACAAATTCATCCCAGAACTCCCTTAACTTTGGGTACGTGTCAAAATTCGGCGTTTCATTCTTTTTCACATAATTCTTGTTTAGTGTTGTCTTCCAATTCTTCCACGCAAAGATTACACATGATGCAGAGTGCTCGTTTCTTTGCAACCAGCTCGGTCCCTTGGGGGAACTGGAAAACTTGTTTCAGCTTGTCCCATAATGAGTTCTTTAGGTCATTGGGTACCACCCATGGGTCACCTCCGCGACCAATCCATGATCTATAGCTGATGGGCACATCATCCCTAGCAATAACCCCGCAGGCTGTCCTGTACGGCCCCAATGATGACTCTGGTATAACAGGTTCCCCGACTGCCGAGAGCTCCACTATGTTAAAAATTCCCTTAGGCATCTTGTTCGGACCACGACTTGCGCGCTGCCTTCGTTGATCAGACATCTGAGCCTACAAATTGATCTTCTAAATTATTAGTCGTGCAGGCCTACCATGTTTTGGGAACCACGGTGTACTAAAACTTTACCTCGCTTACGTGAGTATCGTCAAAGTTGGTCCATGGTCGGATCCTGCAGTTCAGATTGGACGTTGGGCTATTATTCGGCTACCCTTCCTCCTTCGTCCATATTTGAGGCCCAACTCCTCCGGCACTTGTCCTTCGTCGGAGGCCATTCCTAGCAAGTTTGTTGAAAATTTCCAATTAACAAGGTCATTTTTGAAATACACACATATTTTTTTATCTCAGATACACAAACATCCTTGAAGGACACATACACATACACATATACATCTTTTTTGAATCTGCATTCACACGTAGAAAAAATGTTTCACGTGTAGGAAAAAATGTTACTGACGTTTGAAAAAATCAGATATCCTGGTTCCTAACAATTCCAAAAAAAATGTCTCAACCATTGGATTCAAAGGAATGGACGGCTTATATTGATTTTAATCCATTGTAAAAGAGCTCTTAAATTCTTTCTTCTAGACAATTACGGAATTGTATAAAAAAAATTCAGTCAATCTAAAAAAAATTAAATCTATGTTTTTATCCACCTTAACAAAAATAATGCAGCAGTATATAGCAACTATTTTCCTAGTCTGTAAGTGCAAATCATCAACTAGTGTACTAGGCTTTCTCTAGCAAGCTATTCCTTAAACAAATCGGAAACCTAGTGAAATCATATGGCAGAAAATTAAGACCCATTGGACCTACTACATGAGACTAAATAGATGGATAATCGTTCTAACCACTGAATGTTTTGGCTTCACAATTTTTTGCTAGCTAATAAGGCAAATCCAACATAAATTTAATTTAGACCATCTGATATGGTTTTTCTGACAATCAGGAACAAACTCGATTTTTTTCTCACAAAAAAGGAACAAATCTAGTTCAAGTAGTTAAGTACTCCAATAAGGTCTGTTGTAGTTTTCACCATGCGCCACAACCCATAATTAGCTTATTCATTTTCATAATCAAGATATTTTTCGCTGCTATGATCAACGAAGCATAAGAAGACTAGAATAACAAAAAATGCAGTCATTACATCATACACACATGAATCATAGCCTATTTGGGCACCAAGAAAATCAAATTTCAGTGCTAATTATCCTCCTGTCCATGGACAATTCAACTAATTACTACTTGATAGAACTTGTTGATGTCAACATATTAATACTTGATACAACTTCTGAGCTCAAAGAAGGTCATTACCGAAGCAAAGAAGGTCGCGGCGACGGCCGAGGCGATGAGGTCGCGGCGACGGCGGGGCGGTGAGGTCCGGGCGACGGCGGGGCGGTGAGGTTGAGGCGACGGCCGGGCGATGCGGGACGACGGCGGCGGGCGTCGCGAGAGACGGCGGGCGGCGTCGAGTTGAAGTGGAAATGAGGGGCCGAGTGGCGCGGCGTTCAATTTATAGGGTTAGAGTATCACCGCCGTCACCACAAAAACCGGCAGTGATACACTATCACTGCCGGATAATAAAAAGAACCGGCAGTGATAGTTGAATTGTCACTGCCGGTTCAAGCTCAGCCCGGCAGTGAAAGTATTTATCACTGCCGGTTCAATCTCAACCCGACAGTAATAATACATTATCACTGCCGGTTGTATCTACACCCGGCAGTGAAAGTATTTATCACTGCCGGTTCAAAACAAAAACCGGCAGTAATACTTGATTATCACTGTCGGGTTAATACTACAAACCGGCAGTGATAAAGCACTTCACTGCCGGCTTAATGAGACAATCGGCAGTAATAAGCTCCAGTCAATTATGTCATAGTTTTCAAAGGATGATTGCTTTGGGAGTTTTTAAATCCTATCAATTTTTATCCAAATTTTCTGCAAATTTTTGGAGGAACACTTCAGGACATGTAATATTTGATTTAAATATTTCCCCTAAGTTTTGACAAAGTTGTAAAATTATAAAAATCCAGATTGCTCACTGTTTTCATAGTTTTAATATTTCAAAATAAAAAAATTCAAATTGCTCACTGTTTTGAAATCCTATCAATTTTTATCCAAATTTTCTGGAAATTTTTGGAAGAATACTTCAGGACATGTAATATTTGATTTAAATTCAAACAAATGCAGTAGACCAACCATCGCTTCAAAAATTCACACAAATACAAAAAAACACAGATGAAGTTGAATTCACACAAATTGATACATATGACAAAAGAATACATTAATTGTTACATATGAGAAAATAAAATGTATTTAATTAGGACAACTAAGCTATGATTCGACCTTCGTCATGATCGCGGCGTATGTATGTAACCGTCCTCACTCTCTTCCATGAGACCGAGGTCAACGTTCTCTCGAAAGGAGGAAGCTCATCGAATTGGTTGTACTCTTCCTCGTCGACAACATTCTCAACCCCGACAATCCTTCTTTTCCTTGAATAACCACGTGGCGCTCCTTGTTAGTGGATCGGTTACAAAAAGATTTGTGTAACACAATTAGCAAGTACGAATGGTTCTTCTCTGATCCGACCAGTTTTAGGTCCACGGTAGTGATACCGCATTTGTCGATGTTCATGCCCTTGGAAGTCTTACCCATTGGCACCGAAAGAGAGGGACCTTCAAAGGTCCGTAATCAAGCTCCCAAATCTCTTCTATGAATCCGTAGTAGGTTTTCCTATCTCCGTTCTCGTCGTGAGGCATCCATGACGGATACCGTTGTTTTGTTGGTGCTCTTTTATCTTCTGCTCTTGTATAAAAAGTAAAACCATTTATATCGTATCCTTGGAATGTCCGAATTGTAGTGGACGGTCCCGAGCCAACACTTTCAATCGAGCGCACTGTCTCCGTATGCATCATGTGCCTACGCAACCAATCGCCGGTTATGTCTATGCTCTCTCGCGATCCAACCTCTCGACTTCGTTGGGTTTGTTCTAGATAGCATGCTCTTGTGTATGTTGACATACGGGCCACCACAACCGATTGTCCCAGGCTGCGAAATGTGATTGTGTGAATGAAGCTAGATTGTTTGTACGGAGTGATTTCTCGCCATGTCCCTTTTCCTGTAGCCTACCCTCATGTCGTGATGTAGGCACACCAATCGGTTTGAGATCCATGTAATCAACGCAGAACTCAATGACCTCCTCGGTTCCCCAACCATCTCGCAATGCAACCTTCCTACCGATGTCGGTTCTGAACATATTTCTTTATGACCCCATGAACCTCTCAAAAGGATACATCCGATGTAGAAACACGGACCGAGAATCAGATCTCTTTCACGATGTGAACAATGAGATGGACCATAATATCAAAAAAATATGGAGGGAAACACATCTCGAGCCTGCAGAGAGTGTGGACCACGTCTTCCTGTAGCTTATCTAATTTCAATGGATCGATGGCCTTCTGTGAAATCGCGTTGAAGAATGAACACAACTTCACAATTGGGTCTCGGACTTTCTCCGCGTAACACCCTAATCGCAATTAGAAGCATCTGCGTCATCATCACGTGGCAATCGTGAGACTTCATACCAATTAATTTTAAGTCTTTCATTGAGACTAGTCTCTTTATGTTGGCAGAGTATCCGGACGGAACTTTCACTCCGTGCAAGCATTCGCACAGGCTAATTTTTTCTTTCTTGCTCAGAGTGTAGCAGGCTGCGGGAAGGTACTTTTCCTGTATCCATGTCTCTGTGATGCAGCTCCTTCCCGAGTTTCATATCTTCAAGGTCCATCCGTGCTTGAGAGTATCTTTTGTTTTGCGGTATATCCAGTAAGATACCAAGCAAACTGTCACACACGTTCTTCTCTATGTGCATGACGTCGATTGCGTGTCGCACTTCTAAGTGCTTGCCGAAGAAGGTAGGACCCAAAATACGATCTCTTTTTCCACAAAGGAGCCTTATCACGGAACTCGGGATAGATGTACTTTGCCGCTCCCTTTCCGTGGATAATTTTAAGATCCCTTACAGCTGCAAATATCTCTCTCCCAAAGGTGATTCTTCTGAGCTAAAGCGGTCTCCTTTGTCCCATCAAAAGCTTTCTTATTATTGCGGTATGGGTGATCCTTGCGGAGGAACCTACGATGCCGCATGTAAGACATTTTTCGACAGCTTCTTCACCACCGACTAGTTGTACCATCTAAGCATTGGGCGATCCATTGAAGCCTTTTGTCGTCGCCCGACAGTTACCAAGGGCAGGGTAATCATTGATGGTTACGAACAACAATGCGCGTGGGATAAAGTTCTCTCTTTATACTCATCCCATACCCGCACTCCATCGCTCCACAAGATTAGAAGATCTTCAACCAATGGTTTGAGGTACACATCGATATCGTTGCCGGGTTGCTCGGGCCCTTGGATCGATAGTGGCATCATAATGTACTTCCGCTTCATACAAAGCCAAGGAGGAAGGTTGTAGATACATAGAGTTACCGCCAAGTGCTATGACGATCGCTCATGTTACCGAAAGGATTCATCCCATCCGTACTCAACCGAACCTTATATTCCTTACATCATATGCAAAGTGCTTCTTATATTTTCGTCGATGTTCCTCCATTGCACGTAGTCGCAGGTGTCCGAGCATTCCATCGTTTTACGCTCTTGGCGTGCCATCGTAGCAATTGGGCATGCCTTTTGTTCGCAAACAATCGATTCAGACGGGGAATTATAGGAAAATACCACACCACCTTACGGGGAGATCTCATCTTCTTACGCTTCACCCCGACATCTTCATTATCGATGTCATCATCGTTGCCCTTATACCGCTTTGCTTTGCAAACAGCACAGCCATCCAAGTCCGCAAACTCATTGCGATACAACATGCAATCGTTTGGACATGCGTGTATCCTTTGTACTTCCAATCCCAACGGGCAGACAACCTGCTTGGCCCGGTACGTACTTGTAGGCAACACGTTACCCTCTGGAAGCAAATCCCCCAAGAGACATAAGAGCTCAGTGAAGCTCTTATCGGACCAACCATTGCTTGCCTTCAACTGCAGTAGTGTAAGCACGGTCTGCAATTTTTTGTGCTCCTCCTTGCAGCCTGGGTACAATGGTGTTGTGGAGTCCTGTACCATATGTTGGAACTTTTGAAACTCTCTTTCACTCGTGAAGTCTCCCTCCCCATCACGCAACATTTGATCCAGATCGTCGTCGTGGCTGTCGACAAACGTATCTTCAACTGCCGTCATACCGTTGTCTTCGTCATCTTCAATAATGTGTTTCCCTTCATGTACAATCTCATCTTCGCCGTGCTTGGTCCAACAGGTATAGCCAGCCTTGAAACCTCTTCGAAGCAAGTGTGCACGATCGACTCTATGGTAGAAAACGACTTCGATTTTTGCAATCAACGATGGACAGCACATGTAGTCCGCCAGATTCTTCGACTTAGCGCCGCAGCCACGCTTAAAAAATAACTCACACCATTAAAAAACTCTGCCCCACAACGGTCCGTGTCATACATCCACCTTCGGTCCATCTACAATTAATTAAATCAAACATTACATACGCATATAATTTCAAATAACAAATAATTGTAAACGATTAGATTTAAAAACATATGTAGCAATTTTGACTATATTTAAATACATCAACCTTTTTCCGTTATGTAAATATCCATATAGCAATTTTTTAGTATTGTAAAAAATGAAAATAATTGTAAATAGTTAGGATATATTTAGACTATATCAAAATATATCAATCTTTTTTTCATTGCGTCAATATCCATCTTGCAATTCCTTATTATTTACAAATTTGGAAAAAATTGTAAGTACTTAGGATATACATTGAGTACATTAAAATATATCAACATTTTTTTATTAGGTAAATATCCATCTAACAAGTTTTTATTATTTCAACATTTGAAAATACACCTTTTTTCATTATGTAAAAATCCACGTGGCAATTTTTTATTACAAAAATAGAGATCAAATTACTAACCTCGAAAAGAAGTACAATACAAATTTTAACAAATTTTTTGGCAGCAGATCGTTGTAATCTACAAATCGAGCAAAGACAGGCGCCTCTCTGTTTTGCTCGATCGGCTGGGAGGCGAGGTCTCGCTATATAAAGACTTATCACTGCGGTTCTGCAGAATCGGCAATGATAAGCTTTGAATGCGCCGCAAAAACATATTGCGCGAGAAGATAATATCACTTGGTTCTCGCTTAACCCTAAGGTGAAAATGCAAGTATCACCGCCGGTTTAAGAACGACCGGCGAGATATATCTCTCGCGGTTGTTGTCTCAAACCGCAAAGTGATATCTTGCTTTTTACTGCCGGTTGGTTGCATGAACCGGCAGTGATAAGTTCTCCCCCCAACTTAACTTTCGAACCGGCAGAGATACGTTATCACTGCCGGCTCGGTCATAATCGGCAGTGATATGCCGGTAAGGATTGGCTGTTCTGTAGTAGTGGTATAGGACAACGATGAATAGATCAGCACATGTAGTGATCGATGATCATGCTTCATAGATCATGGGATATGGAGATATCATCCATACATTGTGGATGCATGTTGAAGAATATAGGTTAGATAGACCCGCCATGGGACACTGCGAGAATGTTACATTCTTATGTGTCATCAGTGTATCTCATACATAGTAGATGCATGATCCTTAGACCTGAGATTGTCATATTCCCTAGATGTGTAATAGTTTTCCTTGGGGCAATCAAACACTACTTCCTAACCGGATAGTTATAAAGGTAGCTTTCATGTTTACTATGAAACGTACAGAGGGAAGTGAGCAGTCAAGATGGAATTTGCCACACCAATGAAATGGAGATATATGACAAGGCCATTCATGTGATATGATTAAGGAAGTGCATGGCCATGCCGTGATTGAGGAGTCAATCACAACTTATTAATATATCATGGATTTCAGAGATGGATTGAATTATCAAAGGATGACATGCTTCTCGCCTTGAGTTCAATCTTCATATACTTGGCAAAGGGATTATTACATGAGTACTTTTGAAAGGTTCTGTCCGATTTGAACATAGTATGTTTGGGAGTTGGTATGCTTTGCAAGGAGCCGCTACCAACTATTGGATTGAAAAGGAGTTTTCCGAATCCATGTCCAAATGTATGTGAACCTGCAGGGTCACACACTTAATGGGCTGGGATGCATTAATTTGGATTGGATCCGTAATTAATGGACCTCGTGGGCTTAGCACACTAATGGGCCCTGGTTTAGGGTTTCATCTCGTGGCTATATAAGGAGTGGAGGAGGGTGGGTGTAGGGTGTGCTTTCCACGGTTTATAAGTGTTTCACCCGAAACCCTAGCCTCCTCCTTTCGCTGCCCCTACCGAGCGACCAGGTGCTTGCACACCGACGCACGGCGTTCCATCCCTGGACGTGTGGACTACTGCGGTGACGCTGCTGTGACTATGGCGTGGGCGGATGATCCACGGCGAGGCGAGGACGATCCACTCCATCGAAACAACGACTACGGCGAGGACGATCCACTACATCGACGCGCGAATGATTCCACAACTGCGCGTCTAGTGGTAATCTAATCTATGATCCCCTTCTTGTGAGTAGCTTTCTAGTTATGCGGTAGTTTTTTGTGCTAGCGTAGCATACTGCGTGCCTCTTCAGTGGTATCAGAGCCATATCGTACAGATTTGTGATCTGGATGTTGCACATATGATGTGTGAGGTTAGTAGATGGGATCTATTACATGTTCAGCCAGTTCATATGATGAATTGGTGACGACAGCCATCGATGAGATCGATCGGCTTAGGGTTTGAGGAAAGTGCAAACCGACTCAATCTTGATTTGGGTGAGTCCATTCATGGTATGATGTTGCCCTTACCGGTTGGATTACCGCCATCAGGGTTTGTGAAACGTAACCATACGTGACCAAGCCAATCAGATTGAGTCGGATTGGGTCAATCTAGTTGATCCATGGGAAGTGCAAATCGATTCAATCTTGTTTTGGGTGAGTCCATTCATGGTACGACGTTGCCCTTACCGGTCGGGTTACCGCCATCAGGGTTTCTGAAACATAACCATATGGGACCAAGCCAATCAGATTAGATCGAATTGGGTCAATCTGGTTGATCCGTGGAAAGTGCAAACCGATTCAATCTTGTTTTGGGTGAGTCCGTTCATGGTACGATGTTGCCCTTACGGTCGAGTTACCGCTATCAGGGTTTCTGAAACATAACCATATGGGACCAAGCCAATCAGATTAGATCGAATTGGGTCAATCTGGTTGATCTGTGGACATTTTGAGTGTGTTTTCCTTTGATAGAAGACATGCCTCTAAATTTTTTTTCCAAGGGCGCTGCCCTCGACCCGCCCGCTGACCGGCCAGCAGGACCCTGCCAGGGGCGCTGCCCCTCGGACCTATGTGTATCGTAGGATTGTTTTTTATTTAACTCGTTTTTACAGAAAATTATGTGAAATAGTATGGCCTGTGTGTATGTGATGCATGTAATTTTCACATGGCCTGCGTGCCGTGTCAAGCCATAAGGCTATTTAAATTGTATAACGACCTGCGTGTCGACTTGTGATGCTTCAAACCCTCATGTAAAATTCATTATCAAAAGTTGTAAGGCGTTGCATCCATAATGATGAAGACGATGGTATCAAGCATTATGATTAGGTGAACAATCAAGCAAGTTGGCTAGGTGAACAACAAGCATGATGATGGAGATCTTAATGCTAAGGGCCATGCTATTTCACAGCTTATTTTGTTTTTCTGTGGATGTGTGTTTAATCCTTGCTATTTTCTTTATGCTCATTGTATGTGATGCCATGTTCATAGTAGATATTGTTCATCCATATAGTTAAAAATTTAAAAAAAAAATGTCCATCCAATTGTTGCACCTATCAAGAATTTAGATCGTTATTGATATGACTGTCAAAGTAGTATATCAATGGCTATCTTAATAGATGATAGGGATGTGTTGGACACATCACGCATAACAATGGTAGATTTAATCAAGCTTCAAAACGGTTTTGGGCTTGAGGACATAAGTAGTTGTGATTTGATTTTAGTAATGAAGGAACCTATACAAGACAATTGGTGTCTAGAAAAACACACATGAGGCAGGTTTCTTAATTGGCACCTGAAAACGGGAAGTGCTCCCTCCCTCATGTGAGCCTTAGGGGCAGGTTGACCTGGCCATGAGTCAAGTTGATGGAGGCATTCATTACTTGTTTTCATACTCAACAAACAAGAGTTACATATGATGTAATTAGCAAAGGTGTTGCTTACCTATGTCATTAAATTTCTAGCAGTGATGCCAAAGCTCACTAGTGTTTGATGAATATGGATCTTGAATACTCACTATGTGTCTATAAAAGGGACATAAAATAGGAGTGTCTTTTATTAAAATGTTTAATAAAATTTTTACATAAACATAGTGCTTAGAATCTTTGCATGTTTCCCAATGACCTTCTCCTACTCCTGCTACACCTGGTTTTGCTTTGAGATTGTTTTTGGAAAGGGAAAAACTTAATGGAACTAATTTTGTTTATTGGTATCGCAACGTGATAATTGTTCTCAAACATGAAAAGAAGGACTATGTTCTAGAGAATCCAATTCCTCATGAACCAGCCGAAAATGCTCCTCGCAATTTGAAGGTTGAATATGAAAAACATGTTAATGCTTCTATAGAGGTCAGCTGTCTCATGCTTGTCACCATGGACTCTGAGCTCCAAAAGCAATATGAGGACCAGGATGCTTACAATATGAGTGTGGGCTTGAAGGGCATGTTTGGGAATCAAGCAAGAGCTGAGAGGTATGGTCTCTCAAAGCTTTTATTTGCTTGTAAGCTGGCTGAAGGCAGTCCCATCAGCCCTCATGTGATCAAAATGATTGGTTACATTGAGAGATTGGAAAAACTTGAGTTTCCCCTTAGCCTCGGTTTGGCCATAGATGTTATTCTCCAGTCTTTGCCACAGAGCTTTGAGCCATTCATTATGAATTTTCATATGAATAGCATGGAGAAAAGTCGAACCAAACTACATAGGATGCTCAAGGCTGCCGAGGAAAGCATTAAGAAAAAACCCAATCATGTGATGATGGTTCAGAAAACAATTGCATTCAGAAAGAGGAAGGCTAAGGCTGGGGGAACGGGAAAGGGCAAGGGCAAGGGCAAGGCTGAAGATGAGATCGCAAGCCTCAAAACTAAGCTTCAGAAGCTTAAAGTTGGCCCTCAACCTAATACCCAATGCTTCTATTGCAAGAAGCCAGGACATTGGAAACAGAACTGCAAAAAGTACTTGGCAGATAAGAAGAATAGAAATGTGATTTTCACTTCAGGTATTAATGTTATAGAAATTAATCTTGCTACTTCTTCACTCAGCTCATGGGTATATGATACCGGTTCGATTGCTCACATTTGCAATTCGATGCAGGGGCTGATAAAGAGTAGAGACTTGGCAAAAGGAGAAGTGGATCTTCGCGTGGGGAACAAAGCAAGAGTTGCTGGTCTTGCCGTTGGCACGTACCCATTACATTTGCCTTCAGGATTAGTTTTAGAACTCAATAATTGTTATTTTGTTCCATCTTTGAGTAGAAACATTATTTCATCTTCTTGTTTGGAACATGAAGGTTATGATTTCAGAATAAAGAACTTTGTTTGTTCGATATTTTTGAATGATATGTATTATGGTCGTTGCCCCATGGTGGATGGGTTGTACGTACTTGAACTCGAAGAAAAATCTGTCTATAACATTAATGTAAAAAGGCCTCAGCCTAATGATTTGACCCTACCTTTTTATGGCATTCTCGCTTAGGACATATAAATGAGAAGCGCATGAAGAAACTCTATGGTGACGGACTTCTAACCTTATTTGATTTTGAATCATTTGAAACATGTGAGTCTTGTTTACTTGGCAAGATGACAAAAGCCCCTTTCACAGCTTTTAGTGAGAGAGCGAGTGTATTATTGGCCCTAGTACATACAGATGTATGTGGACCAATGAGCTCGACTACTAGGGGTGGGTTTTAGTACTTTGTAACTTTTGCCGATGACTTTAGTAGATATGGATATATCTAATTAATGAGGCATAAATCCGAAACTTTCGAAAGGTTCAAAGAGTTTCAGAACGAAGTACAAAATCAACTTGGCAAATCAATAAAACACTTACAATCAGATCGTGGTGGCGAATACTTGAGCCAAGAGTCTGGTGATCATCTAAAGCAATGTGGAATCGTTTCGCAACTTACTCCGCCAGGAACGCCTCAATGGAATGGCGTGCCTGAACGATGAAATCGAACTTTATTAGATATGGTTTAGTCAATGATGAGCCAAACGAATCTGCCATTATCCTTCTGGGGTTTGCTCTAGAGACGGCTGCATTCACTTTGAATAGGGTCCCATCAAAATCTGTTAAGACGCCATATGAGATATGGACTGGGAGAAGACCCATGTTGTCATTTCTCAAGATATGGGGATGTGAGGCTTATGTAAAACGTTTACAATCAGATAAACTAGCAACTAAATCAGAAAAATGCTTTTTTATGGGGTATCCTAAAGAAACAAAAGGATATTACTTTTACGAAAGAAACGAGAACAAGGTTTTTGTTGCTCGAAATGGTGTCTTTTTGGAGAAAGAGTTTCTTTCAAAAGAAATCAATGGGAGTGATGTGTATCTCGATGAAGTTCGAGAATCACATGAATATGTTCAAGCTACCACTGAACCTTCACAAGATGTACAAAGTGTTGTACAATCTGTGGAAGACACACCAGCCCCACGTAGATCGGGGAGGCCGCGTCATGTACCTATAAGATATGGGAAAGACGTATTATTGTTGGACAATGATGAGCCCACGACTTATGAAGAAGCAATGATGGACCCAAACTCCGAAAAATGGCTTGAAGCCATGAGATCCGAAATTCAATCCATGCATGACAATCAAGTTTGGAACTTGGTCGATTCTCCAGATGGTGTAAAAACCATTGAATGCAAATGGATTTTCAAGAAAAAGATAGACGTAGATGGAAAAGTTCAGATCTATAAGGCACGGTTGGTGGCAAAGGGTTTCAAACAAGTTCAAGGAGTTGACTATGATGAAACCTTCTCACCGGTAGCCATGCTCAAGTCTGTCTGGATCATTTTAGCTATTGCAGCATATTTTGATTATGAAATATGGAAGATGGATGTCAAAACAGCCTTCCTTAATGGGAATCTATCTGAGGATGTATACATGATACAACCTGAAGGTTTTGTTGATCCTAAATATGCTAAAAGGGTATGTAAGCTTCAAAGATCCATTTATGGGTTAAAGCAAGCATCTCAGAGTTGGAACATTCGTTTTGATGAAGTAATCAAAGGGTTTGACTTTATCAAAAATGAAGAAGAGCCTTGCGTTTACAAGAAGGCTAGTGGGAGCGCCTTGTGTTTCTGATTTTGTATGTGGATGACATATTATTGATCGGGAATGATATTCCTATGCTTGAAGATGTTAAGACTTCATTGAAATGGAGTTTCTCAATGAAGGACTTGGGAGAAGCATGCTATATCTTGGGCATAAAAATCTATAGAGATAGATCTAAAAGGTTAATTGGATTAAGTCAGGAAATGTACATTGACAAGATATTGAAAAGGTTCAATATGCATGAATCCAAGAGAGGTTTCATGCCAATGTCACATGGCATCAGTCTCTGCAAAATCAGTGTCCTTCGACAACTGATGAGCGAGACAGGATGAGCAAGATTCCATATGATTCAGCTATTGGGTCTATTATGTATGCCATGATCTGCTCGCGCCCAGATGTCTCATATGCTCTAAGTGTCATGAGCAGATACCAAGCGGATCCTAGTGATGGTCATTGGATAGCCGTAAAAAATATCTTGAAGTACTTGAAAAGAACTAAGGGTATGTTCCTTGTTTTTGGAGGTGAGGAAGATCTGGTTGCAAAGGGTTACACCGATGCAAGCTTCCAAACTGACAAAGATGATTTCCGATCGCAATCCGGGTTTGTGTTTACACTAAATGGAGGAGCAGTAAGCTGGAAGAGTTCCAAGCAAAACACGGTGGCCGACTCTACGATAGAAGCGGAGTACATTGCGGCTTCGGAGGCCGCAAAAGAAGCTGTGTGAATTAAGAAGTTTATCACAGAGCTTGGTGTGGTCGCTAGTGCCTCTAGTCCAATGGACATCTATTTTGATAATAGTGGTGTCATTGCACAAGCTAAAGAGCATAGATCTCATCAGAAGTCTAAACACATACTCCGACGCTTTCACCTTATTCGCGAGATTGTAGATAGAGGTGACGTTAGAACATGCAGAGTACATATGGAAGCCAATGTGGCCGATCCGTTGACAAAGCCATTGCCACAACCTAAGCATGAGGCGCACACGAGGTCTATAGGTATTAGATACTTAATTGATTGACTCAAATGCAAGTGGGAGATTGTTAGTGTTATGCCCTTGAGGCAATCATTTAGATGATTGTAACATGACTATATTTATGAATAAAAATATGACTATTGGTCCAATGAATGTATATCATTGTATTGGTCAACAAGTATGTGACTTGCTTATGAAGCTCTTTACTTTTTGATGTAATTCGATAAATATCTTTGATTGGATATCATCGTATAGGACAACGATGAATAGATAAGCACATGTAGTGATCGATGATCATGCTTCATAGATCATGGGATATGTGGATATCATCTATACATTGTGGATGCATGTTGAAGAATATAGGTTAGATAGACCCGTCATGGGACACTGCGAGAATGTTACATTCCTATGTGTCATCAGTGTATCTCATACATAGTAGATGCATGATCCTTAGACCTGAGATTGTCATATTCCCTAGATGTGTAATAGTTTTCCTTGGGGCAATCAAACACTACTTCCTAGCCGGATAGTTATAAAGGTAGCTTTCATGTTTACTATGAAACGTACAGAGGGAAATGAGCAGTCAAGATGGAATTTGCCACTCCAATGAAACGGAGATATATGACATAGGCCATTCATGTGATATGATTAAGGAAGTGCATGGCCATGCCGTAATTGAGGAGTCAATCACAACTTATTAATATATCACTAGTTTGAGAGATGGATTGAATCATCAAAGGATGACATGCTTCTCGCCTTGAGTTCAATCTTCATATACTTGGCAAAGGGATTATTACATGAGTACTTTTGATAGGTTCTGTCCGATTTGAACATAGTATGTTTGGGAGCTGGTATGCTTTGCAAGGAACCGCTACCAACTATTGGATTGAAAAGGAGTTTTCCGAATCCATGTCCAAACGTATGTGAACCTGCAGGGTCACACACTTAATGGCCTGGGATGCATTAATTTGGATTAGATCCGTAATTAATGGACCACGTGGGCTTAGCACACTAATGGGCCCTGGTTTAGGGTTTCATCTCGTGGCAATATAAGGAGTGGAGGAGGGTGGGCGTAGGGTGTTCTTTCCACGGTTTATAAGTGTTTCACCCGAAACCCTATCCTCCTCCTTTCGCTACCCCTGCCGAGCGACCAGGTGCTTGGACACCGACACACGGCGTTCCATCCCTGGACGTGTGGACTACTGCGGTGACGCTGCTGCGACTGCGGCGTGGGAGGACGATCCACGGCGAGGCGAGGATGATCCACTCTATCGACGCAACGATTGCAGCGAGGACGATCCACTACATCGATGCACGAAGGATTCCGCAACTGCGCGTCTAGTGGTAATCTAATCTATGATCCCCTTCTTTTGAGTAGCTTTCTAGTTATGCGGTAGTTTTTTTTTGTGCTAGCGTAGCATATCGCGTTCCTCTTCAGTTTTCCTTCTGGCAAGTGATCGTGCAGTAAAGGAGTGCTGGTTAGCACATTGGGATGTGGATGTCTTGCCTGAGACAATTTAAGTACTTAATCTTGTGCGCTATTGAACTGGGCCTAACCATACTACCACAAGTCTACTATGGGACAAACCTAGCTGATTAATTTGCAATATCTAGCTTTGAGTACTGCCAATTGGTGGTGTGGGTTCCGCCATGGACGGGTAGATTTGCATAGCACAAGAGGGGGCCCTGAGGGGCAAAACCTTAGCAGGCAGTACCAAGTTTAGACAGTGCATTGTAAAGGCTTTGTCGTGATCTCTTTGCCGACACACCAAAGGAAGTGTGTTAATAGCTTGGCAACAGGAGATGATCATGTCTTGTGGGTAAAGTTGTACAACCACTGTAGAGTGTAAAACTATTCGAATAGCTGTGTCCGTGGTCATGGACAAGCCCGGGAATTTCACATGAGCTATAGAGTATTTTATGAAATGTTGGATGGTAGAATTGTTGGGATATGAACAGGGAGTTCACTCTTGTTTTGTTGTCTAAAGTTAATACTGTTGAATTTAGTGGTTGATAATTGTTTTAGATGGTGTAGGGTGATGCCTCACCATTCTGCTCATGTTATCTATCATTCAATTACAAGTTATTTATTATATTTTCATAAATATGCTTTCAATCTATTTACTGTACTTCAATTCAAGTTATTGCTTTCTACAAAAGAACCATATATCTATCCTTTGTCAAGCCTGCATGAATATATTGCATTATTTCCCTACAGCTTGCTGAGTATGTTTTGTACCACAGCTATACGCCTTTATTGATCAGTTGCTGAAGAAAGACCAGGAAATACTGAATATCATGAGAAGGAATATTATGAAGACTACGTAGATTAGGAAGGCGTTCCCCAGACAATTGCCTGTGGCATGTCAAATGTCCCAAGTTTTTTGTTTTCGCTGCAACAGTTTATTTGTTTCTTAAGCCCTTAAAGCATAGTGGTGTAAACTTTGACCATAAGTTCTATTGCTTTCTTTAATAATAATTTGCTTCTTTCTTACTTAATTCGTTGTATGGAATGATATTCTTCTATGTTTCCACTATGTACACAGAGGGTTTCGGATTTGCAAATCTAGGTCCCGACAACGGGTCACCTCTTTCATCATGAATGCACATACGCAAATGACATGAATACTTTACAAGTTGCATCTTTTCCAACATTAACATAATCATAAATGTAAACATTAACATATCCATAAACATAAACATAGCATGATATGCACATAACAGTGGTAATGAGGCATCTCAAACATTTAGGACAGCTAGGTACCAATCATCATTCAAAACATTGAACCAACTCTATCCTTCACCATATACGAAGCATTTGCCTTTACCCACGAGGAGCAGAGTGGCGCGAGGTTGACGCCACTCCTGAAGTCACACCTCCTGAAAAATAAATTGTATACATCCCAAAATAATGTGATCACAGCATAGGCAACAAACATAGCGACATCGCACTTATGCCAAACCCCAATTTTTAACTTTCTCAACGACAGACAAATCAATCCTTATGTTCTACCGGTAGTCTAAAGGCTATCCTCAAATTTCTAGTTAACCAATTTTCTCAAATAAACCATTTAACCTTTCATAACTAGCCCTGAAACCAAATCTGCTACCTCTCTGGACAGCAGAGATCAAAATAGCATAACTAATTATTTACCACTCCAAATTAAGAAAAAGTTGAAAATTTTGAAATCTAAAGGAAATTTCTGAGATAACTCTAGTTATTGAAATAATTTAATTCGGCCTCCAATTAGCCCTAATCTGCTAATTACCGCGGGTAGTGCTAATAGGCATATATTCTGCACTAAAGTGCTTCAAAAGGCCGTAACTTTTAAACCACTTAACCAAAATGTGTGTTATTGGTCTCTAATTAAACTTAAGACAACGATCTACAACTTTTATAACAGCAAACACCTCATAAAATGACCAGAACTAATTCGAAACTCAAATCTAAAGTTGCTACCGGCACTGCACAAGATCAGAACTATCCCTGATCTAAACTTCCTACAAATCAAACCTAGTCTCCATAATAAAATAGAAAAACATAGAGGAATAAAACCATATTACAGCCCCTAAAACTCATACCACCTAGGAAACAAATTTACCTTCCCGAAGACCCGCATGATCAATGCCGAGATGAGAGAGGAGGGAGGGAGGGCGCCCAAGGGAAAGGAGGAGGGAACTGCTACGCTAAGGGCAAGGAGGCGGGTGCGGCTGCTGTAGGGAGGAGGTGAGAGGGGTGGGGAGAGGTGGGAGGAGTGGGCTAGGGTTTTACTAGGGACCTCCCCTCACATGGGCTAAGAAACCAAACTCTGGCAGCCCAAGAAACGTGCCCACAAGGACAAAACAGCCAGAATGAAAACAACCAATTGGAATATTACATCCTCTCCCCTTTAAAAAAATTCGACCCTGAATTCAAAACTCGCCTCTACGCAACAAGAAAACAACCAGGTAAATGCGAACAAAGCACTCTAACATACTTTGACATTCTATACTACAATACCGCTTTAACTCCCCCAATAACCACACTAGGCAGGACTCGAAGGCAAGGTGCCTAGGGTCAACAACCTACGAATCTAACAAAACCTCGCATTCGAGATTTTGCAAGAACTTTCTCAACAAGGAAACGCATTACATCCCACCAAGGATTCAGAATGATCGAAACGATAGGTCGCTTTCTCAAATCGTACCACCAACATGAACATACGGGGTTCCAAATTTGTACCCCCAGGAACCAAATCAAATATTCCTATCTCTCTCAATTGGTTGACCTTTTAACAAAAGGATCATTACCATCGAAAGGAAATAACCCACTATGGTACACTATCATTTTCCACCACACTTCTTCGTATAAAATAATTTTTTAATCTATGTTCTACTAGGCTGTACTTCTCATCCAAGGACAACTAGCCAGAATAATCGTTCATAGCAGAACAATCTATTTTGGATTGTCAAAAAATTAATTACATCCAACACAAACAAATGTTTAGACACACCACAAGAAGGTAATTTAATTACCGACAACTGCCTAGTGGTCAAATTTTAAAGATCGATCATGTACTACCCAGCAGCATAACTATTAATTGATCCTTCCTGGTAAATTTGGACCAAGACATGCAAAAGCCCAAACTACACTCCACTCTTAACCATATACAATCAACAGCTAGCAAGGACTGAGATCTAAGGTCATTTCCAACCCACACACAGCTTTTCTTTCTATAAAGGTTTTGCCCACATAGTCTTGCACTCAAAGAATCAAGTCAAAGAGTACAACCCCTTTTTTACTCAATAGAATACTAATGATCATTCATTTCCTTTTACCCTACTAGAACAAAAAGGAAACACAAATTATCTTTAACAAAATAAACCACTTTCATCACCTTAATACCAAGGCACTAAAATTCACATTGGGGAGAAATTCAATTTAAAAGAAAAATACTGGATAAATCATTTATAGATGCATCTAACTTTGGCCAAAGCAAATCATTTCAACAAAAAGAAACCAATCATATAATCAAATTAACCTCTTCCACACTACAACCATCTTTTCCCTAAGAGAAGTGGAAACTCATTTCCCAGCAGAAAAACTCACTTGCAAAAATCACTTATGAAGCAATCATAAGAACCACCTTTAAGAAACATTTTCAAACACTGCACACTTGTTAATCAGATATATCTCTAGTTGAAATAGAGATACAAATATTTCCAAATCAAGAGCTTCCAAAATATTACATTGAATTTGGCCATTTCCTTTAACTGATAAAACCAAAGATAACTCATTTGTATGATAAAGAGCGCAATCCAAACATACACCCTTTGAGGGTAGATTCCACAATCATAACTTAAGCTAAACATCTTAGCAAAGACAAATGAATGGCATTGTTTCAATGAAATGAAACATTCAAAATCCACCAACATATTACTTCATGATTATTCATTCTTTCATCGATATTTTCAAGCCTGAAAGTTAACCCCAAACCTGGCGACATTCGCACTTAATTAGGGAAGCTCTAGTACACATAATAGAGAATGCCTTAGCCAGAAAGAAATTAATCCAAAAGATCATACAAACAAACCAATCTATATACATTTAAACATAGGTTCACCATAAATCTGACCATCTCTAGTATTCAAATACACTTACCATTAAAGGTTTCAATATTCACAATTTTGCACCTTGAGAAACCCCATTAGAATTTAACATAATTTATATACCCAATTATTCCTTACCTTCTCCAATAATTATAACCACCCTAGGCATTGTTATCATCAAACATTAAACCAAGTCTATCACATGATAATCAACAAAGAGAAACATGTCATAATTTTAAGCACATTAAACCTAATAGTTAATTTAATATAAGACGGAGCATCAATACTTTCTTACTAACCATAACGAGCCATCAATCATACAACTTCCTACTCCAATATTAAGACACATCTTTTCAATGAAACTTTCTGCATGATCAACGAAAGGATCGAGATGGCAATCAAAGGGGCGTGAATGATCGTAAAATAAAATTTCCCACTCAAAATAATCTAGCCAACATCCTCACATCAAAAAGACGAAGCGAAGTAAGTGAAAATCCCAAAATTCTCAACAGTGGCCAGCACTACCACAAACTCGGCACTACCAGGGTACTATAGCGGTAGTGTCGGATACTATACCCTGAGTTCAAAAGAAAAATTGAGAAATCTTTTGATCGGTTGATCCAAACTCAACGAAAATTTGTGGACACCTTCCTAAGGATGTCAGGAACCTATTCTAACCATCGATTGCAAGAATCGACGTCCAAGTTCTGACCTTTTTCAAATTTACAGAAAAGTGTTCAAGAACGGGTTCAAAATCAAAAAACTTGGCTCTCAGCTAGCTCGTGGGTTCTTGAAGATCAAGATGATCCTAGATGCCTTCCCACATGTCATAGCAAGCTAGAACACAAGACAAGAACTCCCAAAGATTGATCCTCTCAAGAACAAAAATCGGTTTCTTGCAAGAAAGAACACAATATTTGCCTAGATGATTGGGATATGGTCTGAAGAAAACTCATCCATCAATCATACATCCTAAGCAAAAGATCCAAAAGCATTTAGAAGGAAGGGAGGCAAATCCAGATTGCATGAATGTAAATTGCGGAATTTAAAGACATAATGTAAATGCGAAGAGTAAATTTAGAATTGAGAGGGACTTAGATTTTCATTTCTGGAAGGGAGGTATACAAAGCCTCACAAACAAGTGGGCAAAGCTCAAAAGAGCACAAAAACCTCAAAACCTTCAAGAGGAGGAGGGCTACCCCTACCCATCTATTTATACTATACTTGAGTCACCCTCCACCCATGGATGTGTTCCTTCTACCCTAAGGATCACCATCAAGGGCTAGGATTGAGTCACTCACTCATACATGGGCTAACCCAAAACCCGTCAACATAACGGGTTTTGCACGCTTGTCAAAGCATACTAACTAGACCCGCTACTCTATCACCTAGACCGCGATCCAATGGCCCTCCTTGATCCGAGAAGCTCCTAGCTAGCATCTCAACCATTCCTTGTCTTCTCAGTTCGCAGCAACTCTGTCTTCGATCATCTTCTGGCGATCCTCGACTGTTTGGACCTCCAACGTACCTCGCCTAGTCCGGTCATCCTCTGCCTCACCATGACCTAGCATAGTCGTCCTGCAACCATCAAAAACAAGGAAACACTTCACATAGCATTGCCCACAATTTTAAATTTTAAAACCCAAAAATTCACTTGAAGACCAGCAGTACCACTTCCTGGGGCCGGTAGTGCCTCTTTTGCCGGCACTACCGCTCCCTAGAGGCCAGTAGTGCCGCTCCCCTGAAATCCACTCGAGAACGCTCTCTCAAAAATAACTACCGCCCTCTGGGGCCAGTAGTGCCGCTTTTGCCAGCACTAGCGCTCCTTGAGGCCGGTAGTGCCGCTCCTGGCAAACACGACTCAAATTTCTTCATTTTTAAAATCCAATTCAAATCAAACTCAAACTCAAGTACTTCATGCTAAAACACAGTCAATTACTCGTCACCATCAGGGATAGACCTCCTCATGGTCTTTCAATCTCCCCCTTGATGAGTATATTGACTAACACCCGAAAAGGCATAAGTTTGAGTTTGAAGGAGAAGAAGAAAGCAATTTGAATGCAAAGCCAAACTTGGCCCAGAGAAAGAAAATAAGGACATGACCAAGTTGACAGGAAGAAATTTAGAGCAAAACAAGGGAATGAGCAATTTTTCCGCAAAAGCTCTAAACATCCAATAAAATTCATGAAAAACTCAATTATGCTTATGATCCTTAGATTTAGCAAGTTTTTACCAAGATCATAAGAACCAAGATGCATTCACATTTTTATCTTTTAAGGATGCCTTTTCTACATTTTCTCCCCCTTTTTATATGTATGCATGAAATACATCCTAAAAGAGCTATGAAAATTATCCAAGTGACCACAATGACAAGATATAACACCAAGCTAGTTAATGGCAAATTAGACTAGACTAAGACATGTCCATGTGCAAATAACAAATTTTGCTAGAAAGCTTAGTTTTAAAAATGTCATTTTTAGCAAGAATTGATATGTGCAACACTTAGCACTAGTTTCAAAATGTGGACGATCGGGATCGCCTGACTGTAGGAAGAAGTGGGGAGTGATGTAGGAGTGGAACCCAAGATCGTGCTCGCCGAAGGGAGGAACTCTGATCGCCGCTACGGTGAGGACAAGAGAGTGGTTCACGCGAGGAGTTATACTGGTTTGAGCCCCAGCATGGGTAACAACTCTACTCCAGTCTCGCCCTGAGGCGGAAGGTAGACAATGATGTACTGTGGTTGAATACAAGAGGTGCTCGAGCCGGGGTCGAGCACTGGTTGTTTGTGTCGTGTCGTGTCGTGTTGTGTATCCCCCCTTTTCCCTGTGCAGGAGGAAAGTCTTTATACCTCTACTGCTGAGTTCGTTATAGAAAACGGCCGAGCGAGATTCTCAGGGGAGTGGTGCCAGATCCGGACATGACGTGAAATGAAGTATGGTAATAATGGCGCTGGGAAACGCTGCCCATGATCGCCTTAACTCAACCTTTTAAGGCCCCTCCTTGACTCAGTAACTGCCGGTTTCTGCAATCTAACCGAGTCCTCCGAGCTTGCCCTCAATTTCGAGCTGGGCACTTGGTCGAGCAAGCTTGGTCCTTGGTCGAGTGAGTTTGGGCCTAGTGGGCCATTGCCTGCGCGGGGTAACCAGTCCCCGACAGCTAGCCCCCAAGATACAAGCAGTGATCCCGAAGCTCGGGATGACCTTGAGTCTGATGACCTGGAAAAGGGGGTGGTTTCTCGGTCGGGCTTGGAATTGCTCAAGCTCGAGCGCGGGTCTGGACCGCACAGAGATCCACAGAGCGGTCGAGCCAGAAAATGCTCGGACTTCGACTTCGCGGTCTTTGGGCGGAGAAATTGGGGGAGTAACTCACGGCGCTTTGAATCCCATCGCAGGAACCGCAGTGCTCCTTTTGAGGTGTAACCGGCGCTAGCTTCAACGATCGGGCCCTTCAAATCCTAACCCGTTGCCTTCCTCAAAGGATTCCCCAAATCCTTCTTGTGCCGAACCCTAGTGCTCCTTCATTTCCCTAACTCCCCTTCACAATCTTCCCCCATCGACCAAAACTCAGCCGAAGCCCATGGCCAAATTTGGGAGAGCATGATGACTCTGGAGCGGATGAAGGAGCTCAAGACGCTGGGGATGCTGGATCCAGCGACATGGCTGCTACCAGGCGAGGAAGTCGAGCCGCAGCCCCAAGCAGACGAGCTCGTTAGCATCGAGCAGCACATGCTCTTTGGTCTGCGGAAGCCGGAGAGCGACTTC
Organism: Otatea glauca; assembly: GCA_036346275.1. Lineage (NCBI taxonomy): Eukaryota > Viridiplantae > Streptophyta > Magnoliopsida > Poales > Poaceae > Otatea > Otatea glauca. The sequence continues at coordinate 4,200,764 of CM070720.1, read as the reverse complement.
ACAGCGACGGTTCTCGCGCAATGCAAAATCGAGTTGGTCAATCTGGTACCCAATTCCATTCTTCTTCTTTCCATCTTTTCGCATTTGTGCGAGGGGTTCCTGGGAATTCCCCCAACCCCTTCGCTCTTCTTTCGCTTCTATTCCTTGTTTCACACCTCAAAGGACCCCGTGGTCGGGTGTCTCTACTTCCGGCTGCGGACGGGGCTTATTTGCTCCTACCCCCCGATCCATGCTCGAGATTCCCTTAGGCCATGGACCGAGAGGTGGTTCTACCTAAAGAGGGGAGAAGGCGACACGCTCGCGTACAACGGGACTCCCGTCGACAGCAAGCGCCAGACCCTTCACCCTGAAGACTTGGCGACAGACCAGAAGACCGTCGTAGCCATCCACAACTACTCAATGCGCGGTCTCATCGGCCAGGCCATCACCTACAACTTCTTGCAGAACTGGGTGTTCCCCCTGCGAAAGAGGGTGCATCCGTTCTATGAGATTAAAGGAGGGACAACCTCACCCGAGAAGGTTCAAACGGTAAGTACCTTCGAGCTAGAGAACCTTCGACTTCGACTGAGCTCTTATTGATGACCGTTTTTCACCAGCAGCTCCGCCAGAGTCCTGGATAGCGGCGAGGATGTTCGAGACGTTCGGGAAGGCGGCGTTCAACGACACCACGGATGACCCCGTCCCCAAGAACGTGTTGAGGCGGAGCAGCAAGGTAACTCATCTCGCGCCAAGGTTGGGCTCAGAAGTGCTCGAGCTCATACTGACCTTTGCTTATAATTGTAGGAGCATGAGGAGCTCTTGGACACGGCGAGGCGGATGCTGCCACTGCTTGGAGCGAACAAGAGCAAGAAGGCAGGCAAGAGGCCGGCCCCAGACGCCCCAGGGACCAGCACCCTGAAGAAGCAACACATCGAGTGGGGCGACCGAACAGTGGTAGAAGGCAGCGAGGAGTTTGGACTCGGGGGTGACACCAAAGTTCTTGCCGTCCCAGTTCTTGCCGTCCCTGACCTGACCTCCCCTCGTCTCTAACCTCAATCTCCCGGTTCTTGCCGTCCTTGACCTCCCCTCGTCTCTAACAGCAGCAAAAGGCAATGATTACCGTGAGGACTTTGGACTCGGGGGCGACACCAAAGACCCCATCGTTGGGCGCTGGTACAGCCGTTGTGGGGAGCTCAGAGCTCCCGTGGGTTGCGAGGTTGCCCTCGCTGGGCGCCCGAAGGGGGGACGCCCCTACCACCGTGGCGGAGTCGGGGCACCAAGATCCCTAGCACCCGTCCTCGAGACGGAGGCTCACGATCCAGGTATGTGCGATCTTTTATCCCCTTTAGGTCGTAGCGTAGGTTCCCTTTCTTCCTTTGCTTAACAGTTTTCTTCGCCGCAGACCTTGAGTGCTCGCTCGCGCTCATCGCAGCATCGGGAACGTCTCGATTGCTTTGAGCGCCATAACACCCGGTGTGCAGCTGTGGTTGTGTCTGGTCGTCAGTGACCATTGACCATGGTCGTTGTCCAGGGTGAGTTCGAGGACGAGGACGACTTCCTCCTGGTCCGTCGCCCTCGCTCTCGGCAGGCCCAAGTCACTGTGCGAGGTGGAGCCGAAGGCACATCGGCCGTCGAAGTCAGGGCCACTACGACCGGCGAGGCCGAGGCTTCTGAGAGCGCGGTCGAGGCACCGACCACTGCAATCATTTCTGAGGTCCCGCGGATCAGCCAGGTAGGACAGCATTTCCCATCCCTTGCGTTGTAACATTTTCCCATAATCTAATCTTTTCGATGCACTTCCCTGGGATCTTAGTCTCTACGACCGAGCTGAGGTTCAGGCCGACCGAGGTGGTCCAGGTCGAGCTTCGACAGGCGGGACCGAGTCCGCGTCGGTGGCAGCCAATGTAGCCGCCTCGTCCTCGACAGGGGGCCGCGAAGAGCTCGAGACGGCTGGACCAGGCGACAGGGCCGCCGGGTCTCTCCGTCGCGAGTTCGAGGGCCGACTCAGTCAGGTGAGTAAGCTCTTAATCATTCAACTTCTTAATTGTCGCATGACTTCCCTTGGTTATTGAAGGTGGTGAGCCTTATCGCCCAGGGACTCCAAGGTCTGCACGGGCACAACGCCGAGCTAAAGGCGGTCCTCGATGTGGTGTCGCAGTGGGAGGCCCACATCGCCTGGCTCGAAGAGACCCTGTTGGTCGAGCAGGAGGAGGCGGAACAGAGGACTGCGGCCCACGTCGCCGAGCTCGCCCAAGTCACTACCACCGAGCGCGAGAGGGCTATCGAGGCCCTCGAAGCCGAGTGCACGAGGTCGGCCTAGACCCTCGAGGCTGAGCTCGCGAAAGTGGCGGAGCTCCTTGAAGCCACACGCGCGAGGGCGACCGAGGTCCTAGAAGGCGAGCGCCCAACGGCGGAGGAGCTGTGGAAGCATGTCGCGGAGCAAGCTGCGGCCCCAGCGAAGGCCTCCACCGAGCTCGAGGAGAAGCTGGGGCAGGCGAATAGGATGGGAAAAAGCACCCTAGCTCAACTCCATGACGAGCGCAACCGCGCTGCCAGCTCCGCGGTCGACGTGCATCGCCTGCAGGGCGAGCTCTCAGCATTGAGGGTGAATGTCGCCGAGCTTAAGGAGGAGAAGCTCGCCCGTGACATGGAGGACCTGTAAACAGGAAACAGGCCGAGGTACAAAAATGTCTGCGCCTTCTTGTAAATATAAATTAATCAATAAAAAGTTCTTTTTTGGTCAAAAAAGGAAAGTGTGGTACTCCATTGTCTAGCCCCCGCTGTGGTCGAGGCGGAGCAGCGCTGGCCTTGGGCGCAGTTTATGGGAGTAATATGTCGAGGTCGAGCAACGCTGACCTTGAACACTTTTATTTCGACCTGATGGGTTGGTTAACGTCTCCGAACTATTAGGGAGGCCTGTAAAAGACTTAAGACGAAGTCATTTAGTAGCAATAGTTGTGCCCCTTGTGCGAGGGAGGTCGAGCTCGGGAATACTCAAGGGCGAACTCGAGCATACAAGGGGCCTTAATGCGCTAAGGTCAGGCTCAGCAGCACTCAAGCCCGACCTTTGCATGAAGTACGCATGTTTGCTCGAAGCTGAGTGCGGTGTCTGGTCCAAGTCTTGCTACAGGGGGGAGTCTTGATGCAATAAGGATCGGCTTACTACTAGCGTGGCCCCTAGAGGTGAACTTTGAGATCGCGATGCTCAGGTCGATGCACAAAAGATGAAAGGAAATGTATAGGGGACACAATCGTGGATAATAAAGAACTTTTATTGCCAATTAAGGTAAGAGTGTTACACATAAAATTTTCAGAGCTGGTCGATGTTCCACGATTTGTGATCTCTTTGCCATCGGGCATCACCAGCCAGTAAGCTCTCGTGCGATCTGCTGAAACGACGCTATAGGGGCTCTCCCACTTTGGGGACAACTTGTTGGTGTTGGTCGAGCCCTGAATTCGTCTTAAGGCCATATCCCCAACTCGAAGCTCCCTATGTCACACCGATCGAGACGCATGCCTGCCAAGTTCTTGCAGGTAGTGCGCCAATCGTAGCAGTGCATGGCTCCTTACTTCTTCCGCTAGGGCAATGTCAAGAGACCGCTCCTGCTCGAAGTCGACTTGGTCGACCAAGCTGACCCTAGCGAAGCCTAGCATGACCTCAGCAGGCAAGATGGCTTCAGCACCGAACATGAGTTGGAAAGGGGTGGATCCCGTCGCTCGACTGGACGTGCTGCGAACGGACCAGAGTATGGTGGGAATCTCATTCACCCAGGCCCGCCCGTATTGTTCGAGCTCATCAAAGACTCGATTCTTGACGCCCTGGACAATCTGTCTGTTGGCTCGCTCGACCGCTCCGTTACTCTATGGGTGGGCCAGTGAGGCGTAGCAAACCCTGGTGCCCATGTCTTCGTAGTATTCATGGAATAGCTCACTGGTGAATTGCGACCCGTTATCGGTGCTGATCCTGCACGGGACTCCGTACCTTGTGACCACGAACGAGTGGAAAAACTTTATGGCTGCTCGAGCGGTGATGGCCGAGACCAGTTCAGCTTCGACCCACTTGGTGAAGGTGTTAATGGAGACGAACAGGAACTTCTTCCCCATGACCACTTGAGGGAAAGGGCCAAGGATGTCAAGGCCCAAGGTTGAGAATGGCCAGGCTTTTGGTATGGTCTGGAGGGCGTAGGCCGACTGGTGTGATTTCTGGGCATGGAATTGGTAAGCTCGACAGGTGCGAACGATGTCTCGAGCGTCCTGCAGCGCTGTTGGCTAATAAAATCCCATGCGGAACCGCCTTTCCCACCATGGTCCTGAAAGAGGAATGCACGCCATAGAAACCCGAATGGATATCGTTGAGCAGGTACTTACCTTCCTCCGGGGTAACACACTTCGACATAACACCCAGAGTGCCCTGAAGTTAGAGTTGTCCGTTAACGAGCTTGTATGAGCTCGCTCGGCACCTGATTCTGCTCCTCTTGGTCGGGTCATCCGAGAGATCACCTCGGTCGAGGAACTTGGTAATCGGCTCCATCCACGAGGTAACACTCTCGAGAGGGGCAACCGAATCTTCTTGGTCGGTGATGGAGGGTGTCGCCAAGGTTTCGAGGATGATATCTGGCAGAATCTCACCACCAAACGACCCGAGCTTGGATAAAAGGTTGGCATTGGAGTTGTCCTTCCTGGGCACATGCTTGATTTCCAAATTCCGGAACCACTTCTCCATCTTGCGCACCTCGGCAAGGTACCTGGCCATCGAGCCCTCTGAGCACTGGTAGTCTTTGTTGTATTGGTTGATGACGAGCTGGGAGTCACCCTTGATGACCAGCCGGTGCACGCCCAATGACTTGCAAGCTCGGAGACCCGCCAAAAGGGCCTCATACTCCACCATGTTATTAGTTGTGGGAAAACCGAAGCGAACCACATACGTAAATTTGTCTCCCCAGGATGTGATGATGAGGATGCCAGCCCCCGAGCGCTCGAACGACCTGGAGCCATCAAAGTACATCCTCCAGGGCTTCTCTTCCTGGACCTTAGGCTCGGGAGTCAGTTGCGATGTCTACTCGACCACGAAGTCGGCGAGCACTTGCGACTTAATGGAGATGCATGCTACAAACCGCATGTCAAATTCTGCCAACTCCATGGCCCACTTAGCGATGCGACCTCCGGCTTCTGGGTTCCTTAGGATATCATCGAGCGGGAATTCGCTTGGGATAACCACTATGTGTGCCTGGAAGTAGTGCCAGAGTTTGCGCGAAGCCTTGAAGAGGGCATCGAGTAGCTTCTAGACCTCGAGGTAACGCTCCCTTGGCCCATGAAGCACCTCGCTCATGTAGTAGATTGGCTACTGCCGACCGTTGCGCTCAGCCACTGGGACGGCGCTGACAACCTGGGTCATAGCAGAGAGATAAAGTAGCAGTGTTTCTCCCTACCATGGGGTCGTGAGTAGCGATGGGCTCGAAAGGTATGCTTTCAGCTCATCAAAGGACTATTGAGCTTCGGGTGTCCATTCGAAGCCCCCGTGCTTACGCAAAGCCTTGAAGAACGGTAATCCGTGCTCACCGAGCCTTGAAATGAATCGACTGAGAGCGGCCATGTGGCCGGTGAGGCACTGGACCTATCTTGTCGATGCCGGATGAGCCATCTTCTCAATCGCCTCGATCTTCTCCGGGTTCGGGCCGACTCCTGAGCCCCCGATTATGTAGCCAAGCACTTTGCCCGAGATAACGCCAAACACGCATTTTTCAAGGTTGAGCTTGATGTCGTGCTTGTTCAGGTTAGTGAAGGTCTCCGCAAGGTCGTCGATGTGGTCGTGTTCAAAAGAGCTCTTAACGATGATGTCATCGATGTAGACCTCGAGGTTGCGACCAATCTAAGGGTCGAAGTCTTGAACATCAGCTGTTGAAACGTCGCGCCCGCATTGCGCAAACCGAATGACATGGTCGTGTAGCAGAACATCCCAAACGGCGTGATGAAGTTTGTCTTGTCTTCGTCATCGACTGTGAGCTTGATTTGATGGTAGCCCGAGTAGGCATCGAGGAAACTCAGCATCTTGGCATTAGTAGTGGAGTCGACGATCTAGTCTTTGCGCAGAAGAGGGAAATTATCATTCGGGCACGCTGAGTTCAGGCCCGTGTGGTCAACGCACATCCTCCACTTCCTGCCTTTCTTCTGCACGATAACTGGGTTAGCTAGCCATTCGGAGTAGTCAATCTCATGAATGAAGCCGCCTTTAAGAGCTTGTCAAGATGTTCCCTTATTATTATCATCTTTTCAGGGGAGAAACGGCGTAGCATCTAGCGTACAGGTCGGCTGCCATGACTTATTTGTAATTTGTGCTCGATCACCTCCCTCGGGACTCCTGGCATGTCTTTCGGTTCCCAAGCGACTATGTTTTTGTTGTCGCGAAGGAAGGTGACGAGCTCGAGTTCCTATTTCAAATTGAGCTCGGAGGCAATGTGGACGTTCTTGCTCGACTCGCCCTCTTCGAGCTGCACAGCCTCCGTCACACCGCTGGGCAAGATTGTCGTCTTGCGACATGCATTTTTCGTAGTTACCTCGCTGGGGCAGCATGCCAGCGATCGCCAAGGACTTCTCCTCGCATCCGTGCGCCGCCTTGAGGTTGCCGCAAATGGATATGATGCCATTGGGACCCGAGAACTTCATGCAGTGGTAGCCATAGTGGTTTGCTACCATGAACTTGATTAGCTTCGGACGCCCTAGTATGGCGTTGTAGGGAAGGTCTCCGTCGACCACCTCAAAGGTAACCAACTCAGTGCAGGAGTTGGTGGGGTCACCGAAGGTGACTGATAGAACCACTTGCCTGAGCGGTGTGGTGGAACTCCCTGGTACAATACCGAAGAAGGGAACTACTACATTCTTGATCTTCGATCAGGGAATTTGCATTCGGTCTAGTGTGCTCGCTAAGATCAAGTTGAGGGAGCTGCCTCCATCGACCATAACTCACCGACCACAGTGTTACTTATGGTTGGGGTCACGACCAGAGCGGTCTTGAGATCCATGGACATTCCTGGGGAAGCATGCTGTTCCTCCTTGTGGGTAAGTGGAGGTAAGGATTTTTAGGTTTAGGGGGTGTGCATGATGTTCTTAGGGGGGATGGTGGTTCTAAGGTTTGGGGAGAAGTTCTGAATTTTCGGGCTGTGCAATCGCTATTTTTGGGGTTACGATTTGAGGTCCCTAGAGCCATTTCCTAAGAGGTTGGTTGTAGAATAAGTTGTAGATCGTGGTCTTAAGTTTAATTATAGTTCAAGAACAAAATTTGTGGTTCAGCTGTTTAGAAGATATGGTTATTTCTGTGACTATTGTCGACCACTTGCTGATGTTGTCAGCAGTCTCGGTTTCGTGCTATTTTGGGCAATCTAGAGCCATTTCCTAAGGGTTGGCTATAGAAGAAGTTGTATATCGTAGTCTTGTGATTAATTAGAGCCTAAGAACGCAAATTTTGGTTCAGCCATTTAGGAGTTATGGTCGTTTGTCTATCTGTTGTACAAAGTCCAATATCTCATTGCTCGTAATTTGTCGCTAATGTACATTGGATTTGTGTTGTTTAGAACTATTTACAGGCTTTTCTTGAGAGGTTGGTTCTAGAATAAATTGTAGACCGTATTCTTGTTATTAATTAGAGTCCAAGAACATAATTTTTGGTTTATCCATTTAGAAGATATGATCAATTGTTTGCCTGCTGTCCAGATCTTATTCCTGCTAACAGTACCTGCGGTTTTGTGCTGTTTAGGGCTAGTTAGGGGCTGAATTAAATTATTCATATAATTAAAGAAAGTTAGGAAATTTCCTGTAGATTTCATAAATGTCTTCGTTTATTGAATTTGAAGTTGCATGTTAAAAGTTATGCTAGATGGAAGGTAGTTGTCCTGTTTTGTGTCTACGATCGGGATCGCCTGACCGCAAGAGGAAGGAGGGTATTATGTAGGAGTGGAACCCGAGATCGTGCTTGCCAGGGGGAGGAAACCTGATCGTTGCTAAGGATGAGAATAAGAGAGTGGTTGACACGAAGAATTATACTGGTTCGAGCCCCCAGCACGGGTAACAATTCTACTCATGTCTTGCCCAGAGGCGTAAGGTAGATGATGATGTAGTGTGGTCGAATACAAGGGGTGCTTGAGCTGAGGTCGAGCACTGATTCTCTGTGTTGTGTTCCTTCTATCCCCCTCCTATTGTCCTCTCAGGAGAATGTTTTTATTCCTCTAATACAGACCGTTACAAGAAACGGCTTCATCCGGAAAACTCGGGGACGTGGTGTTAAACTAGATCTAGGGTGCAGTAAAGTCGGGTGGTAACTGCCCTGGAAATGTAGTCTCCACGTTTGGCTTGACCCCATCTTTAAAGCCCTTTCTTGAGTTGGTAACTGCCGGCTTCTTTAAACCAAGCCCAACCCGATTTTACTAGCTCGAGCTGGGCCCTCATTCTTCTGCTCGAGCTCGAGCTTGTTGGCAAGAGCTCGAGCTCATGGGATACACCCCTTGAGCTCGGGAAGCGCATGCTCGAGCTCGTGGGATACACCCCTTGAGCTTAAGGGGTGTTTTCCTGGAGAAAGTAATCGGGGTTCCAGCCCATTTACAAGGCTGGTCAGCAGGCTTCCCAGCGGAGGCTTGGTATACGGTTCGCACGGCGTCTTTGAGCTCACACCAAGATTGATACATCGACGACCCACCGAAGATTACATCGACACGGCGATCGCCTTGCTGAAACTCTAGGTCGAGGTCTTCTAAGTCCCTGCTAGGGTCGGTATTGTGTTCATTGAGGTCGTGGTCGACCTTGCTGAGGTTGAGGTCCTCCCTGGTCGGGTCGTGGCTACCCCTAGTCGGGACGCCGTACTTCCATTACCTCGCACTCGCTGTTCATCGCAGTGACCACACGCAGTCAGCCGCCGCCGCTACCACAGTATCTCTTCCACTTTTTGGCATGCGGATCTGAGCCGTCGCCCTTTGTGTTGGATGGCCCGGCCTCACCAAAGTTGAGGCCAAGCTTGCCCTGGTCGTAGTCGCGTTTCCAGCGCACAGCATCGTCTGCGTCTGCATATCGTTCTGCCATCCAGAATAGCTTGTTGATGTCGAGCCTTGTCGTGATCTCCAAGTCTTCGGTGAGGCGCCGGTCGCGGACACCGAACTTAACGGCCTTGATGACGGCCTCGTAAGAGATGCTCGGGATCGAGTTCCTCGTGCAGATGAATCAACGCACGAAGTCGTGGAGTGCCTCATTCCTGCCCTGGATGATGCGATCTAGGTCCTTCTCCCATCCGGGGCGCTCATAGCAGCTCTGAAAGTTAGAGCAGAGGGTGTCCCATACCTGGCACCATGATCGAAAGGAGCCAGGCATCTGATTGAAGAGCCAGGTGCGTACCGCGCCGTCCAACACTATCGAGAGGTAATTGGCCATCACGGCCTCATCCCCTCCAGCGGCTAGGATCGCGGTCGAGTAGATTGAGAGGAACTCGTCGGGGTTCTTGGTCCCGTCAAATCGCTCGATCGCAGCGGGTTTAAATCAGGTTGGCAAATGCACCTAATGGAGGTTGGCGGAGTATGCTGGGCAGCCGTAGGCCGGCGTAGCGCCACGCCGAGCATGGCGACCATCGCCGCTGGAGCTGGAGTGACGATCGTCGCAGCGTCTGTACTCAGGTTGATGGTGCAGCCCGTCTCAATTGTGATGGTTGGCATGGGCATCATTGGCATGATATGGTTTGGTAAAGTCGCCCCCGGAATTAAATCAATTTGAAGCTCAATTCCTCTCATAGGTGGCAGCCCTGGGGGAAGATCATCCGAGAATACATCCTCATACTCCTACAAAAGATTAATGACAGCAGGAGGCAAAGAGCTATGCAATTTATCAAGGGAAAAATAAGCCTCTTTGCAAATCAAAGCATAGCAAGCCAAATCAAACTCATCAAGCTCAAGTAAATCAGATTTTGTAGCAAGCATGTTAGCACTTTTTAATTTAATTCCCGCCTTCTTAACACTAGGTGCTTCCTTTTCATTTTTAGGTGGGTAAACTTCTTTAGCTACATCCTCATTTTCAGTGTTAGTTTCCTTCACCGTACATTCTTTTTCAGCTCTTTCTAACTCATCATTCAAAATTGCAGCAGGGTCAATGGAATTAATTCAATGGTTCTTCTTTTATGTGTGAAAGTGTATTTATTGCTTCTACCATGGTGTAAAGCATTAGTATCATATTGCCAAGGCCTACCTAAAATCAAAGAACAAGCTTGCATAGGCACGATATCAAAATCTACATGATCATGGTAGGTACCAATTGAAAAATGCACACTCACAATCTTATTTACCTTCAACTACCGCAAGATTTGAACCATTGAATGTAATATGGCCGCGGGTCCTGCTGCGTGGTCAAGCCAAGCTTCTCAACCAACTCAATGCTGGCAAGGTTGTTGCAACTACCTCCATCGATGATGACGCGATATGATCTTTCTTTCACAACGAACTTTGATTGGAACAAGGTGTGGTGCTGATTTTGTTCCGCTCTCTCCATTTGAGCACTAAGTACTCACTGTGCTACAATACTCATATACCTCTCAGAAGTTTCAGCTCCAAATCTATCCACTCCATCATCATCACTACCCGTCTCATGTTCGTCACCTGCGGGGTTAGCTGAAACAAGAGCCAAATCTTCATCATCAATATCACAAGCACTAGTATACTCACCATCATCTTTGGCAATGAGAGCTCACTGATTTGGATAGTCTTTCATCACATGACCCCATCCCTTATAATGGTATCATTGTGTGTCACGTGTCCTGCCCGTGGAAGCAACTGATGATGCGCTCTTTGCCGGTGCTTGCACCATTGCTGATCTGCTTGCTGCGGGAGCACGTGGTTGTGGTGTGGAATCAGCAGAACGTGCACGGAAAGAAGATGATGTAGAGCGACCAGCAGAAGGTGCCGCAGGTGGCACCCAAGGTGTGGCCCGAGTTGGAGGAGATCCTCCAGAAGTAACTCCTCGTGATCGAGCTTGCGTCCCTGTACTTCTCTTTCAGCTTTGCAAGCAAGATGAAACAAACGAGTGATACTATGATAATCCTTATACTGTAATATGTCTCAAATGTCATGATTTAAACCCCTAAAAAATCTAGACATTTTTGCTTCCTCATCTTCTTGCACTTTACAACGCGACATACCAATTTTTAACTCCTGATAATACTCTTCTACAGACTTATTACCTTGGTTCAAGCGCTGCAATTTATTAAATAAATCTCTAGCATAATATGAGGGTACAAATCTAACTCGCATGCATTCTTTCAAGCCATTCCATGTGGTAGGGACATTATCTGTTTGTTTAATTTCATGCCACCAATATGGTGCAAAGTTAGTAAATTCACTAGTGGCAAGTCGTATTCTATGTTCTTCTGGGACTTCAAAGCATGAAATTTTTTTATCCATGGATAGCGCCCATTCTAAATATTAATCCGAATTATAACGACCCGCAAAAGATGGCATGGTAAACTTAACTTTAGAAAATGCATCATTAACATTACCATGATATCGATTAGCATTACCATTGTTACCTCCCATACTATTACGATTGCGGTGAAGACGATCGCAAAAACGGGCATTCCGTTCAACAGCTTGATCCATATTGCTGATACTTTCTTCTCCTTCATCATCCTCTATGTCGTCGGTAGGGAGTGCTTCTTCATTTCTAGGGGCAGCAAGATTGCCCTCCCTTCGATCTCCATTGGGAGGTGCAGGTTCTGTAGGTGGAGGCAGCTACCTCTCTAGGTACTCCATTCTGGTGATGAGGTTGGCAATGCTCCGCTCAATTCGCTCCATCCTATGTACATTGTCCTGAGCAAGCTTGGTAAGGTTTGCGTCGATGCCTCTCAATGCGCTTTGAAGATCCTCAACGTACTTCATGAGCTCAATTTTTGCAACACATTCATCTCCATCCGAAATTTCATTATGTGATCCTACCATTGTTAGTAGAAGACAAGAAGGGAAAAAAAGGAGGATATATTCTTCCTATCAACTACTAGGTGGTGGAAAAAGGGTAAAGTTCACTCTCGCTCAAGCTTCTAACCAAGCTCTTGCATGTTTCTTACCAACTGTGACAGGTGGTGCAATCTGGTAGGCTGGTTCGTGATAACCTTTGACAATGGTGGGGTGTGCGATTGCAAAGTAAACCTGCAACTGAATTGGAAGAGAGTGAAGCTCAGAAGGCTATGTATGAGTAGCAATGGTTATGCAACAAATCAAATCAGAAATTGCAAAACTGAAAAGTAGTCCCAAGCTAGTATGTGTTGCTAGCCTAAACTCATCACACACCTAGTTATGCGAAGCGAATCACACAAACATACAAAGGACACAGAGGATTCCAGCACTTCTGAACTTTTTTTTCAGTGCAGCTTTCGATTTTTTTTTGCACTGGTCTTTTTCTCTTCTCTCTTCTTTCCGTGCTGCTCTCTATTTTTTTTTCTTTTTATCTTAGAGGTATACTATCCTTCTCAACTCAATAAAGGATGGAAAACAACAATCTCACATTTTCGAACGAGATAAAATGTTAAACAGATGACCGAAGGATGACAAAAAGATGGCACCGAAACTTCCGAGGCCCAGAACTTGGTCTTAGATGCCGATTTTGAGGGTCAAAAAATGCATAGGTCCAAAGACCTATGGATATTTCAGATGCGCATCTCGTTCTCTTCGAAACAAAAAAAGTACACCCAAATCGGAGTCTGTATGCAAAAGTTATGCCCATTTTACTAAACGCTGCACGAAACAGGACACCAGTCGGTTCTAAAATTTGAAATAATTGTCAAACCAACTTGAAACTGTACGAATCCACTTCTCGGTCCTTCCACAACTCTAGGACTTGGTCTCATGCAGAGAAAATCATAGATTATATCCCTTCTTCTTCTCGGACTCAAATTCTGAACTGATGCCCTAGGATTTCCATGGCAAACAAACTCGACCACTACAACCATGACAAGACTGGATCTAGACTTAGCAACACGACGACATGGCGGGGGACAACAATTCAATAAAGCAAAAACCAAAAGAAAGTGCAAAGGATCAAAGGGATTTGGACAGTGGAAACAAGGACAGCCACGAACGCAAATATTTTTGGGGCCAATTTTTTTTCGACACAAGGACGATGGAAAACTAACCAATGGGGAAAATACGAATTACCTAACGGGCAACGCACCTCTGAAACCACTTGATATAACTGGTGGCCCGATCTTCCAATAGGTTCTACTTTTGAGGAATGGAGATGTTCACGTTCCAAGGCTTCCAATCAACGAAGATTGAATCCTAGCAATTGCTACACCCACGCACCTATCGTTATCAACCGTGCTTACGCCTGGATGACCTAACAACGAAGGTTAATTCCTGAACGCAGTAGAAAAACATGAGTAAGAACGAGAAAGAAAACAATCTGACAATTCAAACGATTAAAGTTGAGGTTATCTCTTTCACCAAACCAGGTCTTTTAATACTAATCCGATGAACAAGTGTTTTACACACGTGGGGATCAAACTTAGCAAATAACCTAACTCTAAAAGTAGCAACGGCTAAGTATATATAAGGGCGAGTTACAAAAAGTGATCAATCAACGGTTCTGATTCGAAGTCTGCAACAGCAGAAACTTTTCACATCGATTTGGAGGCCTTCCCAAAAGAATATGGATGTGAGCTTGTATCCAATAGAGAGGTCTTGAAATAAGCTTTCCAACGAGTGGTGGCTCAGCCCAAATGAACTTCGTATGAGGAGTTATGGCCTTTTTAGTTCGGCGCTGTTAGGGTGACTCCGAGACGAGTTGTAGTCTGAATTGAAGTGCACAGACGACATCAATTGGATTTGTACTTTAGTTGAATGTGGCTTGTAGGTGTTCAAGTTGTGTATGAAGTCTCGTTGATTTAGCAACTCCTCTCCCATGCTCCTAAGTAACAACACATCACAAGGAAAATTATGCAGTAGCACATTCTAATTAGAACAAGTATTATCACCTAAGAACGAGCTCACCTTATAATTGAGTTGTTTTGCTCGGGCTCGTGTTATTGGACCAAGAGTTAAAGTTGTATCCATAGGAGTTATATCCTCATCAAGAAATCTACCATATGTCCATCCTTTTGACAAAAGGTGCATGTATACTTCGCCTTACCAGAGCCGGAAGTAGCAAGAGGAGCAACCTTCCTAATCAGAGATCCAATGGACAACCCCGGCAGATATAAACACACTGGTACTCACCCTAGGAGCTACCACGATCTTACCACTCTTGGAGCCAAGCACAATGGTGGGAGGATACGCCCTAGCGTGCTCCAATTAGTCAAATCCTAGACCCTAATTGAATCGGGTAATCTTGGATTGGTCTAGAATGAGATTGAGCTTTTTCTTACCTCCAATAAACTTCTCGAGAGTTCTCATGAGATACTCACACTCCCGGAAGAAAGAGGCGCATGAAGAACAGGAAAGAGAAGAGGACGAAGAACCAGAAAGAGAAGAACTACAAGCACGTGCATTTTTCTCCCACACCACGGCTGCCTCAATCTTGAGGGCCTCACAAGAAATGCAAGGGGCATTTCTAATCATAATGGTGTGGGCCTCAAACTTCTTCCTAAATTCGACTTGGATTTTATCCAAGTCCCCCTCAATCTCAGCACATTGCAAGCAACTTTCTTGTGACTTAGCTAGTAAGTCCTTAGCAAGATTAGCACACTTGACATTTAAAGATTCATTGTCAAGTTTTAGTTGCCTACAGCCCTCACATGAGCTGACTGAGTCCTTAGAAGCATGCATTTCAAGTTCATCGTTTTTAGAAAAAGCTTCCTAAGGTGATCGCTCATGGCATTAATTTCAACAAGCAATTTAGGGAAATTTTGACATGAGGGAGTAGAGTGAGCATGAAGAAAACTAACCTCAACAGGAATAGCATCAACAGAACTAGTGCTATCATTCTTAAACCTAAGACCATCAAGTTCAGCAAGCACACTATCATGTATGGTCCTTAGGTTCTCTAGCTCCTCAAGCAAGGCATCACACAAAGAACAGTCATCAGTGACTTGGGATGGAGAAGATCTAAGAGAAGCTAACTCCCGAGTCAAGGTACCTACTTCCTTCTCTAGTTCCATAAATCTAGTTCTAGCCCTAGCATGAAATTTTCCTAATTTGTAGAAAGCTTCATTGAGCTGGTCGTAGGAGGGTACCTTGTTCAAGTCGCTATAGAGCTCGGAGTCGTTGATGCCATTGGCGTCTACCATGAAGCATATGACGGTGAAGTCATTATCACCTTTCTTTTCTTGCGGTTCATCCTCGCCCTCGTCGCTCCATGTCTCCGTGTCGTAGAGGTTGATGTCGTCAAGCACGGCGACGACGCGGTGGAAGAGGTTCTTGTTCTTGGAGAAGTTGCGGTACTTCTTCTCACGCGCCAGCTCGCGAACGGGAAGCTTCTTGTTGTGGTTCTTGTCGATGTAGTCGTTCTTAGCTGAACAGCTGGTATCGTTCTTAGCTTCTCCAGTTTGGGGCAATTTGCCCGAATGTGGTTGGGGCCACCACATTCGAAGCAGGTGATCATGCCACCTCTCTTCCTCTCTCTCACCCTCTTGTATGCATGTGAGAATTTGCGAGCTAAAAGAGTAAGCTCATGTTCTGGAAATTTTTCCAGTTGGTCGTCACTTAGCTCGCAAAGTGCATGTGGAGAGGGAAAAACCAACAGAACAATCAGAACAAGAAGATCCAATAGGATCGGTGACTAAAGCCATCGACTAAGATTTCATCTTCCGAGTGACGACATCGATCTCATGAGTCTTGAGACGGGAATAAAGCCCGTCAAGAGTAAGAGTCAACAAGTCGGTGGTGTCCTTGATGGTGATCACGTTCATCTCTCAAACTCTAAGATCGAGTGCAGTCAAGAAATGACGAGCATTATCCGACTCAGAGTATATGCAACCAACTGCTCGGAGATCGCTCAAAATCTTAGTAAAGCAACTGAAGCACTGATCAAGACTCTCACCAACGTGTTGTTCAAATTTATTGTAATCACGCTTGAATTGGTCCTGTCACACCGTCTTGATTTGGGTAGTGCCCTCATGATAAGCATCGAGGGTCACCCAAATCTGGTGAGCAGAGCGGAGGTGAGAAATCCTACCATACTCACTGCGGCTAAGACTATGTATGAGGATGTTCCTTGCCTTAGCATTCGCCTCAACATCAGCCATATTGCCGGCCGTGACGTTTTCATCAGTAGCAAACTCATATGGGAGTTTAACCGTCTGCCATATCAGGAAGCCCTGGGCAGTGATGTATGACTCCATCCACGACTTCCAAAATTGAAAATCAACTCCAGAAAAAATAGGATGCTTGGTGGAATACTTGTCCATCGCCATGTCTCTTGAGACCGGTCAAGATCTATGGAAGAGCAAAACCGGCTCTGATACCAATTGAAGGATCGAGATGGCGATCAGAGGGCGGTGAATGGTCGTAAAATAAAATTTTCCCACTCAAAACAATCCAGCCAACATCTTCACATCAAAAAGACAAAAGCGAAGAAAGCGAAAACCCCAAAATTCTCAGTAGTGGCCAGCACTACCACAAACTCAGCACTACCGGTGGTATTGTAGCGGTAGTGCCAGGTACTGTAGCTAAAGTAGAATCAGCCCGATGAACAACGACTCAAAGTTCTAACTACACACCAACATTTATTGTCTTAAACATTTTCATTGAAGACCTACCCTTCAAATAAAAGGGTACACTCCAATACATTCTATTGATGGAATGATTTCCAAACATAAATGATAAGACATTTAAGTATTACTCACAATAGAATATAGTACAACAATAGAAAGTTATTCAATCTTAAACCAAAGGCAACATTTACATTTAATTGATTCAATTCCAAAGGTACTATAGTGAAGGACCGAGATGGCGATCAGGGGAGGGGGTGAATGATCCAAAATAAAATTTTCACCCAAACAAAATAATCCAAACAAGCCCTCAAAGAAAAATGCTCAAAGGAAGCAAATGAAATGATCAAGTTGTTCTGGATGGCCAATGATACCGTTGGGAGGCTGGTAGTACTGTACAATGGGCGGTAGCACCGGGCTTAAGATCAGCTGAAGAACAGCACGACCTTCAAAAGCATATCTCGATGAATCTTTTGATCGGCTGGACAAAAACTCACGAAACTTGGTAGATGTGATCCTAAGGATGTCGGGAACTTATTCCAACCTTCAATTAGAAGGATTGATGTCAAAGTTCTGACCTTTTCACCTTGGAAGGAAGAACACACCAAGCTTGAGCAAAACTCAAGAACTTGATCTTGGACTTGCTCGTGGGGTTTTGATGATCAAGATGATCTTGGATAACCTCCCACAAGTCACAGCAAGTAAGAACTCAAGCCCAAAACCCCTCAAGTGCGATATAGAAGAATGATTCAACTAAGAGCATAAGATTGGTTTCTTGCAAGAAAAATGCATGGATTGCCTCTATGATTGAGACATGATCTGAAGAAGATTCATCCATCAATCAACATCCTCAGCACAAGAAGCAAAAGCATTTAGAAGGAGAGGACGCAAATCCAAAAGCATGTGGAAGGAGGGGAGGCAAATCCAAATTACATGAATATAAATTGCAAGAATTTAAGTGCAGAATTTAAATGCATAAAGTAAATTCAAGTGTAAGAGAAAAAGATTTGCATTTCTGGAAGGGAGGTTTACAAAGCCTCACAACAAATTGGGCAAAGCTCAAAGGAGCACAAAACTTCTAAAACCTTCATAAGGACGAAGGCCACCCCTCCCCTTCTGTTTATACTACTCTTGGGCCACCTACCACCCTTGGATAAGTCCCTCAACCCTAGGGCACTCCATCAAGGGCTAGGATTGGCCCACTCACACAGCCATGCAAGGGCTAACTCAAAACCCACCAAACAAACCAGTTTTCTTGCACGATTTTCAAAGCAGACTAACTAGGCCTGCTATCCTATCAACTGGACTACGATCCGACGGCCCTCCTTGATTCACGCAGCATGTAGCTAGCATCTTTTCCTTTCCTTGTCTTCTAGGCTTGCATCGACTCCGTCTCTGATTATCTTCTAGTGATCCTCGACCGTCTGGACCTCCGAAGCTCCTCGCCTAGTCCCAGTCATCCTCCGTGATGAGGACATCCCAACCAAGGATACAACCGCTGCCCCTTCTTCCTCTACGACCGCTACTTCGTCCCCGACCGTCGCTGTTTCACCCGCTACTTCGTCTACGACATCTGGAGGGCTTAATCCAGAAGCAAGTCCTTTGCATCCACATTTGCTGGACCAGCACGTCAAGAACATCCACCGAGGACAGCCCACGCGCCAAGGAAGGCCCAAGATAAAGCCCAATTCGTCGCCGAGTCCAGTTCGGCCATCCAGGAGCAGCAGTACTTCAAACGGACGCCACAGTCACATCCGAATTCTGGTTTTGACGTTCAACAACTCGTTCGAAAGGTATCGAGATATCCTTTCCAATGGATCTGATCCTGAGGCCAAATTCCTCATGGAACAAAGGGAAATCATAGAACAATCTCACGAGACAGAAATTCCAGGTGCTGCGCCACCTTTCTTTTGGGCCCAAGGCCCATGTACTCTTAGGGTTCCACCTCCTTTGGTCGGCACCCTCTCTGGCTGCCAGACCTCTTGGGCACCCCCCTCCCCTTGTGTGGGTACCCCTTTATATTGGGTTCTCACCCCTGTTCTTCATTTTTTAGGTTTTGTTGTGTTTTGGTAGACCCCGTGTGCGTCCCTCCTCGTGTTTGCGCATGTCAACTAGACCGTCCGAGCCGAAAAACAGAACCTCAACTTTTTTTCTTTGTTTGATTTCAATACTACCTTTTTCGGTTTGCTTCATACTTTGTTCTTGCGGGTTCTCGATTTCTTGCAGGAACTACTGATCATTGGATCTTGTATCTGTGTGGATTTGGCATTGTGATTGTGAAGCTCCCAACCTGTTTGGTAGGAAGCCCTAAATTCGGTACCATCAACACCTCCAAATCGACGTATCATCATCCCACCGAAAGATCGGGATCACTGCCCCCATCAAGTTGGTATTTGTGTGAGGCTTTCATATATGTGTGAAGTTCTTTGTTTCTACTAACTATGGCAGGTAGTCCAAGCAATCGTGGGAGTAACGTCGGCAGTGGGAGTGAACATGAGGACCGCCTCACGCCAAAAGAACGGCGTTGGGTCACTCATTTCGAGAGGATGCACAATCAGCATGAGATGCGAACTCGTGACACACTTGATGCGATTCAGGTGCAATTGGCACCCCTCGCTGAGCTTCAAGCACAGCTAACACAACTTCTTCAAGGTGTTGCCCCCAACAATGGTGCCGCTAGTCATGCTTTGGGCCAACGCGGTGTTCCACCGGCTGTCCCTGTTACTTTAAACGGGGTGGATCAAGAGGAGAACAAATATGCCGCCGATACCGAGGACGACTACAGGGTAAATGTGAACAACGACCGACCTCATCGTTGACTCCGCAATAACAGGCAAGGTATGGCGAGAAATCAACATGATCAAAGGGAAGAACGTGATGACTCTATGGCAAAAATGAAATTTACGATGCTTCCTTTTGATGGTACTTATAATCCTGATGTTTATCTAGATTGGGAGTTGGCGGTAGATCAAAAATTTTCTTGCTATGACTTCACTGAGCGTAGAAGGGTTCACGCTGCCACTAGTAAATTTACTGGTTTTGCATCTATTTGGTGGAAAGAACTTTGTAGAGCCAACCGTGATGTACCTACAACTTGGGATGGGTTGAAGCGTGTCATGAGGGCTAGATTTGTTCCTACATACTATGCTCGTGATTTATTGAATAAAATGCAGCGCTTTAATCAAGGTGATAGAACGGTTGAGGAATATTATCAGGAATTGCAAATTGGCATGTTGCGCTGTGGGTTAGAAGAGAGTGAAGATGCAAAAATGGCTAGGTTCTTGGGTGGGCTTAACCGAGAGATACAGGATGTACTTGACTATAAAGAATACAATTCTATCCCTCGTTTGTACAATTTTGCTTTGAAAGCAGAAAGGGAAGTGCAAGGTCGATGATCGACAACGCGAGGTAATATTGGAGTCTTTTCCACATCCAAGTCGGTCCAGATCCATACCAAGGCATCATCTTCCATACCTTGACGTGTACCTACACCCGCTGTTCCAACTACTTCGACGTCAACACAGATTTCGGAGGCAAACAAGTCAGTCACACTTCAAGCACCCGCCAAGAGTGCTTCCTCAGTTGCCTCCACCGGTCGAACGCGGGAAACACAATGCTTTCGATGCAAAGGAATGGGGCACGTGATGCGAGACTGCCCTAATCAACGTGATCTAATAATCAGAGAAAATGGTGAGTACACTAGTGATAGTGACATTGATGAAATTGAATATGCTCTTGTTGCCACTAACACTACAGAGCCAGCAGAAGAGATTATCACTTCTGCAGCATCCGAGAAATATCCGGCTCTTGTTGTCGCACGTGTACTTAGCGCACAGCCTGCACACGATGAACAAAATCAACGCCATACTATCTTTCAGACAAGGTGTGTGGTGAATGAGCGCACTGTGCATGTCGTTGGTGATGGAGGTAGCTGCAACAATCTTGCTAGTGTAGATATGGTCGAGAAGCTTGGCTTGACCACAAATCCACTTCCTTAACAGTATGCAATTGAATGGCTCAATTCCACTGGTAAGGTTCAGGTAACAAAAACCGTTCGAGTACCTATCTCGATTGGTTCTTATCATGATAATGTTGTTTGCGATGTTGTACCCATGGATGCTTGCTCTCTTTTATTGGGTAGACCGTGGATCTATGATATGGATGCTATACATCATGGTAGGACCAATGAGTATACTTTCTTGTATAAGGGAAAGAAAATTATTTTGAAACCCATGAGCTCTACAGAACTAAGAAACATTGATGTTAAAAGAGCTCAAAGAGAAAAAGAAGAGAGAGGAATTAAAAGTGTAGCTAGTAAATCAACCCATTCAACTACACCAGTTGATCAAAAACCTGATCTTAAGTTGAAGGGTAAAGTATTGTTGGCTGCAAAAGTTCTCTCACAAGATAACAAGGATAGTATAGAACCATTGCCATTCTCTGTTGCTTTGTCTTCTGTTATTACTAATATGTTGAAGGATAATGAGATGGAGTCGAGGACGACTCCAATTCAAGAAGGGGAGGATGATGAGGACATCCCAACAAAGGATACAACCGCTGCCCCTTCTTCCTCTACGACCGCTACTTCGTCCCCGACCGTCGCTGTTTCGCCCGCTACTTCATCTACGACGTCTGGAGAGCTTAATCCGGAAGCAAGTCCTTTCCATCCATATTTGCTAGACCAACACGTCAAGAACATCCACCGAGGACAGCCCACGCGCCAAGGAAGGCCCAAGATAAAGCCCATTTCGTCGCCGAGTCCGGTTCGGCCATCCAGGAGCAGCAGTACTTCAAATGGACGCCACGGCCACATCCGAACTCCGTTTTCGACGTTCGACAACTCGTTCGAAAGGTATCGAGATAACATTTCCAATGGATCTGATCCCGAGGCCAAATTCCACATAGACCAAAGGAAAATCACAGAACAATCTCACGAGACAGAAATTCCAGGTGCTGTGCCACCTTTCTTTTAGGCCCAAGGCCCATGTACTCTTAGGGTTCCACCCCTCCTTTGGCCGGCGCCCCTCTCCTTGCTACAGCACCCCTCTTGGGTGCCCCCCTTGTGTGGGTACCCCTTTATATTGGGTTCTCACCCCTGTTCTTCATTTTTTAGGTTTTGTTGTGTTTTGGTAGACCCCATGTCCGTCCCTCCTCGAGTTTGCGCGTGTCGACTAGACCGCCCGAGCCGAGAAACAGAACCTCAACTTGTTTTCTTTGTTCGATTTCAATACTACCTTTTCGGTTTGCTTCATACTTTGTTCTTGCGGGTTCTTGATTGCTTGCAGGAAGTACTGATCATTGGATCTTGTATTTGTGTGGATTTGGCATTGTGATTGTGAAGCTTCCAACCTGTTTGGTAGGAAGCCCTAAATTCGGTGCCATCAACACCTCCAAATCCACGTATCATCATCCCACCGAAAGATCAGGATTGCTGCCCCCATCACTCCGCCTCACCATGATCAACACCCGATGTCCTTCAACCATCAAAAACAACGAAAACCCATCCACATAGCAATGTTCAAAAATATATGCAATAAAACTCCCAAAATAATAAATTTTGGATCATTTACACTCATTAGGGTCGGTGCTAACGCCCCTAGGCCGTTAGCACCTCCCTACAACCACACCCGAGAAAAACCACTCTCTGGAATTTACAAACTGGGCATTTGGGCCGATGCTACCGCTCGGCCAGTAGCACTGGGCTGCCATTGCCGGTAGCACCGCCCTACACCCAAACCATAAATGATGCTCTCTGGAATTTTCACACAGACCAATCGGTCATGTGGTACTACTCGGCCGGTAGCACCAGGCTAACATGGCCAGTAGCACTGGCTTTCTTGATCCGCTAAAAACACCCTCTATGGTTTTTCCACACAGCTTTGGGGTCTGGTGCTGCCGCTCAGTCGGTAGCACCGTGCACCATGACCGGTAGCACCGAGAAAAATAGACAGCTCAAATTGCTTCAAATTGAAAATCCAATTCAAATCAAACTCAAACCAGAGCATACCAAGCTCAAATTTAGTCAAATATTCATCACAAACATGGGTAGACCTCCACATGGTCTTTCATATAGAAATAGCTTATTATATATCACACAACTACAATCATAGAAACATGTTAAATAATAACTCTTACTACTGACAAATTATTTTAGTCAAATGATTACCTTATTTATGTATAGTTTTTTTCTTTCGAGAAAGACCCAACCACAGTTCACAAAAGAACTCGACTCTCCAATCACAAGACGACAAGACCCAACCCTGACGTACAAAAGTTCTCCAAAACAAATTTCAAAATTTAAAACTCCCATGAAGGAAGATAGTTGCAAGGATATTTTCATAAAAGGAAAAACCAAGTGATCAAGTAACCTTTTCTTGGAAAAGTCACAAAACTTAATCCACACAACTTAAGTCTTGCACCCAAAACTTCAATAACTTCTTTCAAACGGAGAAGATGACAAACACATTAAAAAAGGTAAAATTCTCTACAAAGCAACCGATGTTAACCAACAAAACTAACACCAGAACTGCAGAAATAGCAACCCACAAAGACTCATCACTAATCTCTTTCTCTTTGTCTCCAACCATCGAAGACAAAACGAAAGCAACCTTCTCCACACACTCTCTGATCTACAATGTAATAGAAAACAACTCCCCCCTACGAGAGGTTCCAAAACATCAGGTGGTGGCTCTACCTAACCATACCTACAACCGCGGCCTCTACAACGGCCACAAAGACAACGATCGAAACCCTTCGGCACATCAATTTCACATAATCACATTCTTTCGATACACTCATTCATAATCATAGTAGCATGCATCATCATAACATCATCATAGTCAACATACATCATCAAAGCTCAAATAAGATATTAAAACATAATGTAATGATTACCCATACCTGTAACATCCCAAAAAATTTGCTCATAATGTTATTCTCTCATTATTTGTGCATTTTATGTTTTTCTGAATTTATTGGATTTTTCTGAAATTTATTTGAATTTACTTTAATTAAGTATATTGAACCTTTGGTCAAAACTAATTATATATAGATAAAGCTAATATAAAGTTTTGTCAAAAATATTTTATTTGAGTCCAAAATGTCTCAAAGTATTTATGAGAATTGTTTGGATTTTTCTTGATATTTTAATTGCTTAAAACAGATTAAAGTAATTTCTGTAATTATTTTAAATCAAAAACTCGTTAAATCGTTTGGAACAGTACTGGGCCGAAGCCCAGCACTGTGCGCGTGTGAGCCCAGCGCGTGCGGCCCGTTCGGCCCACTCCACCGCCGCCTTTGCGCTCGGCCATTGGATTTCCATCGTGCGGCCACCTTCTAACCGAAACCCTAACGCTGTGAGCCGTCAGATCAATATCGTTCGGTAGCGGTTCGCGTTGCGTTATTTTGGTAATAGTGGATCGTATCCGTTGATTTTGGAAGGTGCAGATTGAATCGTATCATGTTCGGGGGAATTTCAGCCATTCATCGCAGATCGGACGGATCGTAGTCATCGTCTTCGATTCTGTTTCCGAATCCGCCGCCGTTTAGCCGTCGTCGCCGCGTGATTTAGGGTGTCCATCCTAGTGCGCATGCCGAGGCTATAAAAGCCGCAGCCCGTGCCCCGATGATCGCCATCCCAGTGCGCACCCAGCAGCCTAGTCTCTTCGCCAGTTTCGCCACCGTTGTTGCTCAGGAGCTCGCCGTATTTCCCTAGCGCCGCCGCTAGTTTTTCCGTCGTTTCGCCACCGTCAAGCCGCCGTTCGCCGCACGGGTTCCTGATCCGGACTCCACATTCCAAGCCCCATCGAAGCTCCCACTTCTTCACGTCGGAGTTGCGCCGAAACGCCGTCTTGGTGGTCATCTTCCTTCGCTCCGGAGAAAGTCCGTCGCCGTGCAGCCATGCACGTCGGGATGCTTCGCCGACCGTTGGATCCTTGTCGAACCGTCCAGATCGCGCCAAGTCTCAGTCGTCAACAGTGTTCCACTCGGGTAAGCTTTGGCAGTTAGATTTAAGATGAGCGGTCAGGATTGAGCCGCATACGAGTAGATCGTGAACCGTTGGATCCTTGCGCGGATGTGCGACGCGTGTTGGCTCGGAAGCCGAAGCTTTGTACGCCAGGTGCACGGTGGACAGACGCGTGTCGTGGACACAGTCCGTAGACCGAGCAACGTGGCGCAACCCGATTGGTCCATGTGTGCGATGACGTCATGCTAACATCATCCGGTCCACAGCACAGTACCTCGAGTCCACGTGGACCAGCGTGATTTCGTGGACTGAGTCCTTGCGTCGAAGCCACGTGTCAGTCTCTGATTGGTCCACGTGTCACTTGCCCATTAATCGGAATATCCCATAGAAAAATAATTCTGGAAAATCAGATTTTCTAATTTCTGTATTTTCAGTATTTATTCAAACTTCAAAAGGCTATAACTTTTGCATTTTAACTCAGATTTGAGTGATTCAAATTTCTAAAAATTTGTAAAATCAAGATCTATTTAATGGTGCTTTTTTTGAATTTTTGGAGCATATTTGCTCTCTGTTTGCTGTGTTTATTACTATTTTATCTCGATTCGCGTAGACGTTGAATTGCTCGGTGCTCCGGAGGTAGATTCGTCGCTTCAAGACCAACGTTGAATTATACGCCGTGATCTAATTGTCACCCTAGGATATGAAATTATAGTTGGTTACTATTAATAATCAACATGGGACTAGTTAGACCGTATTAGTGCGCTTAGACATGACACGTCATCACATGTATCTGGAACATTGATATTTAATCTTGACTAATGGATTATGGAACAATGTTTATAAATTGGTGTGTCATGTGTTGTCACACGGTGATATTGAGTTGTTGTGGCGAGGAGGTCACACAACTAGATTGAATTGCTGATGGCATGTGGTGCTTGGTAATCAACTGGGGTCGTAATCATTTTTAGATCGGAACAGGTGGCAAGGGGCAGTATGCCAATGTGGGTCTATTGGGCAGGGGTATGTGGAAGTCTTGCCACGATCACTTTAAGGACTTAACGTTGCAAGCCTTTGACCTGAGTCATACTTGCAACCACATGTCTGGAATGGGACAGCCTAGCTGACTAATTTGTGATGTTTAGATTTTGGTACTACGGTGGTTTTCAGTGAGTCCCGGGTATGGGGTAGCTCACATGGCGCAAGAGGGGGGCCCTGGATGTGGTAACCAGTCAAACCAGTGTTGAAACCTTAGCGGGTAGTACAAAGTCTAAACAAAGCATTGTAAAGGCTTTGTTATGTTCACTCACCTATGTGGTGTTTGATTATATCGTGTGGGTAAAGTGCATAACCTCTGCAGAGTGTAAAACTGTTCGAATAGCCGTGCTCACGGAATTGAGCAATGCTCGGGAATTACAGTCGAGGGTTAGACTTTTGTTAAATAAAAACTTGTTGGGATGGTGGGTTGTCATGAAAACTTGGAATTCGACTTAGAATGAAAAACCATGTTTACTTGAAAAGTTGAATCTATTATTTCCTATTATTTGTTTTACTGTCTTTTAATCTACTTACTGTATTCTTTTATAAATGTTGCTTTACTGCAAAATAGCCATGTTAGCCTTCCTTGGAATAAGCCAAGCATGTAGAATATTAGACTTGCAATACTATGCAGAACTTGTTGAGTGCTTTATGTACTCACCCGCAACAACAAACTTGTAAGAGGAGGAATCGCGGCATTCTTGGAGGAGTACCACGACGCAGATGCTTTAGTCGAACCTCGTCGGTTACTGTGGTGAACTGGGGAGCTGCTACATTTACTTTATTTCCGCTGCTGCTTAATTGCTATTTCTTAGTTAAGCCCTGTGTGGCAATAATCATGTAAGACAACAATTATTATTAATTATTGATGTTATGCTATACACCACTGTGTATGACTGTGATAGCATCTATGTTGAGCCTGTGTGCACTAGCGTGATCCTGGACTAGTGCGATATACACAGAGGGTCCGGATTTGCATATTCGGGTCCCGACAGAGGTGGTATCAGAGCCGTGCTGACCATAGGTTTGACCCTAGGTAGTTGGTTTGCCCAAAACTATTTTCTAAAAGAAAAATATAAATTTGGCTAATAAGAAACTCTTGACTCATCCTATTCTTCTACTCTCATCTTTGCTGAAATTTCTGTTTTCTCGCGCCAGCTCAAGTGGAGACTAACGCAAAGTTGTTTTGGACAGATGCCGATCTTCCAGTCCTTCGAGGAGAGGCGAGGTGGCTATGCCATGGGGCTTTGGAGAGTCCTTCAAGTGATTGAACGTTTTGACCGTCCACTTTACCGAGGAAGCAGTTGGAATGTCAACGGTGTGCATCGAGGGTTCTTTTGCAAGTTGACCATCTTCACTCGAGAGCGCGACGAGACCACCAGACCGATCCTCATCATCGTCAGGAGGTTCACGTACGAGGCTGGAATTGAAGAGGCTGCCAGACTTGCTTTTCGACGGATCTGCCACGACTACGCTGACGAGCTCCGCGACACCGTGTTCCGTCTTCACCCGACCGTGCGAGAATGCCATCGTCGACGAATCGTGGAGGGGGAGTGTGCTACCGCAGTGCACCTTGCTGAGTACGCCATCGCCCACGAGGAGCACATGAAGGACACCGCTTAGGAGCTGGAGACAGCGTACGAGGCGATGAGAGTGACAGAACGGGAGCTTCAAAATACCCGTGCCGCAGCCGCCAGAGTCATCGGAGAGCTGGAGGAAGCCTTGCAGCAGCTGAGGAAGTGGCAGATCAGGTCCTTCAGGAGCTAGAGGAGAACTCCGAGGAAGAGGAAGAAGATCTAGAGGAGCGTGAGTGGGAGCCTGAGGAGCCAGCAGAGGGTCACCAGGATGCGTTCGCACCCATGCCAGCCCACCCAACGATGTATGCGCCGGATCAGTCTCAGTCAGGGTGGCTGGATGAGTGAGAGTTAGTCTTAGAGTTGTGTCGAGACTCGTGTGTTGAGTCGTGTCCTAAGTTAGTCTTTACCCTTTCATAGACGTTAAGGTTGCATGTTTAGTTTGGTTCTTAATTGTCTGTTGAGTGTGCAGTATGTGTTGCAAAGCTCTTAGGCATTGTAAGCAACCATACCAAGTATTAATAATATTATTTTAAGTTGGGTTTAACCTGTTTCCCCCGCCTTAGAAATTCTTGTATCTTATCTATGCTACATCTACCTTTCCTAACCCAAGAAGAAATCGGTAGATGGTGAACACCCACAGCAACAACGGAGCTTCAGGAAGTGGTCTGCGCTCAGGCAACAATCCCAATGAGGGAAAAACCACCGCAGCAAGCACCGCCAGTGGATCTGCAGAACTTAGGAGCTTTTCTCACTACGCAAACTCACTTGATGCAAACCATGATGCAGCAGATGACCACCAGGGCTGCAGCCAACAACCCTGTGGCCCAAAATAACAATGGTGGACCTCGTTCTTACTCAAAGTTGTCGAATTTTATGAGGACCCGACCGCCAACATTTTCGGGCAATATCAACCCCTTGGAAGATGATGATTGGCTAAGGACCATCGACAGGAAGCTGTACATCACCCAATGTGAAGGACACGAGAAGGTTCGTTATGCATCTCATCAGCTGGAAGGAACTGCTGTAGAGTAGTGGGAAAACTACTGCGCGGCTCATGACGCACCAAGGGAGATCACTTGGGAGGAGTTTACCACAGCCGTCCTTCAGTACCATGTGCTAGAGGGGATGATGGACCTAAAGAAGGAGGAGTTCAGGGCTCTTAAGCAAGGAGGCCAACCTGTGGCCGAATACTTGAATAAATTCACGCAGTTGGCTCGCTATGCTTCGGGGGATGTGGCAACAGAAAGGGCCAGGCAGTCCCGCTTTATGAAGGGGCTGAATTCGGGACTGCAGGTTGGGCTGATCACCAACAACTTCCCAGACTTCCAAGAGTTGGTGAATAAAGCTTTGATCTTGGAGGATAAGCGCAAGGAGCTTGGGGAGAATCGCAAGCGCTTGATGACCAACCAAGGTAGACGTCCCAACCACCTGCGAATGAGAATGACACCGCAACAATTCTCCAGATTCCAGCCACCAGCTGCTAGCAGGACAGTGACACCTGTACCGCGACCATCTGGATAGAATTATCAGACACCGGTCCAGGGAAATAATGCTCCAGGAGTCAATAGATGGTCGCTAGGAGGTGCTACAGTTGCAACGAGTTGGGGCACTTTGCTAACAGGTGTCAGCAGAAGGGAGGCGTCACGCCAGTGCGTTTCAATCTTGGAACAACACCTGCTAAGGCACCAATGTCAGGAGCAAACAGGGGAGCTGGTCAGGCAGGAGCGACGCCTCAAGCTATGGTAAGGGGCAAAGTCAACCACATCACCGCAGATGGAGCCCAAGAAGCATCAAATATCGTGCTGGGTAAGTTTTTGGTAAACTCAGTACCTGCAAAAGTTTTATTCAATTCTGGAGCTTCGCATTCATTTGTTTCTCGAGCTTTTGCAACTGAAAATGGTATGAGTGTGAAAAATCTTAAATGTGTGATGCTAGTCCAAGCCCCAGGATCTGAAGTTAAGATCTAGCCTTGGGTGTTTAGGAGTTAAGCTGCTAATTTATGGGGTAGAGTTCCTAGCGAACCTAATCATTTTGGATACCTAAACCCTAGACGTTATTCTTGGAATAGATTGATTGTCCAAGCATAAGACAGTATTGGATTGTGGTCGAAGGGTCGTATCAATCGAGAGCCCTAAAGGAGAGAAGGTGGAATTTCAAGCGACAACAGTTCGTGATGGGAAGTTAATGATCAATAGCATGAAAGTCACCAGCATAGAGGATGTACCAATAGTCAGAGAATATGCAGATCTATTTCCAGAAGATTTACCAGGTATGCCACCGGACCGAGATACTGAATTCGTCATTGAGTTAGCATCGGGAACAGCACCTATAGCAAAGAGACCTTATCGGATGCCTACTGATGAACTAATAGAAATGAAGAAGCAAATTGAGGAACTGTTAGAGAAAGGCTTCGTAAGACCAAGCTCATCGCCATGGGGAGCACCAGTATTGTTTATTAGGAAGAAGGACGAAAATCTAAGGATGTGTATTGATTATCGTGCACTTAATGAAGTAACGATTAAGAACAAGTACCCGTTGCCAAGAATCGATGACTTGTTTGATCAGTTGAGAGGAGCAGGAGTTTTCTCCAAAATAGACCTTCGTTCAGGATATCATCAACTGAAGATTCGAGCAGAAGATGTCTCGAAGACAGCATTCTCGACGAGATATGGACATTATGAGTTTACAGTCATGTCGTTCGGATTGACCAATGCGCCGGCATATTTCATGAATATGATGAATAAGGTTTTCATGGAGTATCTGGATAAGTTTGTTATTGTCTTTATAGACGATATCCTGGTTTACTCGAAGACAGAAGAAGAGCATGCTGAACATTTGAGGTTGGTTTTAGAAAGGTTGCGAGAACAACAGTTGTACGCTAAGTTCAGCAAGTGTGATTTTTGGAAGTAGAAGGTTGAATTTCTTGGTCATGTGATGACTGCGAAAGGAGTGGCAGTGGACCCGAGCAAGGTGGAGACAGTCCTGCATTGGTAGCAACCGAAGTCTGTTACCCAGGTGCGTAGTTTCCTAGGAATGGCAGGTTACTACCGGCGGTTTATAGAAGGATTCTCAATAATTGCGAGACCTTTCACGCAACTATTGAAGAAGGAAAAGAAGTTCGCATGGACGCCAGAGTGTGAGAAGAGCTTTGGGGAATTAAAGAAGCGTTTGACGACAGCCCCAGTATTTGTATTACCTGATGTCCAGAATGGCTTCGATATATACTGCGATGCGTCGAGACAAGGTCTTGGATGTGTATTGATGCAGAATGGTAAAGTAGTCGCGTATGCGTCAAGGTAGTTAAGGCCGCATGAAGGAAATTATCCTACTCATGATTTGGAGTTGGCTGCTGTAGTGCATGCCTTGAAATTGTGGCATCACTATCTCATTGGTAATAGATGCGAGGTATATACGGACCACAAGAGCTTAAAATATATTTTTACCCAGTCCGATCTTAGCATGAGGCAAAGGATGTGGTTGGAACTGATCAAGGATTATAATGTTGGAATTCACTACCATCCGGGAAAGGTAACGTAGTGGCTGATGCTTTGAGTCGTAAAAGCCACGTTGCAAATATGATGGTGCAAGAAGATCAGTCAGAGCTGTGTAAGGAGTTTCAAAGGTTAAAACTGGAAATGGTTCCAGAAGGATTCGTAGCTGCTTTGGAAGTGAAGCCGACGCTTGAGGATCAGATTCGGGAAGGGCAAAAGGATGATGAGAAAATCAATCGGATCAAGTCTAAAAAGGATGAAGGTTTAGCCCCAGATTTTTCTGTGGATGACCAAGGTACCATGTGGTTCAAAGGGCGAATTTGTGTGCCAAACAAGCCAAAGCTTAAGCAGTTAATCTTAGAAGAGGCGCATGATTCTAAGTATTCAATTCATCCAGGAAACGCCAAGATGTATCAAGACCTAAAAGAGAGATTTTGGTGGCCTAAGATGAAGCGTGAAGTTGCTGAGTATGTTGCCTTGTGTGATGTATGCCAAAGAGTTAAGGCTATACATCAGAGGCCAGCTGGTTTGCTGCAACCATTAAAAATTCCAGAGTGGAAATGGGAAGAAATTGGTATGGATTTTATCACTGGTTTGCCAAGAACTCAAAGTGGGTATGATTCTATATGGGTCATTGTGGATCGATTAACCAAAGTTGCTCACTTCATACCGGTTAAAACGACTTACTCAGGAGATCGATTAGCAAAGTTGTACATGGCCAGAATTGTGTGTTTGCATGGTGTACCTAAAAAGATAGTGTCTGATAGAGGTACCCAATTTACCTCGAGGTTCTGGGATAAACTGCATGGAGCCATAGGGACCCGATTAAATTTCAGTACAGCATACCACCAGCAGACAGATGGTCAGACAAAAAGGGTGAATCAGGTTCTTGAGGACATGTTGAGAGCTTGTGCATTATCTTATACTACTTCGTGGGACAAATGTCTGCCGTATGCAGAGTTCAGTTACAATAACAGCTATCAGGCTAGCCTACAGATGTCACCATATGAGGCTCTGTATGGTCGTGCTTGTCGTACTCCATTAAATTGGAACGAGACAGGAGAGCGATTGGTATTCGGACCAGATATACTCAAGGAAGCTGAGGAATAAGTGGCTATGATAAGATAGAGATTGAAAATCGCGCAGTCAAGACAGAAGAGCTATGCTGACAATCGACGTCGTGAGTTGAATTTTGAGCCAGAGGATTTTGTGTATCCTAGGGTTACTCCTCTGAGGGGTGTTAAAAGATTTCACACCAAAGGAAAGCTTGCTCCAAGATATGTTGGACCATTCAAGATTTTGAGTCATCGAGGAGAGGTAGCATATCAGTTGGAATTGCTGCCGTCTTTGGCAGGTGTGCATGATGTGTTCCATGTGTCACAGCTTAAGAAGTGTCTTCGAGTGCCGGAGGAGCAGATGCCATTGGAAACAATTGAACTGCAGAAAGATCTGACCTACAAGGAGCACCTGATAAAAATTTTGGATGTCATGAATCGCAGGACTAGAAACAAGTCTGTTCGCTTTTGCAGAGTTCAGTGGAGTAATCATTTAGAGAATGAAGCAACTTGGGAGTGAGAGGAGGATCTGAAATCGGAATTCCCAAGCCTATTCCCTAGTCAGCCTTGAATCTCGGGGTCGAGATTCTATTAAGGGGGGAGGTTTGTAACATCCCAAAAAATTTGCCCATAATGTTATTCTCTCATTATTTGTGCATTTTATGTTTTTCCGAATTTATTGGATTTTTCTGAAATTTACTTGAATTTACTTTAATTAAGTATATTGAACCTTTGGTGAAAACTAATTATATATAGATAAAGCTAATATAAAGTTTTGTCAAAAATATTTTATTTGAGTCGAAAATGTCTCAAAGTATTCATGAGAATTTTCTCAGATTTTTCCTGATAATTTAATTGCTTAAAACTGATAAAAGTAATTTCTGTAATTATTCTTAATCAAAAACTCGAGAAATCGTTTGGAACAGTACTGGACTGAAGCCCGGCACTGTGCATGCGTGAGCCCAGCGCGTGCGACGCGCTCCACCGCCGCCTTTGCACTCGGCCATTGGATTTCCATCGTGCGGCCACCATCTAACCGAAACCCTAACGTTGTGAGCCGTCGGATCAAGATCGTTCGGTAGCGGTTCGCGTTGCGTTATTTTGGTAAGAGTAGATCATATCCGTTGATTTTGGAAGCTGCGGATCGGATCGTATCGCGTTCGGGAATTTTGGCCGTTCATCACAAATCAAAACGGATCGCAGTCATCATCTCCGATTCGATTTTCGAATTCACCGCCGTTTAGCCGCCGCCGGGTGATTTAGGGTTTCCATCCTAGCACGCATGCCGAGGCTATAAAAGCCGCAGACCGTGCCCCGATGATCGCCATCCCAGTGCGCACCCAGCAGCCTAGCCTCTTCGCCAGTTTTGCCGCCGTTGTTGCTCAGGAGCTCGCCGTAGTTTCCCTAGCGTCGCCGCTAGTTTTTCCGCCGTCAAGCCGCCGTTCGCCGCACGGGTTCCAGATCCGGACTCCACGTTCCAAGCCGCATCGAAGCTGCCACTTCTTCACGTCGGAGTTGCGCTGAAACGCTGTCTTGGTGGTCATCTTCCTTCACTCCGGAGAAAGTCCGTCGCCGTGCCGCCATCCACGTCGGGATGCTTCGCCGACTGTTGGATCCTCGTCGAACCGTCTAGATCGTGCCACGTCTCAGTCATCAACAGTGTTCCACTTTGGTAAGCTTTGGCAGTTAGATTTAAGATGAGCAGTCAGGATTGAGCCGTGTAGGAGTAGATCGTGAACCGTTGGATCCTTGCGCGGATGTGCGACTCGTGTCGGCTCGGAAGCCGAAGCGTTGTGCGCCGGGTGCACGGTGGACAGACGCGTGCCATGGACGCAGTCCGTAGACCGAGCAACGTGGCGCAACCCGATTGGTCCACGTGTGCGATGACGTCATGTTGACATCATCCGGTCCACAGCACAGTACCTCGAGTCCACGTGGACCAGCGTGATTTCGTGGACTGAGTCCTTGCGTCGAAGCCACGTGTCAGTCTCTGATTGGTCCACGTGTCACTTGCCCATTAATCGGTAATATCCCATAGAAAAATAATTCTGGAAAATCAAATTTTCTAATTTCTGTATTTTCAGTATTTATTCAAACTTCAAAAGGCTATAACTTTTGCATTTTAACTCAGATTTGAGTGATTCAAATTTCTAAAATTTGTAAAATCAAGATCTATTTAATGGTGCTTTTCTTTGAATTTTTGGAGCATATTTGCTCTCTGTTTGCTGTGTTTATTACTATTTTATCTCGATTCGCGTAGACGTTGAATTGCTCGGTGCTCCGAAGGAAGATTCGTCGCTTCAAGACCAACGTTGAATTATACGCCATGATCTAATTGTCACCCTAGGATATGAAATTATAGTTGGTTACTATTAATAATCAACATGGGACTAGTTAGACCGTATTAGTTCGCTTAGACATGACACGTCATCACATGTATCTGGAACATTGATATTTAATCTTGACTAATGGATTATGGAACAATGTTTATAAATTGGTGTGTCATGTGTTGTCACACGGTGATATTGAGTTGTCGTGGCGAGGAGGTCACACAACTAGATTGAATTGCTAATGGCACGTGGTGCTTGGTAATCAACTGGGGTGGTAATCATTTTTAGATCGGAGCAGGTGGCAAGGGGCAATATGCCAATGTGTGCCTATTGGGCAGGGGTATGTGGAAGTCTTGCCTCGGTCACTTTAAGGACTTAACCTTGCAAGCCTTTGACCTGAGTCATACTTGCAACCACATGTCTGGAAGGGGACAGCCTAGCTGACTAATTTGTGATGTTTAGATTTTGGTACTACGGTGGTGTTCAGTGAGTCCCGGGTATGGGGTAGCTCACATGGCGCAAGAGGGGGGCCCTGGATGTGGTAACCAGTCTCACCAGTGTTGAAACCTTAGCGGGTAGTACCAGGTCTAAATAAAGCATTGTAAAGGCTTTGTTATGATCACTCACCTATGTGGTGTTTGATTATATCGTGTGGGTAAAGTGCATAACCTCTGCAGAGTGTAAAACTGTTCGAATAGTTGTGCTCACGGAATTGAGCAATGCTCGGGAATTACAGTCAAGGGTTAGACTTTTGTTAAATAAAAACTTGTTGGGATGGTGGGTTGTCATGAAAACTTGGAATTCGACTTAGAATGAAAAACCCTGTTTACTTGAAAAGTTGAATCTATTATTTCCTATTATTTGTTTTACTGTCTTTTAATCTACTTACTGTATTCTTTTATAAATGCTGCTTTACTGCAAAATAGCCATGTTAGTCTTCCTTGGAATAAGCCAAGCATGTAGAATATTAGACTTGCAATACTATGCTGAACTTGTTGAGTGCTTTATGTACTCACCCCGCAACAACAAACTTCAGAAGAGGAGGAATCCGAGGCATTCTTGGAGGAGTACCACGACGCTGATGCTTAGGGTCCGAACCTCATCAGTTGCTTGTGGTGAACTGGGGAGCTGCTACGTTTACTTTATTTCCGCTGCTGCTTAATTGCTATTTCTTAGTTAAGCCCTGTGTGGCAATAATCATGTAAGACAATAGTTATTATTAATTATTGAAGTTATGCTATATCCCGCTGTGTATGACTGTGATAGCATCTATGTTGAGCCTGTGTGCACTAGCGTGATCTTGGACTAGTGCGATATACACAGAGGGTCCGGATTTACATATTCGGGTCCCAACAATACCCTTCTACTATGAAACAGAGTATGTCAAGTTTTAAGTTAGTTAACCATCCTAAATCAGATTTTAAGTTTGTTGTCCTATGGCAAAATTTTATAAAATAAATACCTAAGCCATGTTTCTAAACTTTCCAAATCACAATTTTAGTTTACTCTAGAGTAATTAACTACATTCATGCACTATGGACCTAAAGCTCGCTATGATACCAACTGTAATAGCCCAGCACTCTGCGTGCCCTGAATGTCACCCCTAACAAGCCACTACTCTAATATTTTAGCAATCTCAATTAAAATTTCAGCAACAACATTATTGCAATTTGGGACACAAGATAACTCCCCTTAAATATTACAACATGAAATGTCTATGAACAACGTAACAACAGTAACATATAGCCATGTTCACTACTATAGAAAGGTTTATATTAGACACATCTTCACAGATGGCTTTGAAAAACCGTCTGTGATCACAAACATCACAAACGGTTCTCTAGAGCAACTGTCAGTCATATCACAGACGGTTTTAATTAAAACTCGTATGTTATCATATCACAGATGGTTTTTAATATATATCGTCTGTGATAATATATATCACAGACGGTTCTAACTAGGAACCGTCTATGATAATACCTCAGACCACTATATAACCATACCGATAGGGGTTCATAGCACCAGATCCATGCGTTTCGTCTCCCGCAAACCTCCGCGAGCACCTACTTCTCCTCATCGTCTACCTTCTCTGTGAGCACCTTGTCCTATGTGAGCACCTTCTCCTCCGCAACTAGTATGGCCGCCCTACGATCCTTGGTTATTTCTTTGCTTGCTATGGTGGCTTGTCAGTGGCATGGTGGTGAGGTGTTGATGAGCGAGCGCAAAGATTTGGATCGTGGTGGTGTTTGTGGGATAAGTAGTTTGTTTGTGTAAGATTTTAGCCAATCTTTTTGTTCCGAGTGTTTGTGTTTGAGGTGTGCAGAGCTTGTTAACAGTCGTGATGATGTTCTAGATCTGACTTCGCTCAATCGTTTCCAGCATTAATCATGTGGTTGCTGCTAGCTCTTGAGATAGCTTCTTTCATTAGAGTCCCATTGGTTTTAGAAACAAATCCTGGTTTGAGATGGATATTCTCCTAAGGTTAATTACTATCAGTAGTAGTGTTGCTCGCCTAGGATTATCTAGAAACACATATGTGCAACAGTAGCGTTCTAGCTAACCCTGGAATGCCTTAGAAGGTCAACTGCTAGAATTTTTAAATGCTCCCCACACGCATCACAGGACTTAACCTACATGCCAATTCCATGCCGTGGCAGGTCCTTGTGTAGCGTGTGAGTTGCGAATTTGCAATGCCTGACTAGGAAAACCGATATGCTTGAATTGGGAAACCATTTTGAGTTTGTTAATTAATGATGTTTGTGAATGATACTACTACTGAAGAACTCCACTTCACTAGATACTTTTTTTAAACTTCTATCTTGAATCCTCCTATTGAAGCTGAACACCTAATTCATTATAATATATTTGTGGTAAGGACATGGAAAAGCTGTTAGAAGCTAAACAAAAACTTGAGGTGGAGATCGAACAACTGAAGGGAAAATCTGAGATAACAAAAAAGATTTATGAGATCAAACAAGAGCTGAAAGACTTAGATGATCGCTTGCAAGATATCGAATCCCTTAACACGGCACTCATCAGCAAGGACCGCAGCGCGAATACAGAGTTGGAAGAAGCTAAAGCTGAGCTTATAGAGGTAATATGAAGGTTTCTAATACTGAATTTGATGTGGTTACTGTCCTTCTCACAACAACATGATAGCAATTAATTTGTAGGGATTCAGAGATATGACTAAAGATCAATCGATTATTGGTGTCAAAAAAATCAGCACTGTACTGGAGTTGTGGAACTTCAGAGAGAACCAAGAAGCTTCTATTGCGGAAGCTATGGCACATATGATGGAAGACATGAAAAAACTATAAGTTTTTCTTGTCTTGAACTACGAAATAATGTGGTTTCTAGCTGAACACTTGTTGATATTTGTGCTATATATTATATTTTGTTAATATATTGTTACATGAACTATGAAATATTTTGTTATCATATTTGTGGTAAGGTATTCTCACCTTGAAATAATGTTTTTCCCTTTAACTCTCTTGGCAGAATATCCATGATTAGTATCTGATGTTCGAAATTTTATTCTCCTTATATATTTATGCAATGACATTTATAAGACACAACCAGTTATAGATTTTGCAATTCAATACCAAGACATCCTAGATGCATTGAGACAACAGCTCTGTGGTACTCTATATGCAATTACTTGGGGCACAAATGTTCATATTTTATGACCCTCTCATCAGACAAGCTGTTGTCTCAATGCATCTAGGATGTCTTGGTATTGAATTGCAAAATTTATAACTGGTTGTGTCTTGTAAATGTCATTGCATAAATATATAAGGAGAATAAAATTTCGAACATCAGATACTAATCATGGAAGTTCTGCCAAGAGTGTTAGGAGAAAAAAGGATATCACAACCGGTTCTATTTAAAAACCGTCTGTGATAATCACAGACGGTTCTAATTAAAAACCGTCTGTGATTACTTATTGTAACATCCCAAAATTGGAGTTTTGAAATGTTTGAATTTGAAAATGAGAAATTTTTCTTTGAATTAATCAAAGCTTGAATTAAATTTTATATTTATCAAAGGATTTAATTTGGCCAATCTATTCATCAAACAAAAGATTTTTCTGAATTTATTTGCTATTTATTTGAATTTATTTGCTGTTATTTGAATTTCTGGAATTTCATTAATTCGAAAAATAATTTCTAATTCAAATAACGTCTCGAGACGAATCCTTCCGCGGCCCGTTTCTCTCCATTTGGCCCATTTCCCCGGCCAGTTTCTTTTTCGCCCGCTCGTGTCACCCGGCCCAGCTCCGCTCCGCGCTCGGCCCAACCAGCCAGCTTCACGTCGGTCGTCGGATGGACAACATGTGTGCGGCTGAGATGCAGCCGCGTCGCCCCTCGCCGCCGCCGCCGCTGCCGAAACCCTAACCCTAACCGCGTCAATCCTGTGCCGTCGCCATCTCGGTTTTCGGATTTGGCATGCCTCCCCATGCTATTTAAGCCGCCGCTGCACCCAGCCCGAGGTTCGCCTCGTTGCGCCGCTCATTTTGCACCATCTCTTGTCGCCCGAGACGCCGTCATCGCCGAGTTCTTGCTCGCCGAAGTTCCTCCTTCGTCCCGAGGTCTTCTCCGTCGCCAATTGCCGTCGTCGGTGAGCCTCCGCCGCTTCTTTTGGTCGCGTTTAGTTCCCCGCGACGTCCTCTCTCTTTTGCCCCTAGCCCCGCGCCAATCTGTCGCGTTTTGCCCCTCGGCCGCTGCGTCTTCTCCGCATCTGGCATTGCCACGCTAGCACCGCCGCCGTCGCTCCTCGTCGTGAGCCGTGGTCGTCTGATCTTCCGCGTGCGCATCAGATCGCTCCACGTCGCCGCCATCTCGGCCTCGCCCTTCTGTCGTTCGATCTCGTGCCGCCGTTGGATGCGCGACCCATGGCAAGCCCACGTCGGCCGCCACCTCAGCATCCCACGTCAGCCGCTGCGTTCGCCCTAGCCCGTCGCGTGGCCGCCACGTCAGCATGGTCAGCCACGTCGGCATCTCCCTCCTCGGTGCTCTCGGTCCACCGTGAGCAGTGTCTCTAACGCGTGGGTCCTACCTGTCAGTCGGCATTTCTTTTTCTGATTTTTCAGAAATTCCAAATGTCCAACCCATCAGATCTTGCCACGTGTCAGCCCTATTTATTTTCTATGATTTTCTGATCTGGGAATCTTCCAGGAGCCCGTTCTCCTTCGTTCGAGCTCCGATTCCAGTGATTCAAATTTCTAAATTCATGATCTATCTTCCAGTACCATTATTTTCAATTTTTGAATTTTATTGGAATTTGTTTTATTTATTTGCTCTCGTTTCGCGTGTAGACGATGCAGTCGAAGTTCAAGCAAATCAGCAGTCAGAGGTAGAACCAGCAAGAGGCAACGAAGGTAAGTCTTCCTTGAACATATTGATCCCAAATTTTACAAAATGCCTATATTGTTTTAAATTATGCATGCTTACTTTTATGCAATGTACTTTAAATACGGTTTTAGAGTATAGTTAAATACCAGAATTTTGTTATACCCTCATTGGTATTGATCAAGTCAAACCTTTCTCACCCTAGATAATACTAGATATTTTATTTGGTGATAACCAGCAGATCAGCATGGAATGGTAGAATTGCTTAGTCCAGCTTAAAAGTTTCGGTATTATGCCAGTATGGGAATCATTTCAATCATTGTTAAACCTTATTTGTGAAGTCGCGGCAAATTGTGTTGCTGCTGTTATTTAAATGAAATAAAGTGGAAAATATGGTTTAGACTAGGGCGGATGTTTGTTTGGCGGGTGCAGAAAGCATTAGACCTTGATATGTGAATGTTCCGCCCTAGTCAATTAAGGACCGAAGCATGTATTATCATGGACCAAGCACTACCTTACAACCACAAGTCTATATGGGTACGACCTGGCTAAATCATTTGTGTGCCTCATTATTAGCTTCGCAAGTTGGTGAGTACCAGATTTTGGCAGGCGCAAGAGGGGGCTTCTGTACTGGGTAGCTAGAACCCTAACAGTGGTGAAACCTTAGCGGGCGTGGTTAATAGTGGGGTTGTACATTGTAAAGGCCTTGTCATGATCTCTCTGCCGACACACCAAAGGAAGTGTGTCGATAGCTTGGCAACAAGAGTCGATCATGTCTTGTGGGTAAAGTGTACACACTTTGCAGAGTTAAAACTACTTAAGTAGCTGTGCCCACGGTCAAGGGCAGGCGAGGTACGCTTGCACATTGTAGATTTCATGGTTTTGTTTTAAAAGGAAAATGATGGTTTTGGAATCCGTGAGCAGATGGAACTCTCGGGTTATGGTTTGGCAGATGGAGTCAGTCAGGTAGATGGAACCTGCTTTAGCTGTCATATCAATTTCAATTACTATGCTATTTACATTTTGTTCAAATGATGCTTTATGAAATTACTATTGGTATTTACAGTTAAAATTTGCTTTATTCTAAAAGAGCCATATTATGCCTTCAATTGTTTAGCCTTGCATATAGTTATCATGCATTATGTTTCCAAGACTTGCGGAGTACATTTTGTGCTCACCCTTGCAACATCCCCAACTTTCCACAGAAGAGTTCGCAGAAGCTGAAGGTGACTACGATTTCTACGCTTGTGGTTACGACGAAGGTGATCCGGAAAGCTAGGACGCGAACCCCAGTCGATTGCCTGTTGGGCAAATGGATGGGCTTATCCTGCTATTGTTATTTCGTTTCCACTGTTTCTTATTGAACTCAAGCTTTCATGCTGCTTATTTGTAATAATTGGCCATAAGACTAGTACTCTTTTGCTTAATTAATATTATGTGCTTCGTGATATGGATGTGTTTTCATCACTGTTTCTACTGTGTGTGCTAGCTTTTCCTGGACTAGCACAGGTTATACACAGAGGGTTCGGATTTGAAAATCTGGTCCCGACAGAGGTGGTATCAGAGCCATATCGACTGTAGGTCGCATCCCTAGTTAGTCTGGTCTTCTTAGCAAGAACTTCAAAATTATTTTCTAAATCAAACCAATGAATTGCTGTGAATAGATTATCTCATCTCATCTTATTATTAGGTTCTTACTCCTTTCCTTTGCTAAAATATTGTTTTTAAAAAAATTAATTTGATCTTATCCCTTCAAACTTCTTTAAGCCTCGAGTCTTCTGCAAGGCTCCAAATCAAGGAAGATGATGATCCATTTTCTTTTCAAGACTAATGGAGGGCTGTTGGGAAGGTCAAGCCGTCAAAGAGTATATCCGAGAAGACTCCCATATAGGATAAGTTAATAGTGCTCAATAGTGTTGGAGCATATTATCCCTTTTTAATTTAGCAACGTATAGTCCGAGTGTATTAGGATTTTTTGTTGCTTGTTTGTTGAGTGTGTTGTACACTTGCCCTATCATTGTGTTGCATCCACCTTTCATTTGGAGTTTTATTGCTTGTTTGGTCTTGGAATGGCTACCTCCCTAGTCTTCTCATCTTTTGCTCTTTTCCTCTCATCTATTGCTAACCTGTCCCTGGCCGTTGGTTCAGATGGAAGGTCAAGGAAGAGGTCGTGGAGCTGGTCGCAGAGGAGGTCATGTTGGAGGTCGTGGTTGTGGTCATGGCCAGGCAGAGCCACAAGAGCAGCAGGATGTTCAAGGTTAGCAAGAGTAGCAAGTGCCACCGCCGCCGCCACCATTCCAACCCCCAGTCGCAAATATCCAGCAGATGATGGCAATGCAGCTTCAGTTGTTGCAGGCCCTTGCTCAAAATATAGTAAACAATCCGCAGCCAACACCAGTCGCAGCACCAGTGATGCCGCCCCAGTCTAAGCTTGGAGAATTTATGAGAACCAGACTGCCTACCTTATCAGGAGCAGGTGAACCCTTGGAGGCAGATGATTGGTTGACGGATGTGGAGAAAAAGCTCCAGTTAGCTCAGTGTGATGACCATGAGAAGGTTCTCTACGCGAGTCATCAGTTAAAAAGAGTAGCTGCTACTTGGTGGGATAATTTCTGTGCTGCCCATCAGAATGCTCAAGCTATAACGTGGGAGGAATTCTCTGAAGCCTTCTGTACTGCTCATGTGCCTACCGGTATTATTGAAATGAAGAAAAGAGAATTTCGCAAGTTGCATCAGGGAAACCAAAGTGTTTCTGAATATCTGAATAGGTTCACCCAATTTTCAAGGTATGCACCAGAAGATGTGGCAACTGAAAGTGCCAAGATCTAGAGATTCATGGAGGGACTTGACCCTAACATCAAGGTGCAGCTAGTTGCTTTGGATTTTCCAAATTTTCAGCATATGGTGAACAAAGCACTAGTGCAAGAGGATGCCCAGCGCCAACAGCGGGAGTCCCGCAAGAGAAGGATGGCATTCCAGGCTCAGCATGGAGCAAGTGGTTCTCGCCAGCGCTTTCAATCCCAGCAGGCCAACAGGACACCTATTCAAGGAGCACCCCGTTGTAACATCCCAAATTTTCATTTCAAAAATAGGATAAAAAAAATTAAATTATTATTTTTATCGGTTGTTCAAGTTTATTTGTCTCCTCTTTATTTTCTGGATTTCTCTAGAGTTCAAAAGAAAAAGACTTTTGCCTATTTTTAGAAAAACTTAAAACTATTTCCTAAAAAAAACCCTATTTAAGTTG
The DNA here is from genome assembly GCA_036346275.1 of Otatea glauca. Taxonomy (NCBI): domain Eukaryota; kingdom Viridiplantae; phylum Streptophyta; class Magnoliopsida; order Poales; family Poaceae; genus Otatea; species Otatea glauca. The sequence goes on along the minus strand of CM070720.1, from coordinate 4,158,073 downwards.
GAATTAATTGTTTTAAAAAAACATATCACAAGGAACTTCGGTGAATTTTCCCATTATTTGTTAAAATCCTGATTTCAAAATCTTTCCAAAAGTCTCATCAATTAAAATATAGTTTGGAGACAAAATAAAAGATTTGGTTTTGCTAAAACTATCTTATTTAATATAAATAAACCTAAGGGAATTTCTGTGAAATTTTCTATATTTGTCAAATTATATATTTTCTAAAGCCATTCAAAGCTTTAACAAAATAAAAATATATGTGGTACAAAATAAAATATTTGGTGGTACCAAAATATTTTATTTGATCTCAAAATGTCCTAATTAAACTCCCTGAATTTTCTTAGAATTTTTGGGGTTGTTTTAGTATTTTCCAAATTAAAAAGATATTAAAAACAATATAAAAGTATTTACTGTACACGAATAAAATTATTATTTTATGTAATAATGTTTTATTTGTGTTACTAAAGCTGTGGGTCACGTTCCAGATTTTTCTCTGATTTTTAAACGGTTGTTTGATATTTATTTCGATTTTATGGGTGATACTTAATAATTCGGATTAAATAATCAGTAACTGCTACAGTAATTCCGGAAGATTTTCAGGCATAACTTCGGCGAGCTCTCCTGGTCACTCCCGATCTTATTTTGATCTGAAATTTTTACCAGAGCTTCCTCTTGCTGTCCTCTACATCCAGTAAAATAAGATTTTGCAAATGCCTAACGGAGCACCTCCGGCCAGCGATTTCTTTCGCAACCCCGTTGATCCATTGCTCCTTTGTAGCTGAAAATTGAACCCTAGATGCCTCTCCTCATTCCCCACATCATACTAAAAGATCAGCATCAGAATCGCAACGGAGATCCCTCGGCAAACTTTTTTCCCTAACTCCGTTAAAAACTTCGGCGAGCTCTACAGGGCGCTCCCGAACTCCGTTCATCCTCAAATTGTTTGTGGAGCACCCCCATGAAGGTTTCAACACCTCTGTGAAACAGTTTTGGAAAATTCCAAACAGAACTCTGCCGGCGACCCTTTTTCTCCTACAACGTCGACGAGCTCTTCCGGTGCGCCGCCATCGCCGGCCAATATTGGCATCGCGTTCCCCGTCATACCGGTGAGTTTTTATGAAATCCTCTCGCGTCATCTCGTGCCATATGGTCAGATCTATCTCTCCACCAAATTTGGTGTAGTTTTATCCAGCAAATCAAAAGTTATGGCCGTTCCAATCTCGAATCTTGCCGTCACCCGTTCTCCTTCGTTTTTACGAGTTTGACCGTGCAATTTTTTCTGTAGACTCCTCTTGATGTCCTCTATACGGTGCTCACCCTAACTCAAGGTTTTGTCCAAGGGATTGCTGCATAAAATTCAATCTTCCCGATCGGTCGCGTGACGTCACGCGTAAAATTTCGCGCGCTCCCGCTGATCCGAAGGTAAAACTCAGATCCGTTCGCGTCATATCGTGCCAAATGATCCCAAATAGCTCTTTGTAAATTTTAGTTAGGTTTCATACATTATTTTAATAGTTATGACCGTTTGATCTATTAGCTTTAGCAGCCATTCATCGGCAGTTTGTGATCTGTCTGTTAGGTTGCTTCCAAATCCGGATATACCGTTGAGTTCGTGTCGCCGCGTTCTACGTGGTTCTCACTTCCCCTCTGCTGTTCCATCCACCGAAAATTTTAATATTCGTTACCGTCTCCTTTTGCCACCGCCAAGGCTGCCTTGTGCCGCCAACCATTTTGGTTTATCGTGGCCATGTCATTGTGTCCAGAAAATCATTATCCCCTGTTTTGCCCACCGTTGAAGTTCATTGATCCCCGGTTGCCGTCAAAGCCATGTTCTAGAATCTACCCGACGTCTTTTGGCCTAGTCCTTCGTGTCGGTGTGCATTTCGGTTCGCCATCTTTGGAAACCTTTAATCGCAGAGCCAACCCTACCATCCTACCCTATGCCAAGTGTATTCATCCTTGAATCGTTTCGCTCAAACCCGGACTTAACCCTTGGTCCAATTCGTCGTTAATGTCCCGCCGTTAACGTCCCGCCGTCAACGCTCCGTCGTCAACGCTCCATCGTTAACGTTCCGCTGCTAACGTTTCTTCGTTAACGTTCTGCCGTTAACGCTTTACTATAATCGTATATGCGCATTCCAGCAAGAGCGTAGCGCGATGTCATTATCCTTTCTATCGTCCTATCGTGATCTAACCCCATTTCTTGTGAGTCTGGCTTTATCTTTCTATCATCTGCAAAGCCAGACCAAAACCTAACTTAAGACCGATTCGATGGACTGAGTTCATCGTGAGCTGCTGCGCCGTATTGCGGTTTTCCACGTTGTGTCCACCGTAGTAAGATATTTGTACTTGTCTTACTACATATCGTCATCGCCTGTTATCGCCAAGTCTCTTCTTTGATGTATGATGAACCCCGATCGGATCGCATCAATGTTGATTCCATCGTCCTTGTCTTATCCTCGAAAATCTAATCGCCATTAACCTAGAATTCATTCGTGGACTTGGTCGATAGACCATTGGCCATATGTCATATCCTCGTGCCATATCTATTCTATTAGTCTATCTTTCTTTTGTTTGACTGTATTTGTTTAGTCAACAAAAGTCAACATTGAGCATCGCTTTAGTTCATCATGAACTAACATATCTTTATGGACCCGATCTATAGATCAAGAGCCCATATGTCAATATTTGTCCAATCGAGTTAATTAATCTCGAAGGATATCCCTGGAATATACTCCGCTTTCCCTAATTATCGGTCGTAACCTTCTCGATAAATCTTACAAAGCTTTGTTCTCTTTCATCCGATCTTCGATCAAATATAAGTTCCTAAATTCAATCCCTTCCGCTCAGCACCAATCTAATATTAAATTGGAGTTTATTTGAATTGCTTTTGAGTTTTGTTGTATTTGTGCTTCTTTGTCGTTAGACGTGTCGTTCGAAGTTACCCAAGTAGTCAAGGACGAGGAAGTCAAGCATTCGATTGAAGAGCCAAAGGTTGATGAAGCCAAGATCAATTAAAAAGAGTAAAGAGCAGTTTATAGCAAGTGCCGTGCAAGTTGTGCTTTGATCATGTTGAACCTACGATTACAAAAACTGCTATATTGTTTTACTTTATTGCATATTATTTGACATGTACAAATGTCTTCAATTAAATTTGGGACTTAGCTATTATACCCAATTGCTCTATACCCTACCTTGCCATTTGTATACCATGATATATTGTCACCCTAGATTGGTTCATTATAGTTGGTTAGTAATAATAATCAACATGGGATGGTTAGACCGTATTAGTTGCTTAGTCATGCCACGCCATCACATGTACTTTAGTCTTTGATAAATAATCTTGACTAATGGAATATGGAACGATGTTATGAACTTGTGTGTCATGTGTGGTCACACGATGAGATTGAGTTGCGGTGGCGAGAGGATGTCACGCAACGAGGTTAAATTGCTGATGGCACGTGGTGCTTGGTAATCAACTGGGGTGGTTATGATTTAGATTGGGGCAAGGGGCGAGAATGCCAAGGTGGGCCCGATGGGCAGGGGGTATGTGGAAGTCTTGCCTCGATCATCTTAAGGACTTAACCTTGCAAGCCTTTGACCTGAGTCAATCATGCGACCACATGTCTGATATGGGACAGACCTAGTTGATTAGGGTTCTGATATCTTTCCTCTGATACCTCGGGGCGACAGTACACGGAAGTGTACCTGTGCGGGGGAGCGTACCTGTGCTGCGGCTTGGTACCCATCCAACGGTGTTGGCCTGTCCTATACTTCGGCTGGCACTGCGTGAGAGGAGTGATAGCGAAGGCAACACCGGAGAGGTTCTTTGGTTAAGGTAGAGGTTCCTGAAAGGCTTTGTCGTGAATTCTCTGCCGGTACACCAAAGGAAGTGTGCTGATGGCCAGGCACAAAGAGAATATCACGTCGTGTGGGTAAAGTGCATAACCTCTGCAGAGTGTAAACCTATTCGAATAGCCGTGCTCACGGTTGTCGGCGTTTCGAGCACCGGCAAGTAAATTTGTAAGTCTAAGAGGCCGCGCGTTCCACTCCCTGAATGGTTAGACTCAGAAGTCCAAGATGTATACTGGTTCGGGCCGAAGATCCCTACTCGATTAGTGTCTTGGTATTGTATTCCCTTGCATGCATGACTGCACAAAGTTTACAAGCGAGAGTGCTAATGACTTAGCGAGATGAGTTCGATGGCGCTCTCTCCTCTCCTACGGGGGTTCCTGCCTCCTTTTATACAAAAGGAAGGGGCAGGTTACATCGAGAATTGGGAGAGGACGAGACGACCTACACTAGGAGCTTTGGTCCTTCGTTCTGCTGACTGATCATTGCCCAGTCTTGCCCATGCTGGGTCGGTAGCTTAGTCGGTCAGGGCGGTTAGGTATTTCCCCGGGAAACGGCGCACCTGCCCTCTGCGAACCTTACGAGTGTTGACGTTGTCGCTACCGACGTGGTGTTGCCTCGGGAGAGGCGTGTCTTCGCATCAGATGTGACCGGTGATGGGATCGGGAGCATGACTTCGATCAGTCATTAAACCTTCTAGGGAAGGAGCCACCTGCCCTTGTATAGTCACTTCGATTGACCCCATTCGTGGGGTACGTGGCTGTTGTCTGGTAAAGCCTTAGACACGCGGCCCTTGGCAGGGGTTGTCTTGGCACGATCGAAGTCAGGGGATCCCGACCCGCAGCGAGGGTCGGGAGCTCTGCTTGGTCGGGGCCGGGGGCCCCGTCTCGCGGCGGGGGTCGGGAACCCTGCTTGGTCGGAGACACTTCCCTCGGTCGGTCGGGAAGGGATGTCCCGTGTGGCCTTGCAGTGCTTGGTCGGTGAGTGGGTCGGGGGCGGCTGTTGGGCTTGAGCTGTGCTTGAGGCCGCCGGCTCGTCGCTTTGGGCCGTTGGGGTACCCCTGTTATAAGTATTCGTCAGTAGCCCCCGAACCCCCGAGCGATTTCGGCAGATTCGGTTGGGGTTGAGCTTGGATGAGAATGGTGACTGGGCCCGAGTGGTTGGCCCGACCGATTAGGTCAAACGATTTCTGCCAAGTGTACCCCAACGCATCCGACGGCTGCCCTGGAATTTCGCCTGGGGCATTCGAACCGCCGGGGGCTTTGAATCACCTCATTGTGCACGCACAAGACGGCTTACGCGCCTCGCTCGCTTCGTCTTTTATCGCCGGGTTCGGTGAAGTGCGCTTCGTTTTCCGACGCTTGCATTTATTCTGGAGACGTTCAATCTCCCTCCGTCCGGGTATATAAGGACGCCACGGCATGCTTGAGTGATAAACCCTTAAACGAGAATCCTTTCTTTTGCTCTTTGAAATGGCTTCAGGGCACCCTCTAGTCTTCGGCTTTGGTGATGATGTTGTGGCAGAAGGAGAAGACCCTTTGGCTGAGCTTTGGGCTGAGTACGACCTGGCGATGGCCGAACTCCGGGAGGAAGAAGCTGTAGCCCGCGATGCTGCTGTCGTCGATGCACTGCTCGAGGGCGTCCCGAGGCTCGAGGTAGCAAGGGGGGCCCTTCTGGAGGCGATGGCGCGAGGGCGCTGACTGTAGTTGGTGTAGCTGCATCGATGTCGCAAAACGGCAGAAGGCGCGTCGGTGTACGGTTCCACAGCTGCGACGGCTGTCCCGTCGATCAGGCAGGGGCCTACCAGCATGCCGTCGGTGCCACCGATGCCGCACGGATGTTTTAAGAGGTCTTGGCGCGGACAAAAGTCCTGCAGTAGCGTAGCGTAGCTATTTTTGTGTTTATTTGGGTACTATATTGTAAAGTTGCGTAAAGTTTGAGCCAGTTGGCCTATAATGAAATCTCCTTTTTTGTTATGAATGTCTTCGTAATGAGTTTGCTTCGTTGGAGTTGTCCAAGCTGCTCGTTTAATCGTCGTAGCTAGACCGTGCCTTGGTCGGCAGGGACGACCGCGATGCCTCTCCGCGAGGTTCGGGTGTCCGAGTGCTCGTTTAACGTCGTAGCTAGACCGTGCCTTGGTCGGCAGGGACGACCGCGATGCCTCTCCGCGAGGTTCGGATGTCCGGGTGCTCGTTTAACGTCGTAGCTAGACCGTGCCTTGGTCGGCAGGGACGACCGCGATGCCTCTCCGCGAGGTTCGGGTGTCCGGTTGCTCGTTTACCGTCCTAGCTAGACCGTGCCTTGGTCGGCAGGGACGACCGCGATGCCTCTCCGCGAGGTTCGGGTGTCCGCGTGCTCGTTTAACGTCATAGCTAGACCGTGCCTTGGTCGGCAGAGACAACCCCGATGCCTCTCCGCGAGGTTCGGGTGTCCGGGTGCTCGTTTAATGTCGTAGCTAGAACGTGCCTTGGTCAGCAGGGACGACCGCGATGCCTCTACATGAGGTTCGGGTGTCTGGGTGCTCGTTTAACGTCGTAGCTAGACCGTGCCTTGGTCGGCAGGGACGACCGCGATGCCTCTCCGCGAGGTTCGGGTGTCCGAGTGCTCGTTTAACGTCGTAGCTAGACCGTGCCTTGGTCGGCGGGGGCGACGCGATGCCTCTCCGCGAGGTTCGGTGTCCGGGTGCTCGTTTAACGTCATAGCTAGACCGTGCCTTGGTCGGCAGGGACGACCCGATGCCTCTCCGCGAGGTTCGGTGTCCGGTGCTCGCTCGCTTAACGTCGAGATAGACCGTGCCTTGGTCGGCAGGACGACCCGATGCCTCTCGCGAGGTTCGTGTCCGGGTGCTCGTTTAACGTCATAGCTAGACCGTGCCTTGGTCGGCAGAGACGACCGCGATGCCTCTCCGCGAGATTCGGGTGTCCGGGTGCTCGTTTAACGTCGTAGCTAGACCGTGCCTTGGTCGGCAGGGACGACCGCGATGCCTCTCCGCGAGGTTCGGGTGTCCGCGTGCTCGTTTAACGTCGTAGCTAGACCGTTCCTTGGTCGGTAGGGACGACCGCGATGCCTCTCCGCGAGGTTCGGTTGTCCGGGTGCTCGTTTAACGTCGTAGCTAGACCGTGCCTTGGTCGGCAGGGATGACCGCGATGCCTCTCCGCGAGGTTCGGGTGTCCGGGTGCTCGTTTACCGTCGTAGCTAGACCGTGCTTTGTTCGGCAGGGAAGACCGCGATGCCTCTCCGCGAGGTTCGGGTGTCCGAGTGCTCGTTTAACGTCGTAGCTAGACCGTGCCTTGGTCGGCAGGGACGACCGCGATGCCTCTCCGCGAGGTTCGGTGTCCGGTGCTCGCTTAACGTCGTAGCTAGACCGCGCCTTGGTCGGCGGGGACGACCCGATGCCTCTCCGCGAGGTTCGTGTCCGGGTGCTCGCTTAACGCCCTAGCTAGACCGTGCCTTGGTCGGCGTGGACGACCGCGATGCCTCTCCGCGAGATTCGGTGTCCGGTGCTCGCTTAACGTCGTAGCTAGACCGTGCCTTGGTCGGCGGGGACGACCGCGATGCCTCTCCGCGAGGTTCGTGTCCGCGTGCTCGTTTAACGTCGTAGCTAGACCGCCCTTGGTCGGTAGGGACGACCGCGATGCCTCTCCGCGAGGTTCGGTTGTCCGGTGCTCGCTTAACGTCGTAGCTAGACCGTGCCTTGGTCGGCGAGGATGACCGCGATGCCTCTCCGCGAGGTTCGTGTCCAGTGCTCGCTTACCGTCGTAGCTAGACCGTGCTTTGTTCGGCAGGGGCGACGCGATGCCTCTCCGCGAGGTTCGGGTGTCCGAGTGCTCGCTTAACGCCGTAGCTATACCGCGCCTTGGTCGGCAGGACGATCGCGATGCCTCTCGCACGAGGTTGGGTGTCCTAGTGCTTGTTTAACGTCGTAGCTAGATCGCGCCTTGGTCGGCGGGGGCGACGCGATGCCTCTCCGCGAGGTTCGGTGTCCGAGTGCTCGCTTAACGTCGTAGCTGGACCGTGCCTTTGTCGGCAGGGACGACCGCGATGCCTCTCCGCGAGGTTCGGGTGTCCGAGTGCTCGTTTAACGTCGTAGCTCGACCGTGCCTTGGTCGACAGGGACGACCGCGATGCCTCTCCGCGAGGTTCGGGTGTCCGACTGCTCGTTTAACGTTGTAGCTAGACCGTGCCTTGGTCGGTAGGGACGACCGCGATGCCTCTCCGCGAGGTTTGGGTGTCCGAGTGCTCGTTTAACGTCGTAGCTAGACGTAGGCTCATTTTACGTCGTAGCTGGACCGTGCCTTGGTCGGCATGGACGACCGCGATGCCTCTCCGCGAGGTTCGGGTGTCCGAGTGCTCGTTTAACGTCGTAGCTAGACCTTGCCTTGGTCGGCGGGGGACGACCGCGATGCCTCTCCGCGAGGTTCGGTGTCCGAGTGCTCGCTTAACGCCGTGGCCGGGCGTAGGCTCGCTTTACGCCGTAGCCGGGCGTAGGCTCGCTTTACGCCGTAGCGGGACGAGGCTCGCTTTACGCCGTAGCCGGACGTGGGGCATCCATCCCGAGTCCTCGTCCGCGAGGGTAGCTGCGAGAGGAGTGGCCGCGTCTATCCCACACGATACCCCATCCGCAGTGTGGGACTGGAGGGGTGAGCGACGCGCCACACGGCATTGGTTTGAACGCCGTGCTCGTGGAGCTTATAACAGCGATCCGAGTGGGTCCCGGGAGGTCCCTCCCAAGGGGACCCTTCCGAGCGACGGTCCCAGAGTAGGGTGTCCTGCCCCGCCGTGGGGCGACCCATAAGAAACCTTTCTCTACTCAATCCGTATGGGCCCCGGTCGTTCACCGACCCAGGCACGCACACCGGCCGTCGCCATCGATGATCTCCGGGAGAGTGTGATGTATGGTCTCGACGCGAGTAGAGGTGATTGGGTCGTCACCGACCTAACCGAGGGCCCACCGGGGCTCACCTCATACTTGCCCCTCACTCAAGTTTCTCACTGGGGCGCCTTATGCCCATCCGGGTGGGGTAGGACTTTGAACCCGCAGCTTTTAGCTGGGCCCCGCGCAAGCCACGGAGCTTTGCGCTTGGGCCGCAGCTGCCCTGGGCCTCTCGCGCGTGCCCTGCAGCAACCGCCCGCCTCAAGGCGGAGATCGAGGGTTACAGGATGCCTTTGCCGGTCGGGCGGCTTTATGGCTCTGCCGTTTTGTCGATTAAATGCGGAGTGGAATTGGAAACCGGAGTTACCAGTGGCGTGAGGGACACGACGCCGCCGAGGGGGTGCTCATTCGGTCGGCGCTGCTCGTCTTCTATATATACGCTGTTTGGGCGCTTTGAGTAGTTACGCTTGCTTGCTTTCTCGCCTCCCGTCCCTAAGACAAAAAGGAACAACAAAGAGCCAAGGAAAAGAAAACTCACCTTCTCTCCTCCTCGCTTTCGTCGCCTCTTTAGCAAGGATGTCGTGGCCGGAGTGCTCTGCCCAGGCCAGCGCGCTTGGCTTGGTGAAGAAGGGCTTCCTCCCTGCGCAAGATCTCTCCGGTTGGAGGGTGCCGACGGGAGCGGCTGCCCCCTCGCCGGGGGACGACGAGGTCGTGGTGCTTACCTCTTTCTTCGAGCGCGGCTTCGGCTTGCCACTGCACCCGTTCATCCGGGGGCTGCTCTTTCACTACAAGGCGGAGGCGCACCACCTTAACCCCAATGGGGTCCTTCACATCGCCATATTCATCACACTCTGCGAGGCTTTCTTGGGAATCGAGCCGCACTAGGCGTTGTGGAGGCATTTCTTCCAAGCGAGGCTCTGGAAGGACAAGCCGACGGACGCCGCGCGCCATTGGTGGCTCGCCTCCAGCCTTCGGTCCGCCGAGCACGGAGTACCTCGAGGTCAAGCCGCCGTCGTCCAACAAGGGGTGGCGCCCGAGTGGTTCTATGCTCGTAACGCCGGAGACAAATACCCTTTCAACGGCAAACTTCCTGTGGCGGGGGAGGAGTGGAACTGGGGCGCCGAGAAGCGAGAGAAGAACAAGGTGGCCCTGATCGTGGAGCAGGTCAGGGCCCTAAGGAGGCAAGGGCTCACCGGGGACATGGTCGTGAGCACCTTCATGAGGATGCGCGTGCAACCTCTTGCGCACAGACCCCGCCCCCTGTTCCGATACGAGGGGGCGTCCGACCGGATGAGGATGGCAGAGCCCGAGCTGGCCGCGACGGAGGTCGAAGCCCGGGTGGCCGCCGTCATGGGAGGAAGTGCTACGGAGGCGGCGGGCGGCCACCCGGAGCCATTCTCGGCGGCCCACCCTCCAAATCTGGTAGGTCGGCCGGACTTCTTCCCGCCCTTCTTTTCTTTGCGTTTAACGCCTGGTCTGATCAGTGCTTTTTATCTTCTAGGGGCTCTTGGGTATGTCCTCCCGGGCGCCGCTCCCGGGAGATAAGGAGGCGAGGGCGGCAGCCCGAGCGAAGGCCGCGGAGCTCGACTCCTCCCGCAAGAAGCGGAAGGAGGAGAGGAGGAAGAAGAAGAAGAAGGAGCGCGCGGCGAGGGCCGCGCGTGGTGAGGACGTATCGGAGGCCACTGCCGTGGGTGCAACCTCCACCGACAGCAGCGGAAGCACCCCCGGTCACGCGTACTGTGGGTTCCCTTCTGACCCGCCGATCGGCGGTGATCCGGTCGTGGACCTGCCGGAGGGGGACACCACAGGCACCGCGGCTGAGGGGCCTCGGGCGGAGGGTGACCGCGCGGTCGCTGTCATCGTCGCGCCTTCAGTGGAGGCAGCTTTAGGGAAGCGACCGGCAGATCTGCCCCTCGGAGGGGGACCGGTGAAGAGAGCGTGCCTGCCGCGCACCCGCTCGGCTCAGTAAGTACTTCTTTTCTTTTGTTCAAACATTTTTGCAGAAAAGCCGCTCGAACCACTTTTTAGTGTTTTGCCACATGCAGCGCCTATACTGGTGTGACCGTGGCGCGTCCTGTGGCGGTTCCACAAGGGACATCGTCGTAGGAGGTTCCAAAGGCGCCGATCGGGTCGGCGCCGGTGGTGGTGCTGGCGGCCGAGGGCGCGCCTGCCCACGAGGCCGAGGCTGGCGAGGAGCTTCCGACGCCTCGATTGGGGACACCGCCGTCCGATGTGATCACCTTTACGGAGGAAGAGACGGCGGCGCTGCCGACGGTCGTGCCGACCGAGACGGCGCTGGTGCCAGAGGTGCCCGACCCCTCGCCCCTGCGGAGGTGCCGACCGAGGTCCCGCAGGCGGAGGTCGCCGAGGGGACCCCCGGGGGACCAGTTCCACCATCGTTGCCGATGGTGCTCTGGTCGGGTAGCGCCCCGCCCGAGCAGACGACCAGGGGCCCGCTGCCGGGAGAGGCCCCTGAGTCGGGGTCGGTGGGCGGAACAGAAGAGAGCGAGTGGGTTGCTCTTCAGCAAGGCGTTCTGGACGCCGAAGCAGAGATGGAGCTGGTCCGAAAGGGTCTGACTCTCTGTCTAGAATCTTCCAGCCGAGCATTGGACGCGATGGTCGGGGGAGTCCGGCCGATCAGCTTGGTAAGTTGACGAAAGAACCCAACTTGTAAAATTCTGACGTATACGCCGTGAGACTAATGGATAGTCCGCACCTTGCAGCATCGGCGGGCTTGCTCGGAGGGCGAAGCTAAGCTTCTGCGGCGCTCGAACACGCAGCGGGCGGCTGCCGTGGAAGAGTACGACTGGCTGCGCCTTGAGTTGCGCTTAGCTCAAGAGGCGCTAAGAGTGAGGCGGTCGGAGGCGGCGAAGGTCCGCCAGGAGTTTGAGGGGGCCACTAAGGCTCTGTTCGATGAGCGCCTGGGGGCCCAGCCCCTGAGGGCGAAGGTGGCGGAGCTCGAGTCCTCCCTGGCGGAGGCCACCAGCGCTAGGGACGCCGCCACCACCGCCCAGGGGGCAGCGCAAGCGCAGGCAACCCGTCTGCGGACCGAGCGAGACCAGGCTCGGAAGGACGCCGACCGAGTCCGCTCCGAGCGGGAGGCCGCTCGGAAGGATCTGATCTCCTTGAGGACCTCCTACGAGGCGGTCAAGCAAGAGGTCGGCGACCTGGCGAACTCCGCGGCCGATGAGGGTCTCAACTTCTTATTTGATTCTGTGGGCGCTTTTCATAAGTCGTGATCATCGGCGCCGCTGCCATCTGCAGAGCGCAGAAGAACTTGGGCCTCGCGGTTGAGGAGCTGAAGGACGCCAGCAGCCCGTGGCGGCGGTCACGGCGTGGGGCGCGCTCGCGACGCCAAGGTCTGCCGAAGAGGGTCGGGCCGAGCTGGCCATTGCAACCGAGGCCCTTCGCAAGGCCGGCCAGGACGTGTGCGCCCGGGTCCTTGGAACAGCGGCGGGCCCGAACGCTCTGGCGCCCTCGCTAGCCCGAGTGCGAGCGCGTTGAGAGGGTGGTGATTGCCGGCGCGCGCTTGAGTTTCCTCGCCCGGTCAACACCATCTCACATTATGATGGAATTGACTCGCGGTGGTGAGCGTGGCGCCGCCGGAACGGACCGATGGGGAGATCGACAGGTTCGAGCTCTTGGTCGAGCCGTACGCTCGGGAGATTGCCAGCCATGTCTCGCCGCAGGTCGCCCTCGATGAAGAACAAAGTAGTTAGATTTATCCTTCTTTTTAATTGTAAAGACTATTATGCTTGTAAACAATCTTTAAGGTTAACAAGTTCCAGTACGCCTCTTGCCCCTTTTGTGTTTCTGGTGCATGCTTGACCGGCGATAGCCTTAAGGACCGCAGGGGTCACTTATGCGTAGGTCGGGTTGCTTCGAGAGGGACTAAGAGGGTAGGAATCTTGGTCACTCAGCAGTTATGTGCACTTGTGAGGGATAGGAGTGTTCCCGACCGACAAAAGATCGCTCCACTTGGGCATTTCCTTCTTCCGCGAAGCGCCAGAACCATAGCCGCTGGGGCGTAGGCCATTGCACTCGGGTCGAGAGGATTACCGCTCGGGGAGGACCTCATGACCGGTCGGGTCACCGATCCGCACGAGCGCGTATTGAAGTTTGTTCCCGAGTGGGGAAATGACGACGACCCCCGCGCCCGCGCCGTTCTTGCTGTAGGACCCATCAAAGTACATTGTACAGTACTCGGGGTCTTCGATTACCGGTGGCGCCTGGGCTTCGGTCCACTCGGCGACGAAGTCGGCCAGGGCCTGCGACTTGATCGCTTCCCGAGGGACGTATGTTATGCCGTGGCCGCTGAGCTCGAGCGCCCACTTGACTATCCTTCCCGAGGCGTCGCGATTGTGGACGATCTCGCCGAGCGGGGACGCGGTCACCACGGTGATGGCGTGCTGGTCGAAGTAATGGACGAGCTTTCTCTTGGCGATGAGCACCGCGTAGAGTAGCTTCTGCACCTGCGGGTACCGAGCCTTGGACTCGGAAAGAACCTCGCTGATGAAATAGACTGGCCGTTGTACCTTGAGTTCACGGCCTTCCTCCGTTCGTTCCACCACAAGGGCCGCCGACGACTTGAGCAAAGGCGGCGATGTAGAGGAGCGATGGTTCGCCTTTGGTGCCGGGCGACGGGATCGAAGGTGAGGATAGGAAGGCCTTCAGGCAGGTGAGGGCTTCCTGAGCCTCCTGGGTCCAGCTGAAGCGGTCGGATTTCTTGAGCAGCCTGTAGAGCGGCATTCCACGCTCACCGAGGCGAGACACGAAATGGCTCAAGGCGGCTAGGCACCCTGTTAGCTTCTGGACCCCTTTGAGATTAGGAATCGGGCCCATCCTTGCGATCGTCGAGATCTTCTCCTGATTGGCCTCGATACCTCGCTCGAAGACGATGAAGCCGAGTAGCTTCCCTTTGGGGACCCCGAAGACGCATTTCTCGGGGTTGAGCTTTATACGGAACCGTCGAAGATTCGCGAAGGTTTCTTCCAGGTCGGCAATAAGGTCGTGCGCATTCCTGGTCTTCACGACGATGTCGTCAACGTAGGCTTCAACGTTGCGACCGATCTGGTTGTTGAAGCACGTTTGCATACATCGCTGGTATGTAGCGCCTGCGTTCTTTAGGCCGAACGGCATTGTAACGTAGCAGAACAAGCCGAACGGCGTGATGAAGGAAGTCGCGAGCTGGTCGGACTCCTTCAGCGCTATCTGGTGGTAACCTGAGTAGGCGTCCATAAAGGAAAGAGACTCACACCCCGCGGTGGAGTCGATGACTTGGTCGATGCGGGGCAAGGGGAACGGGTCTTTAGGACACGCCTTGTTGAGACTCGTATAGTCAACACACATTCTCCATTGCCCATTTTTCTTTTTAACAAGTACAGGGTTGGCCAGCCACTCGGGGTGGCAGACCTCTTTTATAAACCCTGCAGCCAAAAGCTTGGCAATCTCCTCCCCTATGATCCTGCGCCTCTCCTCGTCGAAGCGGCGCAGGCGTTGGGTGACCGGCTTTGAGCCTAGTCGGATGCTCAAGGAGTACTCGGTGACTTCCCTTGGGATTCCTGGCATGTCGGAGGACCTCCATGTGAAGACGTCTTTGTTGGCGCGGAGGAAGCCAACGAGCGCGCTTTCCTATTTGGCGGGGAGCGTGGCTCCGACCCGCACGGTCTTGGCCGGATCGCAGGGATCGACCGCGACCTTCTTCGTGTCCTCGGCGGACTTGAAGGATCCCGCCCCCGACTTGCTGGACTCGGGGGCGGACTCGGAGGCTTCCCTCCTGAGGTTGTTGAGCTCGGCAGACGCGATGACTGCCGAGGCAAGCTCGCAACTGCTCCGCTCGCAGTTGTAGGCAAGCTGGAAAGATGATGCCACGGTGATGACTCCTCGTGGCCCGGGCATCTTCAGCTTGAGGTAGGCATAGCTGGGGACTGCCATGAACTTGGCGTAGCATGGCCGCCCCAAGATAGCGTGATAGGAGCCGGGGAAATCCACAACCTCAAAAGTGAGGGTCTCGGTGCGGAAATTCCCTGGTTCCCCAAAGGTGACGGGCAGGTCGACTTGCCCGAGCGGATGGGCCTGCTAGCCAGGGATGACGCCGTGGAAAGGGGCCTTGCTCGGTCGGAGACTCGAGAGAGGAATCCCCATGGCGTCGAGCGTCTCCACGTAGAGGATGTTGAGGCCGCTACCGCCATCCATGAGCACCTTGGTGAGGCGCTTCTTCCCCACGATGGGGTCGACTACCAGCGGGTATCTTCTCGGCTGGGGAATGTGGTCGGGGTGGTCAGTCCGATCGAAGGTGACCGGGAACTCTGACCACCGGAGGTATTGGGAGACGGCTAGTGAGGCGGTGTGGACCTCACGGTAGGCGAGTTTGAGCCGACGCTTGTCGGCGTAGCACGCCGGTCCGCCAAAGATCATGAGGCAGCCGTCGGGTTCAGGGAACTCGTCGTCCGCCATCTTCCCCACGGCCCGTGGGGCCGTGGCTGGCATCTTTCCTTTGCCCCGCGGCGTCGTGGGGGCGCAGGAAAGGAAGTGCCTCAGGACTTCGCAGTCCCGGTACTTATGTTTGACGGGGAACCCGTGGTTCGGGCACGGGCTGTCCATCAATTTCTCGAAGTGGTCAGGCGCGACGGTCGGTCGCGCCCGCTGCTTGGCAGGGCGGTCGACAGTGGCGACCAATTGAGACTCGCGGATCTGTTTCCCATGCCGCTTTCGCTTGTCGGAGCGGTCGGAAGGGGATCCGATTTGGACGCCGGGCCCCTGCTGGGCCTTTCCTTCTTCGAAGATGGCCCCCATAGCCTCCTCGCCGGAGGCGTGGTTGGTGGCGATGTCGAGGAGCTCCTTGGTGGTCCTGGGCTTGAGATAGCCCAGCTTGTGTACCGTGGCCTTGCGGAGGTGCGTAGATGAATGCTCCCCGCGACATCGGCGCCGGAGATGTCGGGAGCTCGTTGCATTGGCGGAAAACGCCGGATGTAATCCGGAGGGTTTCCCTCTGCTTGTAGCCCTTGAGTCGAGGAGTTGCGGGCGCTTGTAAGTGCCTCGAAGTTGCCGACGAAGAGGGTCTTTAAGTCGGCCCGATTCACGATAGTTTTGGCGGGCAAGTACTCGAGCCAAGCTCGGGCCGAGTCCAAGGTAGATGGGAAGTCTTGGATGATGAAGAGATCATCCGTCGCTCCCCGCCCGCATCTTGAGCGGTAGTCTTCAAGCGACACACAGGTTCGTGGCCCCGATGTAATTGGCGATGTTGGTGGCGCCCAAATCGGCGGAAATCCGCTTTGGCGGATCCCCGGTGGCCCCCGTGGTCCGGACCATCGGGGCTTAAGGCTGCGGCGATGGCGCCCGCCGTCCACAATGCGTGAGTGGGCGGCCTCTGCGCCGCCTTTCTCCGCGCCTCGGTGGCGCGAACGTCATAAGCGTCGCCCGGCGCTAAGCGCACCGGTGCACGAGGCTGGGTGGTTCGTGGTGTGGCGTCGCCTTCGCGGACCAGCCGCTTCGAGCGGTGCGGGCCCGGTGGCCTGAGGTGGCGCCGGAGCGGTAGGAGCCGGAGGCCTGCATGTGTTGCACGGCTGCACGCTCCACCAGCCCCCGGCGGTTCTGGTATGTGGCCTTGGCCTCCGGATCGGCCAGCTCCGGAAGGCCTCGAAGCAACATCGCAGCCACGGCCACGTTCTGGCTTGCATGGGGGAAGAACTGGGGGCCGTCGGATTCTTCCGCCAGCTTGTGGTGTACCTGTCGCGCGCGTCCGCGCGCTTCGCCGGGCACCTGCCGGGTCTCGGGCTCATCTGCTCGAGTTAGCTCGGGCTGGTCGAGCTCGACCGCCGCTTATCCAGCTCTTCGCGTTGTCGCTGGAGTTCGGCGCGGCGAGCTTGAGCGCGTTCAGCACGCTCGTGCTGGTGTTCCTCCTCCTGCACCTTCGTGCGCCGGATGGGGACCCCCGTAACCGCGGGGGTTATGATTAAATCGACCGTGCCCACCATGTTGCACTCGCGAGAGTGCCGCCCGCGGGCAGGGTACTCCGCGTCGGAGCTGGAGTCGTGGCTGGAAGAGTCTTCCAGCAGTTCGTGGATAGAGGCCGACATGTAGCCAGCCATCGCCACAAGTCGTGAGCCTGCGGGAGGTGACATGGTCACCTGCCCAGGCCCACGGGAGCTTTCGCCAGACGTGGCGGACCTCTCCCCATGCTCCGGCTTTGGGACTCGCAGGGGCGCCCCAAGCCAGAGCTTGGTGAAGTCGCCGGAGATGGCGCCCAGGCTTTCAGCGGGCGCCGGGCCTCCGGTGGCAGCGGGGATGAGCGTAAGCCCTCCCGCCGAGGTGACGGCAAAGTTGAGGGAGCCGAAGCGGATCTGGCTCCCCGGCGCAGTCATGCCGTCGTGGGTGGAAGATGCCATCAGGGAGGCAAGTGGAATCCGGAGATGATGATGAAGACGCGCGAAGGCCCCTACCTGGCGCACCAACTGTCGGCGTTTCGAGCACCGGCAAGTAAATTTGTAAGTCTAAGGGGCCGCGCGTTCCACTCCCTGAATGGTTAGACTCAGAAGTCCAAGATGAATACTGGTTCGGGCCGAAGATCCCTACTCCAGTTCGTGTGGTGGTATTGTATTCCCTTCGGTACAGATGACTGCACAAAGTTTACAAGCGAGAGTGCTAATGACTTAGCGAGATGGGTTCGATGGCGCTCTCTCCTCTCATACGGGGGTTCCTGCCTCCTTTTATACGAAAGGAAGGGGCAGGTTACATCGAGATTTGGGAGAGGATGAGACGACCTACACTAGGAGCTTTGGTCCTTCGTTCTGCTGACTGATCATTGCCCAGTCTTGCCCATGCTGGGTCGGTAGCTTAGTCGGTCAGGGCGGTTAGGTATTTCCCCGGGAAACGGCGCACTTGCCCTCTGCGAACCTTACGAGTGTTGACGTTGCTGCGCCTGACGTGGGTGTTGCCTCGGGAGAGGGCATGTCTTCGTACTGTATGTGACCGGCTGATGGGACTGGGAGCATGACTTCGGTCAGTCATTAAACCTTCTAGGGAAGGAGCGACCTGCCCTTGTATAGTCACTTCGATTGACCCGTTCGTAGTGCGTGGGTCATTGTCTGGTAAAGCCTTAGACACGCGGCCATTGGCAGGGGTTGTCTTGGCACGATCGAAGTCAGGGGATCCCGACCGCGGCGAGGTCGGGAGCTCGCTGGTCGGGCGCGGGGCCCGTCTCGCGGCGGGGGTCGGAAGCCCCGCTTGGTCGGAGACACTTCCCTCGGTCGGGAAGGGAAGGGATGTCCCGTGTGGCCTTGCAGGTGCTTCGGTCGGTAGTGGGCTGGGAGCGGCCTGTTGGGCTTGAGCTGTGCTTGAGGCCGCCGGCTCGTCGCTTTGGGCCGTTGGGGTACCCCTGTTATAAGTATTCGTCAACGGTATTGAGCAAAGCTTGGCAATTACAGTCAAGGGTTAGACTTTTGTTAAACAAAACTTATTGGGATGGCGGGATGCCATGGAAAGTGGATTTTGGCTTAGGATTGGAAACTTGTTTTACTTGAGAAATGTTGAATCTATCTAATCTGATTATTTGTTTCTTGTCTTTCCAATTTATATCTTGTATTAATTTACAAATCTTTGCTTTTTGCAAAATAGCCATGTTAGCCATTTCTTTGGAATAATCCTTGCATATAGCTATGTTAGAATTGCATTACATGCACGACTTATTGAGTGCTTTATTTACTCACCCCTTGCAACACACAAAATCATCGGTTGAGAAGACCACAACTTCAAGGAGGAGAAGTTCCACGAGAAGCGATTATCTAGGAGTTGAACCTTGTCGGTTGCTGTGGTATATTGATGGGATTAAATCGGCGTTCTTCATTCATTGTTGTTTATTTATTTTGAGTTGAAGCCACCAAGGCCTCACAAGTGTAAGTTTGACCTTAAGGTCGTTCAATAGTTCTATATTAATAGAAGAAGTCTTTATTTATTATTCCGCTGTGTATGATTGTGATATTTCATCTATGTTGAGACTGTGTGCACTAGCGTGATCCTGGACTAGTGCTGAATACACAGAGGGTCCGGATTTGCATATTCGTGTCCCGACACCCGTACTCCTAATTTTGGACCTCGCCTAGTTGCTCAAGGACCCCAGCATAATGCCAGTGCTCAACCACAGAAAGGGAATTCAAATGTTGTAGGAATTCAGTGTTTCCATTGTCACCAGATGGGACATTATGCCAGTAATTGTCCTCAAAAGCGTCAGCAAGTGACCCCAGTGCCATTCAACTTGGGATCCAATTCTACCAGAGCTCCTACGCAAGGATAAGGTCGTGGAACACCCCAGACGCCAAGAGCTCCGCAATCTTTTGGAAGAGGACATGTCAACCATGTGACCGCCGAAGAAGCTCAGGAGGCACCAGATGTGGTTTTGGGTAAGTTTATTGTTAACTAAATACCTGCCTCAGCATTATTTGATTCTCGAGCATCGCATTCTTTTATATCGAAGAATTTTATTGAACAATTTGGTTGGGAAACCTTTACCCTTAAGAGCCCTATGATAGTTCAATCACCAGGAAAAGAATTGAGAACTAGTTCAGTATGCCCAAGTGCGACCATAAAAATCAATGGGGTAGAATTCCTCGAGAATCTTATCATCTTGGATTCTAAAGGAATAGATATAATCCTAGGGATGGATTGATTAACCAAATATAAAGGTCAAATAGATTGTGCCAGTAGAGCCATCACCCTCACCAATTCAGAAGGCATTCGAGTGGAGTATATGCCTGATGAGTCTGCAAGTAAGAAGTGCACTTTGAATAGTTTGAAGGAAACAACTTTGGAAAGTATGCCTGTGGTGCGAGAATATCCAGATGTATTTCCTGAAGATTTGCTAGGTATGCCGCCTGATCGAGATGTAGAGTTCGTCATAAAGCTAGTCCCTGGTACGGCTCCAATTTCTAAGAGACCCTACCGCATGCCAGCCAATGAACTTGCCGAGATGAAGAAACAAATTGAGGAGTTGCAAGAAAAAGGATACGTTCGTCCAAGTTCGTCACCTTGGGGAGCGCCAGTTCTTTTTGTAAAGAAGAAAGATAATAGTTTGCGCTTGTGCGTAGACTATAGAGCCCTGAATGAAGTCACAATCAAGAACAAGTATCTATTGCCAAGGATTGATGACCTGTTTGATCAGTTGAAAGGAGCATGTATTTTCTCAAAGATCGATCTTCGATCCGGATACCATCAGTTGAAAATAAGGCCACAAGATATTATGAAGACAGCATTTGCTACCCGATATGGACTATATGAGTTCATAGTTATGTCATTTGGTCTAACCAATGCACTAGCTTATTTTATGAACCTGATGAATAAAGTATTTATGGAATACTTGGACAAGTTTGTGGTAGTATTCAAAGATGATATTCTTATCTATTCCAAAGGTGAAGCGGAACATGAAGGTCATTTGAGGATGGTGTTGGAAAAGCTCAGGAATCATCAGTTGTATGCCAAGTTCAGTAAATGTGAATTTTGGTTAAAAGAAGTTGCTTTCTTGGGGCATATAATTTCTACTGGAGGTGTCTCAGTAGACCCTGAAAAAGTGAAAGGTGTACTTGATTGGAGGCAACCCAAGTCAGTACCTGATATCAGAAGTTTTCTTGGTTTAGCGGGATACTACCAAAGATTCATAGAAGGATTTTCAAAGATTGCAAGACCGCTTACCCAGTTGCTGAAGAAGGAAAAGATGTTTGAATGGTCTGAAGCTTGTGAGCAAAGTTTTCAGGAATTAAAGAAAAGACTGACCTCAGCCCCAGTGCTCATTTTACCAGATATTCAGAAGAACTTTGAGATTTTCTGTGATGCCTTAAGACAGGGACTTGGATGTGTCTTGATGCAAGAAGGTAAAGTATTTTCATACGCCTCACGGCAATTGCGAGCACATGAGGAATACTATCCAACCCATGACTTGGAAATGGCTGCAGTTGTGCATGCATTAAAGTTGTGGAGGCATTATCTCATCGGGAATCAATGCGAAATTTTCACCGATCATAAGAGTTTGAAGTATATCTTCACTCAAGCAGACCTCAACCTAAGACAAAGAAGATGGTTAGAGTTAATAAAGGATTATGATGTGGGAATACATTATCATCCTGGCAAGGCTAATGTAGTTGCCGATGCCTTAAGCCGGAAGAGCTACTGCAATAATGTGATGATTCAAGAAGGTCAACCTGCTCTTCATAAGGAATTTCAGTGTTTCAATTTGGAACTAGTAGAGGAAGGGTCCGTTGCTGCTTTGGAGATTCAACCAACCTTGGAGGATCAGATCAAAAAGATGCAAAAGTCAGATAAACAAGCTGCAAAGATCAAAGACAGAATAAAGGAAGGTAAAGCCCCAGGATTTTCAAAGGATGAAGAAGGAATAGTTTGGCTTGGAAAAAGTATATATGTGCCGAATCAAAAAGAGATCAAGCAGTTGATATTAAAGGAGGCGCATGAGTCAGCATACTCAATTCATCTAGGTAATGCTAAGATGTATCATGATCTTCGTGGTATATATTGGTGGCCAAGGATGAGAAAGGAAATCCCAGAGTACATAGCTATGTGTGATGTATGCCAGCGAGTTAGAGCTGAACATCAAAGACCCGCAGAATTGCTATAGCCGTTAAAAGTACCTGAGTGGAAGTGGGAAGAAATTGGAATGGATTTCATTACAGGACTTCCAAGAACCAGATCAGGTTATGATTCAGTATGGGTTGTAGTGGACCGATTGACAAAAGTTGCACATTTCATTCCTGTGAGAACAACTTACCAGGGAGATCAATTTGTAGAGTTGTATATGTCAAGAATCGTGTGTTTGCATGGTGTGCCAAAGAGAATTGTATCAGATCGAGTCACTCAATTCACTTCAAGGTTCTGGCAAAAGTTGCAAGAAGCATTGCGTACCAATCTGAATTTCAGCACAGCCTATCATCCTCAGACAGACGGACAAACTGAGCGAGTAAACCAAATCCTTGAAGATATGTTAAGGTCTTGTGCATTGTCCAATGCGGCAAGTTGGGATCAATGTTTACCTTATGCAGAATTCTCATATAACAACAGTTATCGAGCAAGTTTACAGATGTCACCATTTGAAGCCCTGTATGGAAGAAAGTGCAGAACACCTCTCTGTTGGAATGAAACAGGAGATCGCCAAGTCTTTGGTCCTGATATTTTGCAAAAGGCTGAAGAACAAGTAAAAATGATTCAAGAAAGATTGAGAACAGCGCAGTCTAGGCAAAAGAGCTACGCTGATAATCATCGAAGAGAGTTAACCTTTGCTCCTGGTGACTATGTGTACTTGAAAGTCTCGCCACTAAGAGGAATGCGTCGATTTCAAGTTCGTGGAAAGTTAGCACCAAAATTTATCGGACCGTTCTCAATCCTAGCTAGAAGTGCACAAGTGGCTTATCAGTTGGAGCTGCCACCGCAGTTGTCAAATGTGCACAATGTGTTCCATGTGTCACACTTGAAGAAGCAACTTGGGAGCGAGAAGAAGATCTTAGAGAAGAGTACCCCAACCTTTTTCCCTAGTCTGTCCAAATCTCAGGGTCGAGATTTCTTTAAGGGGGGAGGTTTGTAACATCCCAAAATTGGAGTTTTGAAATGTTTGAATTTGAAAATAAGCAATTTGCATTTTCTTTGAATTAATCAAAGCTTAAATTAAATTTTATATTTATGAAAAGATTTAATTTGGCTAATCTATTCATCAAACAAAAGATATTCAGTTTTAGTTGGGTTCATTATGCCTCAAGGAATTTTTCTGCATTTTTGGAGATTTTTTGAATTTATTTGCTATTTATTTGAATTTATTTGCTTTAATTTTAATTTCTGGAATTTCATTAATTCGGAAAATAATTTCTAATTCAAATAACCTCTCGGGCTGAATCCTTCCGCGGCCTGTTTCCTCTCCGTTCAGCCCATTTCCCCGGCCTGCTTCTTTTTCGCCCGCTCGGGTCGCCCGGCCCAGCTCCGCTCCGCGCTCGGCCCAACCAGCCCGCTTCGCGTCGGTTGTCGGATGGACGACACGTGTGCGGCTGAGATGCAGCCGCGTCGCCCCGCGCCGTCGCCGCTATCGAAACCCTAACCCTAACCTCGTCAATCCCGCGTCGTTGCCATCTCGGTTTTCGGATTTGGCACGCCTCCCCACGCTATTTAAACCACCGCCGCACCTAGCCTGAGGTTCGCCTCGTTGTGCCACTCATTTTGCCCCATCTCTTGTCGCCCGAGACGCTGCCATCGCTGAGTTCTTGCTCGCCGAAGTTCCTCCTTCGTCCCGAAGTCTTCTCCGTCGTTGTTTGCTGTCGCCGGTGAGCCTCCGCCGCTTCTTTTGGTCGCGTTTAGTTCCCCACGACGTCCTCTCTTTTGCCCCTAGCCCCGCGCCGATCCGTTGCGTTTTGCCCCTCGGCCGCTGCGTCTTCTCCGCCTCCGGCGTTGCCGCGCTAGCACCGCCGCCGTCGCTCCTCGCCGTGAGCCGTG
This sequence comes from Otatea glauca, assembly GCA_036346275.1. Taxonomy (NCBI): domain Eukaryota; kingdom Viridiplantae; phylum Streptophyta; class Magnoliopsida; order Poales; family Poaceae; genus Otatea; species Otatea glauca. The sequence continues at coordinate 4,134,873 of CM070720.1, read as the reverse complement.
GTCGTCCGATCTTCCACGTGCGCATCAGATCGCGCCACATCGCCGCCATCTCGGCCTCGCCCTTCTGCCGTCCAATCTCGTGCCGCCGTTGGATGCGCGACCAGTGGCAAGCCCACGTCGGCCACCACCTCAGCATCCCACGTCAGCAGCCGCGTTCACCCTAGCCCGCCGTGTGGCCGCCACGTCAGCTTGGTCCGCCACGTCGGCATCTCCCTCCTCAGTGCCTCCGGCCCACCGTGAGCCGTGTCTCTGACGCGTGGGTTCCACCTGTCAGTCGGCATTTCTTTTTCTTTTTCTGATTTTTCAGAAATTCCGAAAAGTCCAACCAATCAGATCTTGCCACGTGTCAGCCCTATTTATTTTCTCTGATTTTCTGATCTCGGAATCTTCCAGGAGCCCGTTCTCCTTCGTTCGAGCTCCGATTCCAGTGATTCAAATTTCTAAATTCATCTAAATTCATGATCTATCTTCCAATACCATTCTTTTCAATTTTTGAATTCTATTGGAATATGTTTTATTTATTTTCTCTCATTTTGCGTGTATACGACGCAGTCGAAGTTCAAGCAAATCAGCAGTCAGAGGTAGAACCAGCAAAAGGTAATGAAGGCAAGTCTTCCTTGAACATATTGATCTCAAATTTTACAAAATACCTATATTGTTTTAAATTATGCATGCTTACTTTTATGCAATGTACTTTAAATACAGTTTTAGAGTATAATTAAATACCAGAATTTTGTTATACCCTCATTGGTATTTATCATGTCAAACCTTTGTCACCCTAGATAATACTAGATATTTTATTTGTTGATAACCAATAGATTAGCATGGAATGGTAGAATTGCCTAGTCCAGCTTAAACGTTTCGGTATTATGCCAGTATGGGAATCATTTCATTCATTGTTGAAACTTATTTGTGAAGTCGCGACAATTGGTGTTGCTGCTGTTATTTAAATGAAATAAAATAGAAAATATGGTTTAGACCAGGGCGGATGGTTGTTTGGCGGGTGCAGAAAGCACGAGACCTTGGTATGTGAATGTTCCGCCCTAGTCAATTAAGGACCGAAGCATGTGTTATCATGGACTAAGCACTACCGTACAACCACAAGTCTATATGGGTACGACCAGGCTAAATAATTTGTGCACCTCATTATTAGCTTCGCCAGTTGGTGAGTACCAGATGTTGGCAGGCGCAAGAGGGGGCTTCTGTACTAGGCAGCTAGAACCATAACAGCGGTGAAACCTTAGCAGGCGAGGTTAATAGTCGGGTTGTACATTGTAAAGGCCTTGTCATGATCTCTCTGCCGACACATCAAAGGAAGTGTGTTGATAACTTGGCAACAAGAGTCGATCATGTCTTGTGTGTAAAGTGTATACACTCTGCAGAGTTAAAACTACTTAAGTAGCCATGCCCACGGTTAAGGGCAGGCGAGGTACGCTTGCACATTGTAGATTTCATGGTTTTGTTTTTAAAGGAAAATGATGGTTTCGGAATCCGTGAGTAGATGGAACTCTCGGGTTATGGTTTGGCGAATGGAGCCAGTCAGGTAGATGGAACCTGGTTTAGTTGTCATATCAATTTCAATTACTATGCTATTTACATTTTGTTCAAATGATGCTTTATGAAATTACTATTGGTATTTACAGTTAAACTTTGCTTTATGCTAAAAGAGCCATATTATGCCTTCAATTGTTTAGCCTTGTATATAGTTATCATGCATTATGTTTCCAAGACTTGCAGAGTACATTTTGTGCTCACCCTTGCAACATCCCCAACTTTCCACCGAAGAGTTCGCAGAAGCTGAAGGTGACTACGATTTCTACGCTTGTGTTTACGACGAAGGTGATCCGGAAAGCTAGGACGCGAACCCCAGTCGATTGCCTGTTGGGCAAATGGATGGGCTTATTGAACTCAAGCTATGATGCTGCTTATTGAACTCAAGCTATGATGCTGCTTATTTGTAATAATTGGCCATAAGGCTAATACTTTTTTGCTTAATTAATATTATGTGCTTCGTTTTATGGATGTGTTGTCATCACTGTTTTCACTGTGTGTGCTAGCTTTTTCTGGACTAGCACAGGTTATACACAGAGGTTTTGGATTTGGAAATTCGGTCCCCCACTTATCATCAGAGACAGTTCTATCGTACAACCGTGTAAGAGAAAAGATCATCACAGGCGGTTCATAGATAGAACCGTCTCTGATATTAGTTTTACTGACGGTTCGGAAACAGTTTGTGATGTGTCTTCTTATCACTGACACATTTTTACAAACGGTTCGCGAAACCGTCAGTGATGAGGTTTCCGAATCGTCTGTGATGAGCTTTTGTGTACTAGTGGTTATATAACAATTTCAGCAAGCACCTAAGTTTTAACTTTAGACAATAGGCACCAACTACAAGTTATAAACAAGGGTTGGAAATAGAAACAATAACAACCTCAACCACAGTAATAACCACGTACACTACTTTACGTGGAACCTATGCATGCATCAAGATACAACCTTACCTTCAACTTATATTTGACAATACTACCAATGAAGGGCATACAAAAGTTATAATGACACACCACAAACATAATTTTAACCAAACCGACTAAATCCATACAAGATTGTATCCACTAAATTATTTCATAACTGAGTCTACCTATTTATTCAAAAGCTAAACATGCTCAAAGTGCTAAATAACATCATGACGGTAGAGTGGTGATAAGTGTCATGTCTGTGCTATTTCCCATCACATCATGTCAGCCTCAAATTATCTAAAACATTAAACAAACAAGTGTGAGTCCAAGAAAATTTTTATGGAAACTCGAAATAATTAATAGTATCTCACAGAAAAAAATTCACATAAAATAAAGTAATTTGATACATAAGAAAAATAAAACCAGAAAATAGATTTTTAATTCAGCAGTCTTGTTAGAATTACTGTGATTTTTCTGGACCATATTTTAACATAAAAAGTTTTATGGATATCAATCCCTACCTCAGGATCTCAGTCAAAAAGTTTTGAACTTTTTTAAAAATGAACTGATTGTCAAATAATTGAATCCCACGCTATGTACAAGAAGTCACAACCCCTATTTCTTCCTCATATCACTTACTTGTGGGTCCATTTCACTGTGCGGATCAGTTGCCAATTGAACTGAGCCGTTTCCCTCCTGTCGCAGCCAAGTGGACCCGGCCCCATAGGTCCGACGCCCACTTCTTTCCCTTCTTCCTTCTTCTCCATTCTACCGAGCCATTGCTCTGCCGTTCGACCCATCCCTCGGTCATATCATTCCTTAACTTCAATAGTCGCGTCGCCGTTGCTCCCATACTTTGCCCCGGCCATTCCGCGCCATTTCTAGTCGACCGAACCTTGAGCCCCGCTCTTGTCTGCGGAAGTTCCATCTCCCTCGTTTCAGCTTGCACCGTGTTCAGTTTCAGAAGAGCACATGAGCCGGTCTGGCTCAGACTTTCTTGGCGCCAACCCCTAACATCAATGAATCAAAAAAAGCTGTCCGATTTTAGCCTTGCCTTCTTATCGCCGCTTCGCCATGCCTCGGCCACACCCGTGTTTGACCAGCAAAGGATCGCGCCACACCTGCCTGTTTCCCGGCCGCAATGAAGAACCAAGCCCACTGCTGCCACTACGTCCATCCCTCCCTGTTTTGCGCTGCCTCGGCGAGGAAATCTCGTGCACTGCCTGGCCATGTCCTGAAAACCTGCGCGGCCACCGCAACCCGAACTGACGCTCGAAGCCAGGCACTCTGCTGCCATCCTACAAAGCCATCTATTTAACCACCGGGCACCACCTCACTCCTGCTATTTAATCCATTGAGGGCGTGCTCAACTCTGTGCTTCACTCCCCTACTAAACTCGGTACCAATTTTTCCTGCTCGCCATTACCGCCATGAGCTAAAGCTCGAATCAAAACCTGATTAGTCAAGTCCGCAGATTACTTCTCAATCACACTGAGCCAAAGCGTCGTTAGGACACCACAACACTACTTTGAAACTCCCCAGACCCAACTTCATCCAGAACTGCCAGATTCACTGCATTACTTTTCTTCTTCCCCGAAACCGATCACATGGTGGTAGCCTTCCTTGGTCAATCTCCGCTGTAGGAAAAGGTAAAAATGGGTTACCTGAGATCTCGTGATGCTTTTACGCTGGCAGATTTGAGTTCATCTGTTGCCATCCACTTCTCCGGCTAACCACCATTTCCAGCGCTGCAGGCCTCAGTTGCGGCGCCATTTCGATCAATACCGATCACATCCAGGGCACCAAGCGACTTGTCCGAGCCAACCTCCTGCTCCACCGTCAGTGGCCGACCGAGATAGCCGTCACCTCATCGCCGGCGAGGCAGCCCTAAGCCAGCTCTGTTTTTGGGTCCCTGTCTTGCGGGCCCAAGAAGCCAGTGTCTGATGCCATAGTCAAGCCAAAGGTGAAATATGCCTCCTCTGCCAGAAAGCGCATTTTTAGTTTTGCTAGCTAATTTTCAAGCCATACAATATTCATATATTAATAACTTTTGCGTTTTAACCCCAATTCCAGTAAACTAAATTTGTAAATTCATGTTAATCATTTAATTTCTAAATATGTAAAAATATTGATACTAGAATCAAAGTTTAGATTATTTTGAATTAGAGTTATACAAAACCCTATTATGGACCATAACAGGAATTATGTAAACCACAAATGGTAAAATAATGAAATAATTTCTATAAGTTTTTGAGACCATAATAAACTCATTTTCTCAGAAATAATTAATTTTCAAACTCATTTTACATTAACTGAATTCTAATTTGAAACAAACACTAATATAGTTACTATTAAAAATATATAAACTATAACTCCAAAAATAATGAAATTATTCTCTCATATTCCTGTGGTCATGGATGTTCCATTTCTGCAAACATATTTAGGATTGAACTTAGTTTGTATCAAAAAGTGAATATAGAAAGCCTCTCTTGCATAGAAAGTCAAATAGTTAAAGTTTGGATCAAGTGAACTCAAATCTTGGTAAAACCAGTTTGATTACACTCCTAAGGTCAAAAGAATCCCAAATATTTAAAAATATTTAAGTTTTTCCATGGTTAGCACTAAATGATCAATTGTCGAAGTTCCAATACTTGATTAGTCTGAATGGTCGTAACTTTCCCAAACAAACTTCAAATTCGACGAAACAAAATCCTAGGACCTTAAAAAGGGATAACCTTGCTGGCTATGAAAAAATAATTCATGTCTATGCAGATTTGAATTTAGTCCATATAAGGCCTTAATGATCATTTATATGTAGACGTCGCGGATAAAAGCGAAATTTCACGGAACCAACTTTAAAACACTCTTAGAGACATCCCCTGCTAATGCTTGAAAATGGATAAATAATCTTACTAGGCATAGCCGCAAACTTAAGCCTTATCGCATAGATTTTAGAAACACTTAAGCCTTTTCGGTAGCCTGTAAAATATCTCGTCTTAACGCAAATATTAGGAAGATCAGCCTAGAAATGCTCTTTAGGATAAGAACTACCATATTCAAGAAAAATATTCTTATAACAACTTTCTTTGCATCTTAATCTTGCTAGTGGAATAACCCTAAGTGTTGTGGTCGCTAAAGCCCTTTATATGAATATTTACATATAAGTGTTATGTAATAACCCTAAGTGTTATGGTCGCTATGAGTATTACTTATGCTTTACTTATACCCCAACATGTACAAATCACCTTGCATGCAAAACACATAGGCTAAGTACAAATTATACACTACACCTTACTAATCTGAATCCTTGTAACGTAAACCATAATACCATATAAGTTATTTCAGTAATGAATAAAACATCTCGTCTAAATCCTAAAACTTATAAAATCACCTTAGGAATGCTCTCCAAAGTAGAGACTACACCATTCTGATGAAATAATCTCATTTCATCGTCCTTTGCATATAAATCTTGATAGCAAAATAACCTTAAGTATTATGATCTCTGAAATCCATAATTTGAATAAACGAAGTTAATATTAATTAAGAAATCAATAATTAAGACATTTGTATCACCAAAACCATCTCAAAAACCATGAAAATAAAACTAGTGGCCTAAAAGCTAACAGACCTAACATATACAAAACTAATTCTTATGCAAAATCAATTAAGGATTAAGTACTATTCATTTATAACCTATTACATAAGGATTGATATCTTAATTCTATTAATCCAAATAATTTTGTACTCTTCAATTCGAAGTTATAATACAATAATGTATAATTTAAGCCTCTTGAAGTCGTAAAATAAAAATAGATAATCTATATAAGGAATTGTATCATCGCTTAACCTAAAAGCTGCTAACAATGTATATATATGTATATATAAATAATCGACTAAAACACAAGTACATGAAATCATACAACCTTAACCCTAAACAACACCAGTTTTCTATTGGGAGTCTTTTATTGGTCTTCTATTTGATTTCTTTTTGCCCTTATTGAAGTTTGTTATTTGCTATATTTCCATTGAACGACGTGTACAACTCGACGTCACTAACTTCATCGTCAACAACGTCAGCTGTGACCACGACTTCGTCGTAAAAAACAACTAAGCAAGGCAAGCACCCCCTTTGATTATATTGATCCCAGTATTATAATTTTCCTTTTCTTTATCAAACTGTTTCATGCATGCGCTTATTTTCTGTAAATTCTCTATTTTGTGGTAATGGTGGATATACCTGTTATTTCATTGAACTTCCTCGATAAGTATGGACATGTGAACCTTGATAACCCTAGACTAGTGTTAAACAATATATAATGTCAACCTGGGTATATGTGATTACATATTGAACATGCTTAGCCAAGCTTTAGTAGCGATGATTTAGATAGTCAGGTTAAAATTGTTTCTTGAGAATTTAAAAAGGGTGGATATGACACTGATGGTTACTGGTATTTTGGTAAAAAACTCAAAGCAAAACTATGTTTTGATGCGGGTGATTATTGGCAATAGTCGGAGGTGCAGATGGAATTGCACGTAGTGTAGGTGGAGATTATCGCTCTTGTCGAATTAAGGACCGAATATAGTGTTGCATGATCCAAGGAAAATTCATACAACCACAAGTGCTGGTATGGGACGACCTTAACCTATTAAATTATAGAGATTTAGCTTTGCACATTGGTAAGCCGAAGTACTAAGGGCGCATCGAGTAACGGTGTCGCTCGTAGGTGCTCTCTTCACCAAGGTGTTGGGGCCAAATCATTCCAATACAACGGTGCACGCCTTATCATGGCGGGAGGACCCGATGGATCACCATCGTTGGTACCAGATCTCCATAACTATGGCAAGGGTTTTCCGTCACCGGGGCTGGTGCAAAGTTAGGTCTATGTAATGTATCGGTTATATCATGACTCTTTGCGGCACACCAAAGGAAGTGTGCTAATGATCTGCACAAAGTGTCAGTCATGTCTTGTGGATAAAGCTCTACACCTCTGTAGAGTGAAAATCTAATCGATTAGCCATGCCCGTGGTTATGGGAGACTTGGTGAACTAACACTAGTTAGAAGTTCTATTATTTTCAAAATGCTTGGTTTTATTTGATTTGCCACGTGTTGGCAAAAACTGTGTTGTGTCGTGATATGGTAGGAATTGGATGATTCGTTGCTCGCGAAGGACTATGAGTATTACTTATGCTTTACTTATTTCTTATTAGTCAAACTTGCTCTTATAAATTTTGTTTGCAAATGACAACTTGATTTAATAATTCAATATCGCTTTATGCAAATTAACCGAAGAAGCCACCTTTGATTTAACCTGCATTCTGTATTTGCAAATACCACCTTAAGTCTTGCTGAGTACGAAAGTACTCAACCTTGCTTATTATGTTGTTTTATGTGGATAAGAAAACGAGACTTCGAAGATTACTTTCTATCGCAGGATACAGGAACATCAATGAAATGATCTTTCTAGGGATTCTGCCTTTTCAATTGCCTGAGGGTCGGATGGGCACACTACAAGCTTTGTTTCTTTTGCTGCTATATACTCTGAATTGTAAGATTACATTGTATGAATAGCCTACGTATTAACAATATGATGTATGGATGTGATTCCAATTGTTGAAAATGTACGTACTAGCCACTGATCATGGGACTAGTATTGTATGCACATAGATTCTCATTTTCACATTGAAGGACTGAGATGGTGATCAGAGGGGGTGAATGATCCCAAATAAAATTTCCCCCCCCCCCCACACAAAATACTCCAAACAAGCCTTCAAAGAGAAACACTCAGAGGAAGCAAATAAAAAGAGCTACCTGTTCTGTATGAGCGGTGCAACCGCTGGGAGGCCGGTAGCACCGGAGGTCAGTAGCACCGCTCCACGGGCGGTAGCACCGGGCTCAAGAACAGCTGAAGAACCAGTGTCGGGACCCGAATCTGCAAATCCGGACCCTCTATGTATTCCGTGCTAGTCCAGGATCACGCTAGCACACAGTCTTCTGAGGTTGCACATCACGGACATTCACAGCGATATAACAATAAATAGTGCAAACATTTATATAAAGCGAGTTATGCGACCTTATGGTCTCCTTACAGATAAATCAGCCATGCAGGGCTTACATTATTCAGAGTAAAGAAATAGCAGCGGAACATAAGTAAATATCGTGGAAGCCTTCATCTTGCCACAGGCAACCGACTGGGCTTGCCCCCTAGTTGCTCGGATCCTCCATGTACTCCTCCCACACTGGTGTAGACACACCTTGATGTTGGGGTTGATAAGCAAGGTGGGATGAGTACACAAGGCACTCAACAAGTAATGCACGAATCGGCGCTATTACTATATGCAAAGCTTATTCCAAAGGATTAGCTTAAATGGTTCTTTTGCATCAACAGCATTTTTAAACCAGTATCTTATTTAAATTAAAGAAGTGGAACAGTTATAAGTAATACTAATTTCTTCAAATGGTTTTTCTTCGAAGATTCTCGGCACACTGACCTTAACAGTTCATTTTCAATCTTGCACACACCACCCTTTCCACATTTTGTTTATGAAGATCTACCCTTGTTGTAATCCCGAGCAATGCTCAATACCGTGAAACACGGCTATTGAATAGTTTTGACACTCTGCGAGGTTGTACACTTTACCCACAAGATCTGACCGCTCACCACACAGGTGATTGTCCGCAACAAAGCTTTTCAGGAACCTCTACCTTAACCAAAGAACCTCTCCGGTATTACCCTCACTATCACTTCCCTCACACAGAGCCGAAGTATAGGACAGGTCAATCACCGTTGGATGGGCACCAAGCCGTAGCAAAGGTACGCTCCCCCGCACAGATACACCCCCGTGTACTGCCACCCCGAGGTATCAGAGGAAAGATATCAGAACCCTAATCAACTAGGTGCATCCCATATCGGACATGTGGTTGCACGGTGACTCGGATCAAAAGGCTTGCAAGGTGAAGTCCTTAAGTGACCAAGGCAAGACTTCCAACACTCAACAGTGGCACACAACCCATTGTGGCACACAAACTCACAACACTCATCAACCCAATGCCACACAGGCCCACCAGGCACACAGCCTCTTGCCACTTGCCCTAGTCTAAAACATTTCCCACCCAGTTGATTATTGTGCAACACATGCCAGCAATAACTCAACATCAGTATGGAACCACACAGGTCACCATACTTCCATATCATCATGTGGCATCATCACACCACTTTCAAAATACATTCAATATTCCATTAGTCAATTTTGTAGCATTTTTCTGAAAGATCATTCATGACTCGTTGCAAGGCTAAGCATCTACTCACGGTCTAGCCTCCCGTGTTGGCATCATATTATTATCCAACCAGTACAAACAAACTTATGGTGACAATGATTTAGGGCATACAATTAATAATTTCAAGGTGGCATAACAGAATGGGTTGATTAACTACGTTATCCCAATTTAAATTAGCTTCATTTTAAATAAATAAGCATGCATAATTTCAAAGCATAAATTACATTTTAAAAAGCTGGGATCAAAATGATCAAAGCATCACTTGCCTTCAAAGAGTTGCTGGTCGTGTTCCGAAGCTTGGTCTTGAGCGACGAATTCTTTCTCGAAACTTTCCGGCAAAATTGCGTCTATGCGTACAAACAAAGTATAAAATAAATATCTAATACAGAGGACTAAATGGCCACAAAAATTCAAATAAAATTCATCATTAAATAGATCACAATTTTATGAATTTTTAGAAATTTGAATCACCCAAATCCGAGTTAAAATGCAAAAGTTATAGCCATTTGAAGTTTGAATAAAATCTGAAATTTCAGAAATTAGAAAATCCGATTTTCCAAATTATTTTTATACTGAAAATTCACATTTATGACGTCAGCATCGCATCATGATGACGTCAGCACAGAAATGAATTTCGGCCGAAATATTTTTATATATAAAAAATATTTATGACGTCAGCATGACACGTGGCATGCCCAGAGGCTGCCACATCGCTCTGGCCTATGGACTGGGTCCACGCTCGACTTTGGTCCACCGTGGTAGCGAGTAATGCTCGTGCACTAGGTGGCGCAAGCCGTGGCGTCGGCGGCGATCTTGCGACCAATCCCGACGCGACACGCGGCAAGATCGAACCGCTCGCTCAACCAGCGGTCGGATCTCACCCCACGCTGATTGGCGGCGCCGCACTCCACGCCTCCACGCGTCACGCATCCAGCAGTGCGCCCGAAATAAGCGGTTGGATCTGGTCTCTCCCTAACCGCGCGCTGCAGCGTCGCGCGTGATTCGATGGGAGTGCGGCGTCATCTCCGCCGCATGTTCAAATTTGAGCAGCGCGGATCCGCGCCACCGATCAACTCACGGTAGTCGTTTAGATCTAATTCAGCGGCTAAGACAAAACATATCGCGAAATCTAGATCTAATCCAAGCCATTCGCTCTAGATCTAACGATCAAGATTCAACTAACGTATAAACCTTAGGGTTAATCTAGACCGTCCATAACAGATCTAACGGCACGAAACAAACTAAATGAAAACGAGAGAAGGCGGCGTGGCACGATCCTTACCCCTCCTTGCGGTCCGGCGGTCAGCGATGCTCGAAGTCCGGCGATGGCGTGTGGCGGTGCGAGCTTGCGGAGATGAGGAAGACGGCGTGGTCGGCGGTGTTCGTTAGTTCCCGGCGAGAAGATCTAGCGCGTTCGGCGGCTTGTCTCGGCGGTGCTCGGTGGCCTCGGCGGCGGAAATGGACCGACGGCGGCGCAAGCGGCGGAGAACGATGGCGGCGCACAAAAAGCAACTTCTGGCGAGCTCTTGTGAGTAAGCGGAGGCGTTCGGGGCGTGCGCTAGGGCTACGAGGCGTCTTGAAATCGCGCAGCCACGAGGGTGGCAGCGACGCACTAAATAGCGCCTCGACATGCGCGCAATCCTCGGCGAAACGGGCAGACATGCAGGCGGCCGTTACTCGGCGATCTCGCGAGGAAGAAGCGGCGTGGAGAAATCCCGGCGTCGCTCGCAGCGATCAACGGTAGCGGTGAAGTGGCGGCGGCTTCTCGAGCGCATGATCTTGATCCAGCGGCGGCGGCGGCGGCTAGGGTTTCGACAGGCGACTGCGTGGGCGACGGCGCGAGTGGGCGAAGCACGATCTTGGGCGGTCAAGGGTTTCGGCCCAAGCACTGTTTCGGGGATTTTAAATCCTTTTCGAATAAAAATAATTCGAGAAAATAGTTTTGGCCAAAGAAAATAGTAAAAATATCTGGAAAATTCCAGAAAAATTCTAGAAAATACTTTGAGCTATTTGGGACTCAAATAAAATATTTCCAATCAAACTTTGCAAAAAATTTTCCATTATTTAATTGTTTTCAAGGAAGGCTTTATTTGAATAATTCTAAATAATTTCAACAAATTCCCAAAAATTCACAAAAATAAAAAATACTCCAAAATTTAAATTAGGGCAAAATTTAGGGTGTTACAAACAGCACGACCTTCAAAAGAAAATCTTGATGAATCTTTTGATCGGCTAGACAAAAACTCACGAAACTTGGTAGATGTGATCCTAAGGATGTTAGGAACTTATTTCAACCTTCAACCGTAAGGATTGACATCAAAGTTCTGACATTTTTCACTTTGAATGAAGAACACACCAAGTTTGAGCAAAAACTCAAGAACTTGATCTTGGACTTGCTCGTGGGGTTTTAATGATCAAGATGATCTTGGATAACCTCCCACACGTCACAGCAAGAAAGAACACAAGTTCAACACCCCACAAATGCGATCTAGAAGAATGATTCAACTAATAACATAAGACTGGTTTCTTGCAAGAAAGATGCAAGGATTGCCTAGATAATTGGGATATGATCTAAAGAAAATTCATCCATCAATCAACATCCTCGGCACAAGAAGCAAAAGCATTTAGAAGGAGAGGAGGCAAATTCAAAAGCATGTAGAAGGAGGGGAGGCAAATCCAAATTACATGAATGTAAATTGCAAAAATTTAAGTGCGAAATTTAAATGCGTAAAGTAAATTCAAGCATAAGAGAGAATGATTTGCATTTCTGGAAGGGAGGTTTACAAAGCCTCAAAACAAAGTGGGCAAAGCTCAAAAAAGCACAAAACCTCTAAAACCTTCAAGAGGAGGAAGGCCACCCTCCCCCTCTATTTATACTACTCTTGGGCTACCTACCACCCTTGGATGACTCCTTCAACCCTAGGGCACTCCATCAAGGGCTAGGATTGACCCACTCAAACAGCTATGCAAGGGCTAACCCAAAACCCAACAAACAAATCGGGTTTTCTTGCACGGTTTTCAAAGCACACTTACTAGACCCGCTATCCTATCAACTAGACCGCGATCCGACAGCCCTCCTTCTTCCACGCAGCATCTAGCTAGCATCTCATACATTCTTTGTCTTTTTTTCTTGCACCAACTCCGTCTCCGATCATCTTCCGGTGATCCTCAACCATCTGGACCTCCGACTCTCCTCACCTAGTCCCGGTCATCCTCCGCCTCACCATGATAAAAACCCGTCGTCCTGCAACCATAAAAAACAAGGAAACACATCACATAGCAATGTCCAAAAAGATATGCAATTAAACTCCCAAAATCATAATTTTTGGATCATTTACGCTCATCAGGGCCGGTGCGGCCAGGCCGGTAGCACTGCCCTACAGCCACACCAGAGAAAAACCAATCTCTGGAATTTTGACACTAGCCATTTAGGCCGGTGATACCACTAGCCTGGTAGCATCGGGTTGCCATGGCCTGTAGCACCAGCTCGTCTGATCCCTTAAAAACACCCTCTTGGTTTTTTAGCATCACTCTATGGTCATGTGCTACCGCTCGGCCGGTAGCACCGAAAAAAACAGATAGAGCTCAAATTGCTTCAAATTGAAAATCCAATTTAAATCAATCTCAAACCAGAGCATACCAAGCTCAAATTTGGTCAAATACTCATCACCAACATGGGTAGACCTCCACATGGTCTTTCAATTTTATGCAAAAATGGGGGTCGTTACAGTGATAAACGCATTAAAGCTTGGCAAAGCGATTGCAAGGAGAACGGTACCTATTTGGTTAGTAGAAGGTGGAGCTTGGACCAGCAATATTTATTTCCAATGCAATATGATAATTCTAGTTATTGTAATGATAAGTAATGATCCAAACTAGAATTCACATGCCCTAGTTGCCGATCACAAGGTATAAGCGAATTTCAAGACAACACATGTGCAAAGATAATGATACTTATGCAATAAAGGAATGAGCTATAAAATATTAGTGAGGCACCAAATCTCTATTGCACAAGTCGTAGAGAGAGGCTAACTTATTGGTTCAAGAATGTAAAAAGGGCACAGGATTGCTCACTAACTAATACAATTGCACAATCTGAAAATAATGAACACAAATTAGGTTTTTTGGCCTTTTGGCTCTTTCTTTCTTTTTTTCTTTCTTTGGGTGACTTTCGGCCAACACTAGTATGAACAAAGTTTTGGAATCCATAACTCAATGTCACAAGATAGTATGATATGATAATTCAAGATTATGCAATGTATCAGGTAGAGCAGCTCTAAGCAATATCAAATAGCTAGTCTCAATTGGGATCAAAGTATTCATAAAGGATGAATTGGTTCTCAAAGGTATGTGTACTGACATTTTTGGGGTTTTATGGTTTGTGGATGCTACTAGATTCAACCAACTCAAAGGAACAAGCTAGAACACAAATTGATGCAAGAAACCCAAATTCGGTTAGAACAATGCAGCAAACTTGTTGCCACAATTAAAGTATGAAAATGACCGAATCTAGTTTGCTCATAACGTAATAAATTGAAGGTAATGTTCTATGCTTTAAAACAAGAATACGAATACACAATTTAGAGCTCGTATATAGAAGTTATAGCCAAAACACCAAGGTGCATAGATTTGTCCTAAATTCAGCCGATCTTGACCAAATCCGAATCCGAATCAAATTCGGTTTGAAAGAATCCGAATCACAAAGGACAGCCAAAAACGTTTTTGTAGAAGACGCTTCAAGGATTCAGGAAAGCACAAAAACTTCTTAATCGGAGTTCGAACATGAGAATTATGATCAAAATACCGAATCTATCTGGATTGGAAGTACAACTTGCTTCACCAACTTTGACATCCAGATTAAACTGACTTGGATACAGAATTAGAGTCTGTGCCAAATTAGGGTTTCTGTAGAGCTCCTTCCAAGGTTTCAAGAAAGTGCAAGAACATTAGAATATGAGCTCATATACGAAAGTTATTAACAAAACAAAGTACTAGACATATTGAAATAAAAGCTATGCGAAGGAAAAAACGATCAGCAACTAAAACAAGGACTCTAATGCATCAAAACCTAACAAAACACACTAAAATACCATATTGAATCTAAAGGTTGAATTTTTTTTGTGGAGTAATTTTCAATTTAGGATAGAAAACAAAAACTAATCTAAGCACCTGAAATTCTTACCGATCAACGAAAACTCCGATACCACATGATGAGGCTAATGGAGGCCTAATCTTTCGATGAGATGGATAACTCTCGATTAGTGGAGACGACCCTCACGATCCAGGCTACCGACCGATGCTAAGCAATCGCTGAACCAAACTCTAAATTATTATCAACCGTGACAAAACCCGATTAACTTGATCACGAAGATCAATTCCTGCAAGCAATAGAAGAAAAAGCAAGAACAAAGTAAAAGCAATCTGAAATTCTAATATAATTGAAATATTGATGTGGGGTGCCAAAGCTCGGTATTACTGTTGATCTAGCCGGACAAAAGAATACCTAATAGTTTCACCAAGGAAAACTACGACTAAACAAAACCCAAGTAATTTTGGGGGACTCCATAGCTATATATAGGTAAATGGGAAGGGGGATTTGGCCAGCACAAAAGAGTGGCTGAATAGGACTCTACAAAGCCTAAGACCCAAGTTTGACTCAGACTGGAAAGTTGACCAGACTTGTTTTCGTGAATGCGAAGTCCTCGAAAAAAAATTTAGGTAGGGTCAAACCCATTGGAAAGATCTCGAAGTAAACATTTCATCAAGTGCAAGAACTCGCCAATCGGACACCGTATGCAAAAGTTATGCTTGTTTTACTTCAGGCTACTATCCGGAGGCCGAATTGGACTTCAAAACTTGGCACACTTATTCTCCGACTTTGCTTGACGTAGATATGCATCCTTGCTGATCCAAACCATGGTTCCTAAGTATAAGCACATCACACACACCAGGTAGTGGATTATTCTCAAAAGTGTAATTAGATACGCTTAAGAATGACTTTACCTGATATTTGAGTTGACGAGCACGTGCTCCGATAATTGGTCCTTGTATATCTAGTAGAGGAGCAGTAGGTATGGTTCTATCAATGAAAGGGATGTCCTCATCAAGCGAGGACGAAGAAAACCTCCGACGGTTGGCTTGTAGCTCCAAACCTCAAGATCGTGTGAATCGTCTCCACCATCGTAAGGCATCTAACTTAGTACATTGCAATTGACCCATCCCATTGTATTTTAGAACTAATTTATATTCGCTTCTTGCAAAAAGAGGTAAGACAGCAGAAAGAGCAGGGGACCTTTTAGAACCAAGGGTCGAAGGACAACCTGTCTTCGGTGATCGGGAAGCCCGACCATAAGGGCCGGGTGCTTGCCACAGATGTGGGGCATACAAAGAGGTCCTTCCAACAGGACGTTGCTAGTGCCAAATCAAGATCAAGAGAGGCACGTGCGGAGCGCCTCAAGGACACGCTAAGGGAGGAGCTGAGGGAGAAGATCAAAGAGGAGATGAGGGAGCAGATGCTGACACGTGAGGACCGCCTGAGGGCCGAGATGATTTCGATGATCTACTAGAGTCAGAGTCAAATGGCCTCACCTCTCGTAGAAAGGCATGTGCCCTGCCCTAGTAGCTGCGGTTCCAAAAATGATCAGTCCAGTCTCCAACTAAAGGTAATAATTGCTTCTGACTTAAAGGTACGAGAGTAACTGCAATAATGTTTCCGATCAAGATGCACACTTCTTGTAGGCGCCTGCCAAGTGCTAGCTCGTCGTAGTGAAAGGTGGATTTCCCGTTGAGACTGGACATGAGGTTGCATTTCTATGCAAGGAGACTGACACGGTGCATGGTAACCCTTTGGGGAAGGGCTACATGAGGGTGCAGGTGGACTATGTCCACGAAGAATTCCTATCTCATGTGCTGGAGTTCCACCCAAACGAATATATCACCACTCTAGGGCAAGCACGGATGTCGTTCATCAAATGGCTGACGACGGGTGTCATACTACGCAAGATAAAAATGCCCCATGTCTTTTCGATCATTCCAGTACTACAACACGTTACATATGCATGTGCTTTGTTAGTTCCTATCGTACCTACACCTGCTCCTGCTCCTATCCCACCACTATGATGAGTCCTATGAAGAGTGTAGAGCTGGTGCGTAAAAGGACTAGCATGACACCCAAAGATCCATAGGAGACCTCATAAACTCCTTTTATGAAGAAGGCAAAGTTGACAAAAGCCACAACGCACCCTCAAATACATGGAAGCCCCTTGTCCCGACCTCGGAGACCCCTTCTGTTGAGAAAGCAAAGTTGACAGAGGCCACAGTGCCCCCTCGAGATTTTAAGGGGTATGTACATGGAAAGCCCCTTGTCCTAAGCAACGAATTGAACACTCTAGGCATGTGCACTTGCTTCCTCCATGGACGGTACATTGACAAGGCGAATAAGGCCAAGCGTCACGTCGATTTCAATGTGATGTTTCAAGGGGCACATTTCCACCGCAAGGACTATGGGACATTGTCAGTCAGTTTTGCATTTGTATAGCCTGAAAGCCATCAATATTTCAGCTGTACGATTTTGGACACTATGAGTATCGCACTATACAACATGAGCCTATGACTGTTGTAGGATTTTGTATTATATTTTTTAACATTTGACACGAGTTGTAGGATAATGAGGCAGCAAGCCGTGATGGGTAAACACCTAGTTGGGTTCATTGACCCCGAGATGGTGTCTACGACCATGGCTAGGCTTCAATCGGAGTTCCTTGCCAACTACATCGAGCAGGCATTGCAGGCTGAGGCGAAAAAAAGACTTCGTTCTATTCCTATACCACGAGGAGTAAGTACTACTTTACCCCTCAATTACTTGTACGCACTTAAACCATATATAAACCATTTAATAAGCAACCATTGGGTTCTACTCGTCCTTGGTCCAAGTGAAAACACAGTCTACACTTTTAACTTGATCAAGAAGCGACCGATGGCCTACGCAATCAAGCTTGTTTTGTAAAAGTAAGTACATTCCTCTAACCTAAGACTTTCTGTATTTAACTTCGTTCATTTGTTTTGCCTCAATGGCATCTCTCCAATGTATGTACGGCTTTTTTGTCTTCCGTTGCTGAAGGAGGGCGATACGATCACAAACAAGGTGACCAGTTGCAGTGGAACCGCTTCAAGGTACAACTGCGTAGCATAGGATTAATTTTTTCTAACATCTATTCTTTGTCTGTTAATTAAATTTTCTTTGTTCACGGTGTTATCAATAAAGGTGCGATGACCTGTGCGGCTTCTTCATCATGCATCACATGCTGATCATGTCCGGCGGCTCATACCTTTTCCCTAATGTATATGTACATGCATAACACACTCAGCCTTTTACATATAAATTTTAAAACTAACATTAGTGCACTCATTTTTATTTTGCAGAAGATCGATATCCCCCGCAAGAGCTTACAAAACAATTATTTCAATAAATTACGAGACCACATATGCGAGTGGTACTGGACAGAAGTTATAGCGGAGGACGGTAGGTTTAGAGATCCGACAGGCTCCTACTAGTCCATATGTAAATAATATTATATATGTGAATGTGATATGTGTACTGACTGTTAAGTATGTTTGTATTCTATATTGCAAACGAATGTGATATGTGTATTGTAAAGTGTTTGTGTTCTATATATATTGTGATTGTGATATGCATAGTAGTGTAATATGTGCTATTTTCGGTGCATACTATGTGTAATATGTTGTTTTCGGTACGCATCACAATCGGTTATGAGCTAGAACTGATTGTGATGTTAGGCACATTATAATTGGTTTTCATCTAGAACCGATTGTGATGTGCCGACATCACAATCGGTTCTTGTGATGTGCCCAACATCACAATCGATTCTACATGAGAACCGATTATGATGTGCCCCTCATCACAATTGGTTCTAGATGAGAACCGATTGTATTGTGCACCATATCACAATCCATTCTAGATAAGAACCGATTATGATGATAATTTATCACAATCGAGCGGAAACCGACTGTGATAGTGCCCACTCATTATTGTCTAATGACTTTGTATTACTGCCAAAACCGACTATGATGACGAAAAAGAACTGATTGTGATGTACATTTCCGTAGTAGTGACATGACCATGCCTCACAAGGCTAAACTACGAATAACAAATTAAACTACAGCGGAATGAAATGTAGATAAACCCCTCAGTATACCACAGATAACTGACAAGGCTTGCACCCTAAATGTTCGTCTTCTCTGGATACTCCTCCTCTAAAGCTGGTGTAAACTCTTCCTCAACTGGTGATTTTGTTGTTGGCAAGGGTGAGTACAGAAAGAACTCAATAAGTTGTGCACAGAATGCAATTCTATCATACCCATATGCAATGTTTATTCCAATGAATGTTTGATATGGCTATTTTGCAATAAGCAGCATTTACAAATGAATACAATAGATAGATTGAAATGACTATAAAACAAATAACAGTAAATAGTAACTTTCAAGTATTTTTCAAGAATAAATTGGATCACAACCCTAAATCATATTCTAAACTTTCCAATAGCATCCAGCCTCCCTTACTAGGTTTTCATTTTACAAAATCTAACCCTTGATTGTAATCCCCGAGCATTGTCCATAACTACGGACACAGCTATCCTAATAAATTTAACATTATGTAAAGGTTATGCACTTTACCCACACGACATGATCATCTCCTCCTGCCTCCGGATTAACACATTTTCTTAGGTGTGTCGACAGAGAGATCATGACAAAATCTATCAGAAACCTTTATCCTAACACTGACCCTCCCAGTATGCCGTACACTACCCCTTCCCTTAGCGAAGGTGAAGTATAAGACCGACATACCGTTGGATTGATGTGAGACCGCAGTACACCGCCATAACTGTTACATCCCAAAATTTTCCTCTAATACTATTTTATTGCTATCTGTGCATTTGGTGATTTTTCTAAATTTATTGAATTTTTCTGGAATTTATTTGGAATTATTCAAATTATGTATATTGGCTTTATATAAAAACTAATTAAATATATATAATTTTTTGCCAAAAATATTTTATTTGAGTTAAAAATGTCTCAAAGTATTTTGTGAATTTTCTTGGATTTTTCCTAATGTTTTTCGGTAATTATTTTAATTGAAAAATCGATGGAAAACACATTGAAACAATACTAGGCCGAGCACAAGTACTGTGCATGCATGTGCGGCCCAGTGAGTCAGCCTGTTTCTAGAAGCTCGCTCCATGACCGTCGATCTCGCATCGGACGGTCAGGAACGGTTGCGTATAGGATGAAAACCCTAGAGTTTCTGGCCGTTGGATCTCGCGGGCGGATCAGATCGAGATGCGTTGCGATGGATCGGGGGCATCCACAGAACCACGTGGATGGCTAGGATAGCTCCACGCAGCGCCCTCGTGTTCTTCTCGGACTCGGCGGCAGGGTCGTTGCGATCTCGACGGTTGCGCCGCGTGGGCCTGTATGTGCTATAAAAGGGGACCCAGCCCTCACCCCGAGGTTCATCAGCGTTCGCCACACAGGTTGACCGAAGGGTTCCATCGGAGACTCGAATAAATGCATCTGCAAGCTCGCCGGAGTTCCGAAGGACATTCCGTCGTTCTTTTGCGTGTATCTACGCCATCGACGTCCCTCTTCCACCGCCAGGACCACCGACGAGATCGCCGTTGACTGCCCTTGCAGATCTGCTACTTGAAGACGCTCGAAAGTCACTGCATTGCCACCCCGCGCTTTGTCTTCCTTAGTACCAGTAACCAGATCGCCGCGCCGTGACCGCAACCTCGCCGGTGAACCTTAACCGTTAGATCCAGAGTGGTGTCGCTAGATGATCGACGCGTGCTCTAACCTCAACAGGCCACGTACCCTTGTTGGCGAGGAGAATCTTGACCGCCCGATGTGAATGAGCGGTTCAGATCCAATCTCGCGTGACCCAATCGGGGCTCAGCATGTGTGCGCGGGGGCTGAGGCGGTGTGGACCGAGCTCACCGTGGACCGACGTTGCACCGTAGACTGAGTCTATAGACCGGGGATGAGTGGCGCACCGTGTTTGGTCTGGCTCGGTGCTGACGTCACGCTGACACAATAAAGCGAATTTTCTTTATAAAAATAATTCGGTTTATTATTTGATTTTCTATTTTCTATTTTTAGAATTTTGAATCTTCCGAGAGCCCGTTCTCCCTCATACGAACTCCGATTGAGGTGATTCAAATTTCTAAAAATTTGTAAAATTAAGATCTATTTAATGGTGGATTTTATTTGATTTTTGGAGTTCATTTGCTCTATTTTTTTGGTATTTATTTGGTTTTCTCCTTCGGTTCGCGTAGACGTTGAATTGTGCGATGCTTCGGAGGAGGATCCGTTGACCCAAGGTCAATTTCCAGAGCAAGAACGGGACCTTTGCCAAGGTAAGTTGTACTTTGATCATGTTGAACCCATGTTTATAAAATTTCTATATTGTTTTACCCTATTGCATATTATTTCAAGTATACTATTGTTTCATTATAAATTGGGACTTAGTTAATATACCTTTTTGATCTATACCCTACCTTGTCATTTGTATGCTATAATCTATTGTCACCCTAGATTGGTTCACTATAGTTGGTTAATACTAAAATCAACATGGGATGGATAGACCGTGTTAGTGGCTTAGCCATGCCACGTCATCACGTGTACTTGAATCATCGATAATTAATATTGACTAATGGAATATGGAACAATGTTATGAACTTGTGTGTCATGTGTGGTCACACGATGAGATTGAGTTGTAGTGGCGAGGGATGTCATGCAACGATGTTGAATTGTTGATGGCATGTGGTGCTTGGTAATCAACTGGGGTGGTAATCACTTAGATTGGGGCAAGTGACAAGGGGCGAGTATGCCAAGGTGGGCCGATGGCCAGAGGGTATGTGGAAGTCTTGCTTCGATCATTCTAAGGACCTAACCTTGCAAGCCTTTGATCTGAGTCAATCATACAACCATATATCTGGTATGGGACAACCTAGCTGATTAATTTGCAATGTCTTAGTTTGGTACTATCAATGGCGGTGTGAGTTCCCGAGTTATAGAGTAACTTACATGGCGCAAGAGGGGGGCCCTGGATGTGGTTTTCAGACCCCACCAGTGTTGAAACCTTAGCGGATAGTATTAGGTTAAGGTATGCATTGTAAAGACTTTGTTATAATCACTCGTCTTTGTGGTGTATTGTTGTATCATGTGGGTAAGTGAGTAACCTCTGCAGAGTGTAAAACTATTCGGATAGACGTACTCGTGGCATTGAGCAATGCTCAGGAATTACAGTTAATGGTTAGTTTAATTAAATGGAAAACTTGGTTGGGATGGCGGGTTGTCATGTGGAAGTATGAAACTTGACTTAGGATTGGAAACCTGGTTTACTTGAGAAATGTTGAATCTATCTATTACTATTATTTATTTTACTATCTTTACAATCTATTTTTTATATTTGTTCATAAATGCTGCTTGTTGCAAAATAGCCATAATAGCCTTTTTCTTTGGAATAAGCCTTGCATATAGTTACATATAATTGCATTATGTGCACAACTTGTTGAGTGCTTTATGTACTCACCCTTGCCAACAACCAAAATCAACAGTTGAAGAGTCTACACCTTTGTTGTTGGAGGAGTTCCTGGAGGACACAAGTCGTTAGGGTTCGAGCCTTGTCAGTTGCCTATGATGAACTGATGAGTCATCTACGTCTTCTATTTTTCGCTGCACATTTCTTAGTTTATATTTCAAGACTAGCCCTACGTGGCTTAATAATGTAAGTTGGTCACAAGATCATACACTTAGTTATATCAATAAATGGTGTCTTATTATTATTATCGTTGAGTATGATGTGATATGTACCAATGTTAAGCTGTGTGCACTAACGTTGATCCTAGGACTAGTACGGTAAACACAGTGGGTCCGAATCAGTGGATTCGGGTCCTTACAATAACCATTGTGTAACCACACTTCCATATGATTATCATACTGAGGTATCACATGTCAAGATATCGATAATCCTACTTAGTTAGGTCCATCCCATACCATACATGTGGTTGCATGTTTGACTCAGTTGAAAGGCTTGTAAGGTTAAGTCCTTAATTGACCGAGGCAAGACTTCCACAATACCTCTGCCATTCTAGCCCACATTGGCACACAACCCTTGCCACTAGCCCCAATCTAAATTATTTACCACCCCAGTTCATTACCATGCACCATATGCCATCAAGTCAACATCCACTACTATAGAAAAGTTCATATACGATGTGTATGTTGTATCCTTCGACTTGAGATTGTCGTATGTTCTCAAGATGCGTAATGGCTTATTTAGGGGTCATCAAACGCTACTATATAACTGGGTAGTTATAAAGATGGCTTTTGGGTTTGTCATGAAACATGCTGCGAGGCGTGGTCGATCAAGATAGGATTTGCCCCTCCATACAACGGGAGAGATATCTCTATGCCTCTCGGTGATCGGATTCCAGAAACGCATGGCCATGCTACTCGAGTAAAGAGTTACTCGAGTCATCGAGTTAAAGAGTTAACTCGATGTATTCGGGGAATCCGAGTCACGACATCGAGAAAGAGTGGTCGAGCCATTTAAATAAAGATGACAACAACTCGTCTTCGATTTGACCAATATCGTGGGGCAAAAAGAAAATGCATATAGGACATTGTTGAGGTTCTCCGATCTTTGCATGTACTCGATAGTCGGTAAGTCCTGCTAGTGGCCGCTATCGACTATTGGTCGATTACTCGATGGTCGAGTAGGTGTACCCGATGGTCGAGTAGGAGTACTCAACGATCGATAGGGGTACTCCAGTCATGTTCGAGTGCACGTGAACCTATAGGGTCGCACGCTTAAGGGGCTGTAACCAATTCGGTTAGGGATCCGAGTTGTAATGAGCTTAGAGTTCCTAATAGGCTTCAAGGGTTGGAACCCACTATGGGACGTCTATATGAAGGGAGGAGGTGGTGGCTTTGTGACAAGAGATATATATACACAAAGAGACATATCAGGAATTCGGAATTCCTGTAACCCTAGCCGCCAGTCCTCCTCCGTCCAGAACCACGCAGCCGGCGCTAGCACTCTGGCGCATGGTGTTCCTGCCCTGTACGTGTGGATACCTTGGAGGCGTTGCTGCGAAGCTTCAACGCTAGGACGATCCGCAACCTGCGACAGTCACAAGGAGCTGTTGGGGAGGCGTAGGCTAGTACGACTACATCTGCACCACCACGCTACATCAACTCTACTTCTGCTACAGGTCTGCGCGTCTAGTGGTAATTCTGTGATCTATAACTTGCAATGGTTCCTTGGTTACGCGGTAGAAAATTTTGATTTTTCTCTAGAGTAGCCTACCCGTTCCCCAGCAGATTGTTTTGTGTGGGGGGAATTTTTATTTGGGATCATTCAGTCCCCTCAGATCGCCATCTCGGTCCTTTAATTTGTCATTAGAAACAAGGCTAGGCTAGTTGTATAGGATTTTACTTAGGTTGAGGGTCTTGACTTTGAGGAAACCTTCGCCCCTGTAGTTAGACTAGAGGCTATTAAGATCGTGCTTTCATTTTTAGCATCTAAGGGCTTCAAGCTTTACTAAATGGATGTCAAGAGTACATTCCTCAATGGCTATATTGAGAAAGAGATGTATGTCAGGTAGCCTCCAGGATTCGAGAACCCCAAGTACCCAAATCATGTCTTCAAGATTTCCAAAATTTTATATGGACTTAAACAGGACCCTAGAGCTTGGTATGAGAAGCTTAAGTCATATCTTCTTAGTCACAGCTTTAAGATGGGAAAAATAGACAAGACACTGTTCATCAAACACTAGGATTCTCATTTCCTTCTCGTCCAGATTTATGCGGACGATATTATCTTTGGTGGCTCTTCGCACTCTCCTGTGTCTCAGTTTTCAGAGGTGATGAGTATGGAGTTCGAGATGAGCATGATGGGTGAGTTAAACTGCTTCTTTGGCTTCCAGATCAAACAGACTCGGGAGAGTATTTTCTTGCATCAAGACAAATATACTTGAGACCTCCTGAGATGATTTGAATGTCTGATGGGAAGCCGGTGATGACTCCTATGGCCACCAATGCAGTCCGAGAGCCTGATGAGGATGGTGAGCCAGTTGATCAGAAGGAGTTTAGGAGCATGATCGGCTCCCTCTTATATCTCACTGCCTCTAGGCCGGACAAACATTTTGTTGTGTATCTATGCGCTCGATTTTAGGCATCTCCTC
Organism: Otatea glauca; assembly: GCA_036346275.1. Classification (NCBI taxonomy): domain Eukaryota; kingdom Viridiplantae; phylum Streptophyta; class Magnoliopsida; order Poales; family Poaceae; genus Otatea; species Otatea glauca. The sequence goes on along the minus strand of CM070720.1, from coordinate 4,109,870 downwards.
GCGCCTCTTACCGCCAAGCGGTGAAGCGCATCTTCCGGTACGTTCGAGCTACCACTGACTATGGTATTTGATACTCTTCCTCATCTTGTCTGTCCCTTAGAGCTATTTCATATGCAGACTTTGCTGGTTGTAGGATAGAGCGCCATGAGGAATATTGTCTGTCTCCAAAACTTTGGTTCTTTAGTGCGAAATTTTAGATTGATTTCTAATATGGAAGATTTTGTATAGCATATGTGTACAGTGTTGTAAGGACACCCTACTGAGAAGCTGCCCTAGCCCTCACGACTAGTTATTAGTCAAATTAAATTTGGCACTTCTGCCCATTCCACACGTCTAATGGAAAGGTAAACTGTTGGGCATCATTGCCTCGTCGAAACTTAACGGAAGCCAAGAAGAAAGCAAAAGGAAGCGAATTCGTTGCAGACAAGATATGACTCGATTCACCTGTGTCCACACGTGCCCGGTTCCTCACGGCCTTCTTTCTCTACACCACTAAATGCTCGTTATTGCATAGCTATTTAACGAACGCGTAGTTGAATTTAATTTGGACTCCAGTACACCAACAGGGCACAAAGACTTGTAAAGAGGAAATTTTGGATTCTTCACTTCACCTTCTGGATTCTTTTTTTTTAATGGCTTTGACTAAGGGCAAAAGAGGGGAAATCTAAGGTTACTAATCCCATCACGAAAACAAAAGGTAGCATGATTTAATACGAATCGTCAAACTATTTTAACATTGGCCAATAATATCTTCGTGACTATATTTATATGTCATATAAAAATGATACATAGGTAGATTTTATCTCCAAAAAAATATTTTGATAATTTATACCGTATAAATCTCTAAAGCCAAATTTTTTTAGAGGAAAAAAATGTAAACAGGGACGGCGTTGTCACGAGGAAGAAGGTTTCATTTTTGTTAGGCAGTTTTCCCGTCGTAACCACCGCCAAATCCCTTCGTGTATGCTGTGTATATACAAACGTTTCCTTTGTTAACCGGCCACACTTGGAAGAGAACTTAAGAATACCAAACTCCATCCATGGCTTCCAACCTGAACGCTATGTTTGTCGCACTTCTCTGCTCCCTCTCTCTTCTCATCCCTTCTGCACTAGGTAATTGAGTCCCGTCAATCTCTCTACCGAATCTTCTCATGCATGCATCGTAGCCTAGCTCGATTCTTTCTGGTCTGTGAAACTTATGTATGTGTTCGTTGGATGCACCAACAGGGGCGACGGTGGTGTGCGAGGAGCTTCCGGCAGAGCTATGCGCGTTCGCCGTGTCGTCATCGTCACGGCGGTGCGTGCTGGAGAATACGCAGCGGACGGGGCGACCGACGGAGTACAATTGCCGGACATCGGAGGTGGTCGTGGAGCGGATGTCGGGCCTAGTGGAGATGGACGGGTGCGTGCGAGCGTGCGGCGTCGACCGCGCCACCGTAGGAATCTCCTCCGACTCCCTACTCGATCCCCACGTCGCAGGCTCGCTCTGCTCCCCGGCCTGCTTCCAGGGCTGCCCCAACATCGTCGACCTCTACTCCAACCTCGCCGCTGGAGAGGGTATGGACTCGTCACAAGATAGATTGAAATGGTATTTGTTATCTGTCATTAGTAATGACAGACTGACAGTAAAAACAAGTGGAAATGAAATAATTAAGGCCTTTCGTAAAATCTGTGTATTGTTGTACTTAACTGGAAAAATAAAACAACTCTTGTTTAATCTAACTGGTGTGACGTCAACTACCTACTTGGACGGTTTATTATGGATTTTCCTTGATTTAAGGTCATGCTTTCTGGTTCTTTTGCGGTAGTTAAATATTAGGATAGTAATACACAATAATCATTTGTCCCTTTTCTAAAAAAAACCATCGTTATATTTTATTTTGGCTGTTACAAATTACACGGTTAGATATCAAGTGTCTATAATCGTTTTATGTTTTGGTTTAAAACCACCACTACAACTCACTGGGGGATGTTTTTAGAATACATTTAGTGAGATTATTTGAACTCTGACTAATAATGTAAACAAGAAAATATATTTAAATTGTCTTACGATAATAATATTTGTATATTTGCTATCAAAATTACATTCATAATAATAAATATTTGAACATATTTTTGTTCTATATATTGTTATAAAGATTTGTGGTCACATTAATTGTATAATATAGAGATCATATCAAAATTACCATGTGTTCTCACTTTTGAGTAAAGAGCACCATGTGTCCCTGAACTCAAGAATTGCATTTAGATACCTAAACTTGTATAAGTGGGTTAACAATATTATATCCTACTTTTTGTGGCAATTAGAGATGACATGATGACACCGCCCCCTGAAATCGCTAGAGAATTAATACTACTTTTGTATTTGATGGAAGTGTTCAGATGTCATTAGACAACTTTGACAAGCTTCGACTTATCTGAGTTAGCCCATGAAACTTTGGCTTTAATAGGGTCAAAGTGTTGCATGATCATTAGTTGCCAATTAAGAGTTTTTTGGATATCTATTGACACATATATACAAGTTTAGGTGTCTATATGTGCAAATCTCATGTTTAGGGGCCAAAAGTGACATCGGCAAAATTTTAGAGACCTATGATGTATTTTACTCTTTTGACTTTTCATTGCTTTTAACACGCACCCTGGATCACTAATTTTTCATAACATGTTAAGTAAAACTAAAAAATCATACTCTTATGAGAATGTTTCTTGGAAGAAGTCTACTTTGTCATTTTCACACAAGTACGATATACATAAACAAGTACATTTAAATGTATTAGTAATTCTTAAAGATGAAGAAAAGTCGAGAAAATCTATAGCATATCTATGGATGTCTACGTATTGTGTAGGATGTAAAGCAAACTATAATTTGTTTACAACAAAGTTTATCATATAATTTTTTTTAAAAAAATACTGTTTCAAAAGATTACTTAGGAAATTTAATTTGCTTCACAGTTAGTACTATGGGATATTCAGCATGTCTAATCTAATTGATATATGTGTTTACAAATATGGTAGGTGTGGTTTTACCGGACCTATGCGAGGCACACCGCACGAACTCTCGTCGTGCCATGACACAGCTCCAAAGTTCTGGTGCGGCGCTGGGTACTCCTACTGCTCCAGCGGCGTCTCCTCCGGAATCAGCATAAACTAACAGTGTCTAGTTTCGAATTTTAGAATTATTGTATGTCACTAAGTGTTGTTTTTTTGTCCATCATGGAGTCCTCCCATTTTGTTTTCCACCTACCAATAATACTTTGCGTTTGTTTATGATGGTTAATTTGTTATTGATTACTTAGAATATCTAAAGGCACATGATGTCTATTGTGTGCATGTCTAGCGCATTTTTGTTTATAACATTTCTTCTTACTTGTTCATTTTGTGTTCGTCGTTTATCCTCTTGGGTTTCATTAAGTCTCAAGGTATGAAACAGGGAAATTTTCCTATATTCCTAGTACAATTGAACTTTTTATGAAATTTCAGCAAAATTCTTACGAAATTTCAGCATGCCAAACCGAGCCTAAAAATGTTCGATTCGACAACTTTTTTATTAATTACATGAAATATTTGGGAACAGAGGTCAATTGGAATGCGAGTATTTTTTTTTCCGTTGAAATGCTACCACGTGAGCAGTGCAGGTGAGAACATATGATTCATGGGCCGCCAATGTGATTTCAGTGGTAATTATAAGATTTTTGGTTCTATGTTAACTAAATTACTTATGGCATGAATGAAAAACCTAGATTCATCTATGAACTCGTCGGCCCCTGCATGGGGAAGTGATACAACTATTACCATCAAACAGTAACTTTCTTAGCTTCAAAACTGCACTTCTTTGTTCTCATCCAAACATTGTTTTTGGGGTAAAGGACACTTGCTTCAGTATTGAGGAAAGCATCACTGGGAGAACCACTTCTTGGTGAGTGGTAGAATTGTAGGTGTATAACCTCACCTATAAGTGTTCAAATACTGTTGCCCACATTTACACCCACGAGAGTGCGTTTCACTAGGAATTTTGTGAGATCGCGGATTTATCCTATGTCTCCGTCGATCTAGCCATGTGCTAATAGGACGCACTCGTGCGTGTGTGATGTGCGCGCGTGATAGTGTGTGTCATTGATGTAGTCGGAAAAAAGCATCATTTTGGAACATTTGGACCATCAAAAACCAGAACTTGCAACACTATAATATACTAAGGATTCAATGAAACAACAGGTGCATTTCACGTTACCACACAGTTATTCAGAGACAAATCTAAATATGCTCAGGAACATATTTGTCGGGGATGTCCAGGCCTCCCCGGGGGTTTTAGGCCGTTCTCCCCCGAGCTCGGAGGACGGTTCCCGAGCTCAGGTGAGAGTTTTCTTGGGCTCATGCTGACTCCCGCGACCTCTTCGACCTCAGCGCCCTCGGCCCGGCCTCCAGCGTAATAATCTCCTTTTTATGTGACCTCTCTCCCCTGCGCGGGAACTAGGGTCACCGACTCCCGTCAGTTCTCCTGCGTGGGAACTAGGGTCACCGACTCCTGTCAGTTCCCCTACGTGGGAACTAGGGTCAACTGCTCCCGTCAACTCACAGACAACCACCCGATGTCAGCCTCGAGATCAGCGCCAAGGGTCTATAAAAGCGCCAGACTGCCCCGGTCAGAGGGGGAGAAGAAGACAGCAGAAACCAAGGGGGATGTGCAGGCACATCTACAGACACACTCGTACGCCGCACCATTCATTGAGCTCCCCTCGGTCGCCACTTCCGAGTGACCTCGAGGTCGAGCTCCCTCTTTGTTCTCCCCCGAGGAGCCTTTTGGTCATCTTTCGCCTACGGGCAAGACTGGAATAGAGCTATTAGCCGAACTAGGGGGCTCGAACCAGTATAAGCGCTGTGTCTCCTGTCCGATTGCTCTTCTTCCCCAAGCTGTGCATCTACCGACGCTCCCTCCTTCCCGGACGAGCACGACTTTGGGCCTTGCCCACTTGCACGATCCTTCCCCCCCTTTTTTGCGGTCGACGGTCCCGATCGTCGACAGCTGGCGCCCACCGTGGGGCCCAAAGTTTCGTTCGTCCGAAGTTCATCGCCCCTGCGTCATCAGCACCTTCAGCTTCACCGACAGCATGTCGCGATCAGCAAGCCTGGGCTCGAATGAGATCCCTGAATGCCAAGTCTCCACCTCTATGCTCTCGCCCTCATTACCGCCTCGCGAACGCCGGCCGGGTCTTCATGGCCGGCCGTCGCGAGGCGACTCCGGGGATGGATGATGGCGACCTAGAGACTCCGCAGGGGGCACGTCGGCTCGCCCAGGTCGCCATCAACCAAGCTATCACGGCCATTCGGCGAGAGGAGCGCGGGGTGGCCCGCTCTCCGTTCGGACAGCTCAGTCCCTCTCGCCCGGACGAGCCTAGCTGGGAGCGCCTGCGGGCCATCGCCTGGGTCATGGCTGACCCCGCGTGGACCGGCTCGGCCCTCTTCCGACGGTCCCTGGCCGAAGAGCTCAACAGGGCGACCGACGATGTCGTGCCTCCGCGGAAAGGGTGGCGTCTGGGCTCCGAGTCTCTCCCCTTGGCGAGCGGTAGCGACTCGCCGTACAGTCGCCGGCCGTTCCGTCGGCAGACTCCTTACACGCAGGCTCACACCCTGTTACCATCCCTTCCACCTCGCCAGGGGGAAGACGTGGCGCGCGGGCATGACAATCACTAGCAGAGTGGCAGTGATGCCCGCTCAAGCAGTAATGCTTCCGGAGGCATCTCCCAGGACGTTTCACCCAGGCGCTGAAAGGTTCGCGACCGCCCACGCCACCGTTCTAACGATGCTCCCGCTGACCATCGTGTTCGGCGCGGGGTGCGCCGCCGACTCGAGTTCCCCCTGTCGGCAGACGGCGACTCCGATGCCAGCAGCGGCGGCAACGGTCTCCTGGCCTACGGCTGCCCGGCGTACTTGGATGACCTCCGTCAGGAGCGCTGGCTGGCCCGGTTCAAGCCGGCGATAATGGAGCGGTTCGACGGGACCAAGAACCCTGCGGAATTCCTCTCCATCTACTCCATAGCCATCTTGGCGGCCGGCGGGGACAAGGCCGCGATGGCCAACTATCTCCCCACCGTCCTGGACGGAGTCGCCCGCACCTGGCTCTTCAACTAGGCGTCCGGCGCTTTCTGGTCATGGCGCCAGCTGCAGAGCACCCTCCACTCCAACTTCTAGAGCTGCTACGAGCGACCTGGATGAGAAATGACCTAGACCGTGTCATCCAGGGAAAGGGTGAACCCCTCCGAGACTTCGTGCGCCGGTTTACCTGGCCACGAAACTCGATCCCCAACGTCTCCGATGAGACCGTCATCAAGGCCTTCAAGTTCGGCGTCCGCGACAGACGCCTTATGGAGGACCTCGAGATCGCAACAAAGCTCACCGTCAACAAGCTGTTCCGTATGGCGGAGCGATACGCAGACGCGGACAACACCGTTCGCTGGAAGCACGACTACGACCGAGGCAAGCTCGGTCTCATCTTTGGCGAAGCAGGGCCGTCCGGCACTAAGGAAGGGGGCTCAGCCCTGCGCGACAAGAAGCGGGGGAAAGACCGCGGTACTGGAGGCGGCCAGCTCCGCATGGTCGCCGCGATCGACAACAGGCACGAAGGCGAAATCGCCCGGCACAGCCACAGGGCCTCGGCCCGGCGAATCGCCGGGGCCTCGGCAAGCACCACACCGCCCGGCGAGGCGGGCCGGCCAGTCCCCTCGGGCGATGCGATCTGAGGCGGCGAAGAACGGCTCCGCCTCGACTTCGATAAATTCTGCCCATTCCATAAAGCCTACGGCCACGATCTGCGAAATTGCAGGACGTGGCTGTACAGACTGGACGCCTTCTACAGAGGGCGTGGAGAGATGCCCACACTCCCGAAGGACGACGAGGACCAAGCAGGCCTCGACTTAGAGTTCCAGCAGGGCGACCGCCGTGTTGACGTAATCTTCGGCGGCTCTTCGGCATATGGTCCCGGCGCGAACTGAAGTACGCTGTGCGCACCGTGTACCAAGCTACCGTCGGGAAGCCCGCCGACCAACCCTGCAGGTGGGATGGCATTCCCATCACCTTCTCCCGGGATGATGCTTCCCCGGGGATGTCCCGAGACTTCAAGACCGCCCTGGTCGTCGCCCCGACCATAAGCAACACCGTCGTCGGACGAGTCATGGTTGACGGGGGAAGTTCCCTCAACCTGCTCTTGGCAAGCGCGCTAGACCGGATGCAGATACCCCGGTCGAAGATAAAAAATATAGCGGTCCCCTTCTTCGGCATCGTGCCGGGGAGCTCGACCACTCCGCTCGGGCAAGTGGTTCTGCCCATGACTTTCGGGGACACCACGAACTTCCGCACTGAGCTGATCACCTTTGAGGTGGTCGATGAGGACCTCCCCTATAACGCCGTTCTCGAGCGGCCAGCCCTGATTAAGTTCATGGCCGCGAATCACTACAGGCACCGGTGTATGAAGCTTCTGGGGCCCGACGGCGTCATAACGGTCCGCGGCGACCTCAAGGCGGTGCACGGTTGTGAGGAAAAGGCCCTAGCGCTCGCGGCGACCTCAGTAGGGTCCCGAGCCTCCCCCTGAGCCCGTGATCGAAGTCGAAGACCCTTGGACCATGTTTTTCGATGGATCGAGGTCGTTTGAGCGCTCGAGGACTGGTGTTCTCATCGTCACCCCTCGGGGTGACCACCTGAGGTATGTGGTCCGCTTCAATTTTCCCGCAACCAACAACGCTGCGGAGTATGAGGACCTCTTGGCTGGTCTACGAGCTTGCAAGTCCCTGGGCATCCGCCGTCTGATTGTTAAAGGAGACTCCCAGCTCGTCATCAATCAATACAACAAAGACTACCAGTGTTCGGACCCATTAATGGCCAAGTACCTCGCCGAGGTACGTAAGATGGAGAGGTGGTTCCAGAACTTAAAGATCCATCACGTGCCAAGGAAGGAAAACTCCACCGCCGACCTCCTGTCCAGGCTCGGATCGTCCGGTGATGAGCTCCCGCCTGACGTCATCCTCGAGACCTTGGCCGCACCGTCCGTCGCCGACCAGGAAGACCCGGTGGCCCTCCTCGAGAGTGTTCCCTCGTGGATGGACCCGATCGCCAAGTTCCTCGACCGCGGAGAGCTCCCTGCTACTCGGTGAGGAAGTAGGATCGGGCCCACGAGCTCGTCTGAGCTCATCGGCGGGCAGCTTTACTGTCAAGGAACTCTAGGCATTCTGTCGAAATGCATCACCCCGGAGGAGGGTAAGTACTTACTCAACGACATACATTCAGGCCTAAGCGGCACTCACTCTTCTTTCAGGACCATAGTCAGGAAGGCGTTCCGGATGGGATTTTACTGGCCAACAGCACTCAGGGACACTCAAGATATCGTCCGCGCTTGCCAGGCCTGCCGGTTCCATGCCCAGAAGACCCGGCAACCGACCTACGCCTTGCAGACCATCCCCCTCGTCTGGCCATTCTCGACGTGGGGCCTCGACATTCTCGGCCCCTTCCTGAGATCAGTTGGAGGGAATAAATCCTTTTTCGTCGCCATCGATACTTTCTCGAAGTGGATCGAGGCTGAGCCGGTCTCCGCTATCACCGCCAAAGCTGCGATAAGGTTCTTCCGTTCCTTTGTGGTCACGAGGTATGGAGTCCCTTGCACGATCATCACCGACAATGGGACGCAGTTTACCAGCGAGCTATTCCAGGGGTTCTGCGCAGACATGGGGACCAAGGTCTACTATGCCTCAGTGAGCTATCCTCAGAGAAACGGTGCGGTCAAACGCGCCAACGGACAGCTCGTCCAAGGCATCAAGAAGCGAGTGTTCGCCGAGCTCGGACAGCGCGATCGAGCCTGGGTGGACGAGCTTCCCACCGTCCTTTGGTCCGTCCGCACCTCATCAAGCCGGGCAACGGGGCGAGCCCTTTCCAGCTCGTCTTCGATGTTGAGGCCGTCCTGCCATCCGAGATTACGCTCGGCTCTGTCAGGGTTAGCTCGGTCGACCAGACCGACCTCGAGCAGGAGCGGTCTCTTGACCTCGCCCTTGCGGAGGAAGTAAGGTGCCGCGCACTGCTGCGCTCGGCGCGCTACCTGCAAGATCTCCGCAGGCATGCCACCCGATCGATACGACCTAGGGGCTTCCACATCGGGGACCTGGTCTTAAGACGAATCCAAGACCGATCCAACACCAACAAGCTGTCCCCACTGTGGGAAGGCCCCTATAGAGTCGTCTCAGCAAGTCGCGCGGGAGCTTACCGGCTAGCGAACCCCGATGGCAGGGAGCTCACAAACTCGTGGAATGTAGACCAGCTCCGGAGGTTTTATACCTGATGCTCCCTCTCTTTCTATTTTGCGATAAGATGCTTTTCCTTATCACCATGCTTGTCTCTCGTATCTCGGGCAACGCGACCCGGGCCGTGGCCCGGACACTTACCTCCAGGGGTCGAATACGCGGTAAGCCGATCCTCATCACGATAAGCCGCTATCCCCGTCGCGGATTCATCACGGCGGCCACACCCGTGGGCTCGCCGGCCTCGAGATACTCGAGTATCGGCCTTCAGGCCCCTCACTCGAGCTAGAATGGCGGTCCGTGGTCGCTTCGAAGTCGAATCGCGATGGCGATTCTCTTCGCGATGGCCGACCATCCCCGTCGCGAGCACGGGCATGGGACCGTCACTGATAAGGGCTTCGAGCTAAGGGGCTCGACCTAGTTTTTCCTCACGATAAAATGTACTGCTTTATCGTCCCTTATTTCCTCTTGTTTTTTTCCGCATCTCGAGCAAACGTGTTTAAGGGTCGTGATACGAAGAATTGACACCAGGGGGTCGAACCCGCAGTAAGCCGATTCTCATCGCAATAAGCCGACCTCCCCCCTGTAGCAAAGTCCATCCTGGCAATCATGCCCGAACACTTCCTCGACCTCGAGACGCGGGAGCCTCGGCCCGCGCGCCCCTCACTCGAGCTAAGATTACAGTCTCGTGACTCGCCTCCGGGGGTCGAAATACGCAGTAAGCCGATTCTCATCGCGGTAAGCCGATCATTCCCCCCGTCGTAGGACATGAGCCCGGGATCACCCTCGCCTCGGGGGCGCCCAGGTCTTGAATTCTTATGTCACCGCACTCCGGCCCAATCCAGGTTGGGCCCATGATAAAAATTCTCCTTTATCTCCGGTACTGACCTTTCTCGGCCTCTCGAGAGACGTGACATCGGCTCACGGTCCCAAGTTTCAAGTTCTTCCGCCAAAGATCACGCCGTTTCAAGACCTCGGGCCCGAGGCTCCGTCTGTTTTTCTTTCGGGCGAAAGTCTTCTTTTTTATATGATAAGACATCTCGAGCGACGCGACCTCGCGGCGTGACCATAAGGGCAACTATAAGATCACGCAGGGAGCTCCCCGACCTCGAGACGTCCGTATCTTTTCTTACATATGATTTGAGTGTTTTTTGCAGCGCAAAAGGTCGCGTTCTCTAGGTTCGCCTCGGGGATGCCCCGGCCGCAGTAAGTCAATCGTTATCGGGATAAGCCGACCATTCCCCCGTGCTGCCAACCAGAAAACATTCTCAGATGGCGCCCCGAGCCTGATGCATTCCCGGGCTCGGAGGTCGCAGTTTCTAAATTCACCACCGGGGACGTTTCCAGTCGCGATAAGCCGCTCTGCCGCAATAAGCCAACTATACCTCCGTGGCCAAGTAGGCCAGGTTCGAATTTCTGAAACCGCCCTCTGAGGGAGCCCCTAGCTTGAGCATTCCTGAGCTCGGCGGACTAGACCCGAGGCCCAAACCTGGTCCGAGCCTGAGCGATTCCAGGCCGGCCGGTCCAAGTCGTACCCAAGCCTGAGCACTTCCGGGCTCGGCCGACCTTCGTCAAACCTAACCTCGAGTGTTCTCGAGGTCAGCCGGCTCGACCTGAAAAGTACAGGTAAGGTCTGCCTCCCTTTCCATTCATGCTTGCGCCTCGAGCAACGTGATCTCGCGGCGTGGCCATAAGGACTGCCTCCGGGAGGTCGATGCTACTACGGTAAGCCAATTCTCATCGCTTCAGGGCTCCCTCCTGTTGTAGGTTCGAACCAGAGGCCACGCGGACAAGCTCCCTGACCTCGAGACGCCTGTGCGTTAGCTTTTCTTGCATATATTTTGCGTGTTTTTTGCAGCGCCCAAGGTCGTGTTCTCTAGGTTCACCACGGGGATGCCCCGGCTGCAGTAAGTCGATCGTTATCGGGATAAGCCGGCCATTCCCCCATGCTGCTAACCAGAGAATGTTCTCAGAGGGTGCCCTGAGCCTGATGCATTCCTGGGCTCGGAGGTCACAGTTTCTAAATTCACCACCGGGGACGTTTCCAGTCGCAATAAGCCGCTCTGCCGCAATAAGCCGACTATACCCCCGTGGCCAAGTAGGCCAGGTTCGAATTTCTGAAACCGCCCTCTGAGGGAACCCCGAGCTTGAGCATTCCCGAGCTCGGCGGACTGGACCCGAGGCCCAAACCTGGTCCGAGCCTGAGCGATTCTGGACCGGCTGATCCAAGTCGTACCCAAGCCTGAACACTTCCGGGCTCGGCCGACCTCGGTTAACCTGACCTCTAGTATCTCCGAGCTTGGTCAACCTAATCTAAATGGTTCAAGTCGAAGGCGATGGCACGCCCGACAAAACCCTCCGGCTATGTCTGCTCCATGCGTCCCAATGCGACGTCGCTCGGACTCTTCTACGAAGCGGGATAAGCAAGCCTACGAAGGCGATGAGGAGCAAAAAACGAGCTAAGTCATCAAAGAATTCATAATTTGAGGCAAAACGATACAATTGTCTTTACAAGGGGTACAAATCTTTTGCTCCCCCTATCTACTAACCTATTCTGTCTAGTTTACAGACATGTCCCGAGCAAGTTTCTCCTGCTCGAGGTAGGAGACTCTCCTCCGCAGTGCCAGCACCTCGGTCTCGGCATTGTCGACCCGATTGCGGTCGCTCTGGAGTTGGGCCAGGGCGCTCTTCCCCGCCTGGGCCACCCGGGCCAGCTTCTCCTCAAGCCCGGTGGCCTTCACCTCGGAAGCGGCGGCCTTCGCGTCTACCTCGGCCGCCCGCGCCTCGGCTTCAGCGGCCCTCGCTCCGGCCTTGGTCGCCTTCACCTCGGCCTCGGTGGTCCTCTCCTCCAGCTCGGCCGCCCTCTCCTCGAGCGCGGCCGCCTTCGCCTTGGCCTTGGTCGCCCTGGCCTTGAGCTCGGCCACCTCGGCCTCGAGCTCGGCAGAGGCCTTCCCCGGGGCAGCAGAGAGCTTTTCGAGCCACGCCTAAAGACCTGCCGCCTCCTCGCACGCGGCCTCCACCTCTACGCGCGCAGTGGGCAGATCCGCCAGTCGCACCTGGAGCCCCTCCACCTCCTTCCACGCGGTCGCAAAGTCCTCAAGCGCGGACGACGCGATCCCGTAGCTCTCCTCGTAGGCCATGAACGATGTCTCGAGGCGCTCCCGGAGCTCCTGTGCCTCTTGCCGTGTGGCCTCCGCCTTCGAACAAGTGCAGAGAGCTCGAGCTCAAGGCGCTGGCACGACGCTGACGCGCTCGCGCGGTTCTCGTCAAGGACTTCCTGCGCCTTCTGCCGAACGTGGGCGAGGGTGAAAGACCGAGATGGCGATCAGAGGGGGGTGAATGATCCCAAATTAAAATACGTTCTCTAAGAAAGATCACAAATGCAGATTTTCACCCAAAGAAACCAAGCCAAAACTTTAGATATCAAATGGAAACGAAAGGGTCAATTTTCACAAAAAAATCAGCCTGAGGCCGGTGCTACCGCACTCTGGGGCCGGTGCTACCGGGTTACAGTAGCTACAGCGAAACCAGGCAAATGAACAGCGTTTTCAGCATGGAATCAAATAGGAGAATTGATGTATCTTTTGATCCGTTGATCCAAACTCACCCAAACTTAGTAGATAAGGTCCTTGGGATGTCAGGAACTTATTCCAACCTTCAATCACAAGGATTGATGTCAAAGTTCCGACCTTTATGCCCGAGAACGAAGAACATACCAAGTTTCAACAAAAACCGAAAGAACTTCGATTGAGGCTTGCTCGTGGGATTTTGATGATCAAAGTGATCTTGAATGACTTCCCACACGTCCCAACAAGCAAGAGAATACAAGGAAGTTCAAGGAAACGCACTCTATAAAATCACACATTCAAGAACGCAAAGAACAACTTCTTGCAAGAAGAACGCATGGATTTCTTAGATGATTGAGAACAAGAATTCAAAAGTAGAATCATTCATCAAACATCAACCTCAACAAAGATTCATAAGCATGTAGAAGGAGAGGAGGCAAATCCAAATTACGTATATGTAAATTGCAAGAAAGTAAATGCAGAATTTAACTTGCGTAATTTAAATGCGTAAAGTAAATGCGTAAAGGAAATGAAACATGAACATAAATGAAGAACATTTCATTTCTAGGAGAGGTTACAAAGCCTCACATTCATGTGGGCAAAGCTTAAAGGAGCATCAAAAACCTCAAAAACCTTCTTAGGGGGGAGGCTGCCCCTCCACCCCTATTTATACAACTCTTGGGCCACCTACCACCCTTGGATGAGCCTCTAAACCCTAGAGCATCCATCAAGGGTTAGGAATAACCCACTCAACCATCCATGCAAGAGCTAACCCAGAACCCACCACACACATGGGTTTTCTTGCACGGTTTTCAAAGCAAGCTACACTTAAACACTACTCTATCTTCCAGAACTGCAACCCAGCAGCTCTCCTTGATCCAAGTAGTGATAAGTTAGCTTCTCCACTGGTCTCTTGTCTCTTGGGATTGCACCGACTTCATCTCCAGCCATCTTCCGGTGAACATCCGACCAACTTGAACCTCCGGCTATCCCACGCCTAGTTCCAGCCTCCCTTCGCCTCACCATGACTACCAAATGAAGTCCTACATTCACAAAGACAAGAAAACTCTTCTTGGTTCCACCATGAACCCAGCGCAACAATTCTATCACGAATTCGGTTAGTACAGACCAAAACGCACCAAAACACTTCAACCAAATGCAAACATCCTGTTTTCAATACAGCAGTAATCTTCTCATTTTTTTATGATTTTTTATGTTGCTCAGATGAAAAACTTGTCAACATAAACCAGTTGCGTTTCGAAATTCTCTACAACTTTCATGTAGAACACATAATTGTTTGAGCACTGGAAGAACTTCACAAAGGCATATTACTGCACGCTGTCAAAATTGGTCCGCCATACACGTGAGATTCTCTGTTAACATTTCCGATTTTATATGATTTTTTATGTTATTCAAATGGATAACTTGTCAAAATAAAAAAGATGCGTCTTGAAATTCTCTACAACTTTCATATAGACCAAATAATTTTTGGAGTACGAGAAGACCTTCCAAAATTCATATTAATGCACATGGGTAAAATTGGTCCGTCATACACGTGAAACTCACGCGACGCGACATTTGGTCCGTCATACACATGAAGCTCACTGAGATTTGGTCCATCATACACGTGAAACTCACAGGAATTTGGTCCGTCATACACGTGAAACTCACAGAAATTTGGTCCGGCATACACGTGAAACTCACAGAAATTTGGTCCGGCATACACGTGAAACCTACTGTGATTTGGTCCGGCATACACGTGAAACCCACTGTGATTTGGTTCGGCATATACGTGAAACTCTCAGAAATTTGGTCCGTCGCAAATGCAACTCCAACTTGAAATCAAATTTAAATACAAACTCAAATCTAAGCTATCCTAGATCATATAAAGTCAAATACTCATCACAAACATGGATGGACCTCCACATGGTCCTTCAGAGGGTCTCCTCCATCTTCTTCCGCTCCTCCTCAACGGCTTGTGAAAGCGCTACGGCGTGGATGTCCCTCGCAAGGGTCACCTGCCGCTCGACCTCTCGGGCCCCGCGCTCCCGCTCGGCCTCGACAGCCCGCGCGAGCTCGAGAGTTTGGGCCTCTTTTAGGCGCTCGACTTCCTCTCACCCGCGCGCCGCGCTGGCCTCGAGTTCGGCGGCATCCTTCTGGTTGGCTTCAATTGCATCCCAGGGGGCCCGAAAGCTGAGCACGTGCCCGTGCAAGGCCCCGAACCCTCGAGAGATCAGTCGCAAGCCCTGTAGGGACAAAGCAAGTGTCACCGCAGCTCCAAGGGAAAGGAAAAGGATAAGAAAAAGGGCAGAGTTCAAGACAAGCGCGCTCATACCACCGGCCGGTCCTCCAAGCCTGCAGTCGGCGGCGTCAGTCCTCGAGCGAGCCGTGGCGGCCCTGTCCCCGGCAGTCCCCATCGCCGCAGCAGCGCCAGCGCTCTCGGACATCCCGGCCGGTCCCCTTGGGCCGGGGAAGGAGCTTTCTCAGTTATAACCGGGACTCCAGGAGGAAGAGAAAAGACCGAGAGAGGCCAAATCAACAAACAAGCTAAGTAAAGGAGGACGAGAAATAGCGAAAGCAGGCAAAACCTTATCTAGCACCCTTCTGGGCACGACGACGATCGGGGTCGACCGGCTTGTGGTTACGGCCTGCCCAAACTCGACCTCACCCGCCGCAGCAGAACCCCCAAGGCTGGCGCCCAGCTCGGGGGCTCCTCGGTCGCCCTCAGCCGCATTCCCCTCGGCCGCGTCGTCTTCCTCGAGAGCTGCGGCGAGTGAGACTCGCCGCGCCCTAGACCGCGGCACAAGGCGAAAGTCGTCCTCGTCCTCCTCCTCCTCAGCCTGGACCACGGGAAAGGTCGGTCCCCCTTGGACGTTTGAGCGCTGCGGCAGGGCGGAGTGACAGAAAATAGAAGAAGACTGTACCTAGCACAGCGTCTCCACGGCGGCGGCAGGAAGGCTCCTTCCCCGGGTGCTTAGCGCTGGGGGCCGCTGTTCCGCCTGCGCATCCGGGGCTCGAGCGACAGCTACCGCTTCCTGCTGCTGACAGAAAAACAAAAGATCAGTAAAAACGTTGAGGGAAAACATCAGAAAGGCGAGCCCGGGCTCAAGTGTTCTTGAGCCCGGAGCGTTCGACTTACCACAATCTGATCACCCCACTCGACGTGGGGCCTCTTGGCAACCTGCTTCGGGGCGTCTGGGGCCGGCCTCTTGCTCCCCTTCTTGCCCTTGCTCAGCCCGGGGAGCGGCAGCATCTGCTTGGCCGTGTCCCAGAGCTCCTTGGTCTCCTGCACAAGCCCATCACAATTAGCGCCCAAACCCGAGCTCTCAGGGCCAAAATCAAGGCGAGATGCGTTACCTCGCTGCTCCGCCTCAAGATATTCTTGGGGACATCGCCGTCGAGGTCATAAGCAATGGCGGCCTTCCCAAAGATCTCCTGCATCCTCGCGGCGATCCAGGACGCCTTCGGTACTGCGAGGAGCCAAAAGAAGACCGCTGAGAGCGAGAAACTTCGATCGGGTCCGAAGAAGCTTGGGGTTGAGCAATGCTTACCATCATGACCTTCCCGGGTGGCATCATGCTCCCCGGTAATCTCGAAGAAGGGGTGCAACCTCTTCCGTAGAGGGAACACCCGACTTTGCAGGTAGTCGTAAACGACTACCTGCCCCTTCAGCCCGCGCGTCGCGTAGATGTGGACGAAGGCGACCGCCGCCTCGTCGGCCGCCGAATCTTCGGCTCCGGGGTTTCCCGCTTGCCATCGATCGCGGCGCCGTGGTATGCGAGGCCGCTCCCCTCGCACTTCTTCAAATAAAACCATTTCTCCGACCACGGCCCGAGCGAGTCCCGGGTCGAGATCTGGAGAAAGGCGCAAGGAAGTCCCGCCGCAGCTGAAAATAGACACCCGACGACGGGGTCCTTCGCGGTGCGGGACATGGAGTAGAAACGGAAAAACAAAGAGGGGGTGGGAAGGATGCCCAGAAACACCTCGCAAAGATGCGCGAAAATGGAGAGGTGCAGAAGAGAGTTGGGTACCAGGTTCACGAGCTCGATTTCGTACTGCGCAAGGACCGCAGCCAAGAAGTCGGTCTCCGGTGTCCACAGCCCGAAGAGCGTGTACTGCTCCGTACTCACAATCTCGTCGTCCCGAGGCTGTGGCACGTTCTCCCCGGTCGGAAGTCGCCAGGTAAACGGATCTAGCAGCCCCAGGGTCTCCAAGTCCTTCATCCGGTCCGCGGTGAGTGTGTTCTTCCCAAACTTTGCCATGGAATCGGAGGGGAGGATGGGATCGAAGGCGAAAAGCAGGCGCATCGGCACAAGGGGCAGAAAGGAAAAGAAGAGGATGGAGAATGCGAGCGCTGAGGAAGAAAGGCTTCGAAAGGTAGCGTCTCCCGGTTTAAAAGGGGCCTCGACTGCCGACATTATTGTCGCCTTAAAAGATGTGCCCGCAGCCAGCGGGCAGTAACCGAAGCATCGCGGCCCTTCAAAATCCTTGCGCGGACACGTCTTTTCGACATCCGATAACCATCCCCCGACTTCTCCGCTCGAGAGGGCCAAGCGCTTCCGAGCCCCCTTCATCCCCTCGTGGCGGAGAAGCCCGAGTATTCCAGACGACATCAAGTCAATTTGGAAACAAAGCATTTAAGCTCGAGTGTTTCCAAGCGCGACCATTCCGAAAGCACCCGCCGGGAAGGGGGGTCTCCCCTGGACCCGGAGAGGAGCTCGAGAGTTCCCGAGCTCGACCAAGAGGACGATCCCTCCTCAAAGACTTCAGACTCAAGAACGCCTAGAGTCTCAGACCGTTTCTTGAGTCTTGGGGGCTAGTTGTCGGGGATCGGTCGTCCTGACACATGTCCAGGCCCCCTCGGGGGTTTTAGGCCGTTCTCCCCCGAGCTCGGACGGGGGTTTCCCCGAGCTCGGAGGTCGGGTGAGAGTTTTCTCGGGCTCATGCTGACTCCCGCGACCTCTTCGACCTCAGCGCCCTCGGCCCGGCCTCTAGCGTAATAATCTCCTTTTTATGTGACCTCTCTCCCCTGCGCGGGAACTAGGGTCACCGACTCCCGTCAGTTCCCCTGCGTGGGAACTAGGGTCACCGACTCCTGTCAGTTCCCCTACGTGGGAACTAGGGTCAACTGCTCCCGTCAACTCACAGACAACCACCTGATGTCAGCCTCGAGATCAGCGCCAAGGGTCTATAAAAGCGCCAGATTACCCCGGTCAGAGGGGGAGAAGAAGACAGCAGAAACCAAGGGGGATGCGCAGGCATATCTGCAGACACACTCGTACGCCCACCATCCATTGAGCTCCCCTCGGCCGCCACTTCCGAGTGACCCCGAGGTCGAGCTCCCTCTTTGTTCTCCCCCGAGGAGCCTTTTAGTCATCTTTCGCCTACGGGCAAGACTAGAATAGAGCTATTACCCGACCTAGAGGGCTCGAACCAGTATAAGCGATGTGTCTTCTGTCCGATTGCTCTTCTTCCCCAGCTGTGCATCTACCGACGCTCCCTCCTTCCCGGACGAGCACGATTTTGGGCCTCACCCCTTGCACGATCCTCCCCCCTTCTTTGCGGTCGACGGTCCCGATCGTCGACAATATTTCAAAAAGAAAACTTCTATAGTATTATATTTTCCGAATATGATGAAATTTGCACGTTCTACATTTTTGAAAGTAAAAGGTTATTTATGCAAATTGAAATTGACACATTGTCAAATCTTGGCAACAAACATTTTATTACCATTTTGCCAATAGCTGAAAGGGGTTATGCTCTTTTTTTTGAACGGGCTATATTCTTTTTGAAGGTTAGTACTATACTTCAGAGCCAAAACCCTCGGTGCTACACGTCGTATTTGTACACAGCCACCATTGCGTCATCTTACATTTTCTGTATACAGGCAACGGCATCTATCAACGGAAGCGCTTGTGCAAGTTGAACTAGTCCCGCGTTCCTACCAGAGCTATACTTCCATGCCAACACCACTTAAGTACCGAATCAGAACCATCCGCTGACCTTACAGTCGTGTATAATTTCAGAGGAAACATGGAGTCTAAGCGCCTGTTTGTTTTCATTTTGATTCTTTAAAAGCTAATTCTATATTATGATTTTAGAGAAGCTGATTCTGAATTCTATGATGATATTTAGTGTGTAATTATTTAAAACTTTCAATAACATTCTCATATTTATATTCCTCAGAATCCACATAAACACATAAAATTAAATTACGGATTCTAGTGTATATGGATGAATTAGATTATGAGAAACGATTTCCTTTTTATTTGTTTTTTGAGATCAAAATCCAGAGAAAAACACAAGAGGCCCTAAGACCGACTATTCAATGGAAAAGGACGACTCACATTATGTCCGTCGAAAAGGGCCAAAAGGCCGCCAGAGAAAGAAGCCAACGAATCAAATGAATCATATGCCTTTCACTTTCAGGGGTAGGTATTGACCAGGACAAACAAAATCTTCTAGGTGATTACACTTGGTAAAGAATTTCAGTGCTGTGCAAGCTATACACACTTTGTATAAACGAATGATCTAAATTACATGTTGAAAATTCAGAGAGAAACCTAAAAATCAGAAGAAAAAAGAAAAGGGAGATAACACAGTAAGACACAGTGTAGGAACAAAACCTCTGCAGGCTAGAACCAGTAAGGAGCCTAACTGTTTCCGTCAGAGCTACGAACTGAACCAAAGCGTGTAGATGTCTTCCCAAGTACTGGGATGTCTTTCGACAAGCATAAAAAAATTATCAGCATTCGTCGTCATGTTTTTGTTGTTTCAGTATCAAGATGGTTCCCATTCTCAAGGTGCTTTCCATTCATTTGAGTTCGTGATCTCTGCACACAACACAATGGTATTCCTCGGTTTCAGAATTTGTGCAGCATTTGAATTTCAAACAAATTCAAGAAAGGGAACCTTCTATCCTGCTGTAACAAAAGATTATTAGTGTGGTGCCTCATACCCGATCGGAAGCATCAACAGTGTTACCACTCAGCAGCCTAGTGTTCTCTTCTTTCAACTTGTTGTCTTTATCCTTCACGCTCACAGGTAAAACCGCTGCTGATCCTGCTGATCGATCAGGAAGTTCTGTACACAAAAGTTTAACGATTATAATGAGACCAAATTGGAAAACATTATCATAAAAAATGGCATGAGATTCTTTCTTACCTGTAAGCTTTTTGTCCACAAAGAAAACAACCAAATTCACAGTATACCTGCATGGGATTGATACTTCAATAAGGAGAAATAGACGCATGGCAGACAGCAACAACAGTGAAATAATAACAAACCATGCGACAACAACATCAACACTGTAATGCTTGCGAGAAGCTATTATAAGAAGAGACTGAGCAACAGCTATGCACCATGCAAGCATCTTAATAAACCTGACAAGAATTAAAAAATTATACAATTAGGCATCTTATGAGTGTAGTATTTCAAAGATGGAGTGAATTTAAGAACAGAATGCAGTTACAATAATAGTAATAATAATAAACACCTTGAGTCAAAAACTCACCTTGTACTTCCATATTTCTGGTATGTTATGACAAAGACTAGAGTGAAAATCATGTGGGACGAAAATATCAAGTCACCACATCCGTAAATTACTCCTCTTGGGACTGTGGTCAAGTAATACGACATACTTAAGATATACGGACATAAAAATGAGTAGCAGCTCAAATTAAGGAGTTAAAGAATGTAGAGGCTGTCTCTTACAGTTAATGAGAAGCACCTCTGCTACAGTTTGAGGTGGCGGTAGTCTGGCAAGAGGTGAGCCCTGTATTGGATAAATGAGAGTGTTTATAAAAATTATAATGCAGAGTAACAAACTTCAGATAAAACCTGCCATTATGAACAGAAGTTACAGCCCTAACATGCCACCTTACCTCACGGCAATGATAGTTAGGTCCTGGAAGTTGTGTGGAATAGAATGTGACTATCCGTAAGACTTGAGAAGCCTGAAGAAACACAAAACATAGAAATACACTATTCCTAATAAGATGATACAACACGAACAAAAGATTTCAGCATGTGTATGACAAAATTAACAAACATTGCGAGTTGAGACACTTACACATAAGAAGGCGAGCACCCTGCGCCAAAGAAGAACCGTGTAGAAGCGCTTGGTTTGAAGGATGAAAGGATGAAATGTCCACTGCAATGAGAAAAACTAAACTTATATGTAGGCACATCATACAGTGCAGGAAAAGAACTACAAGGAGGAAAGGGACAAAGAAAATAGATAAGCTAAGAACTGAACATCATCACGCAAATGCATGTACTTTGCAGAGGAAACATGGCATTTTTATGCGGTTATTTAGATATCACAGGCTATAAAATAAGTGAACTTTCAGCTTCATATAAAGATCTCGACTTCACATTGTGTTATAATCAGATTTCCAGGCATATGCAAATGAAAATGTAAAGAAAATAAGTCGAATGGTGATTAGAAAGAAGATAATAAATCAAAGGGAATGATAATAAAGAAATTTACCAACACAAAGGAGAGGAAGATGAATGTAAACAAGGTCTCACTGATGTAACCCCTTTCTTTTCCAAGCTCCTAGAAGAAGTTTAGCATAACGAAAATAAAATAAGAAAGCATTTCCAGTACTATACATTTCTTCTAAAATAATCTGCAATTAAAGTAGAAATTGGACTATCATTGTACATACGGGAAGAACCATGAAGCCAAGATCCTGAAGGGTAGGCCCTGGCCGGTGCAAATAATGGACCCCTCGAGCTGCCAAACCATGAATGTACTGTTTGTACGAAAGAGGTCAAATTAGTGTTGCATCTTTCGATTGTTGAATCAAGCAATGCTGCGATACCAACAACATGCCCAAGTGGCTCGTCCTAAAATCATGCCCCAGTATATCCACCTCCTCCGTTTTCGAAATTTCAACGATTATAATCAAAGAGAGAAGAGGAGAGGAGAGAAAGCTGAATTTTCGAAATTTCAACGTTTATGAGCACTGATTCTTGAACTCACTTGACGCGCTATATCCAGATGGAGAGAATTTGCGATCTTGCGAATTTCTCAACCCCTAATAGTGAAGAAGAGAGAAATTCATCGGATGATACCTGGAAGACGAGGCCCGCGAGGAGGAGCCTCCATTTCTCGGAGAGAATCTTGAGCTCGACCGACACCTCGGAGGTGATCCTCCTCACCACCTGCACACCAACCCGCGCCCAAACACAAGTCAAGTAAATCTCCATAGGAATGCTCCGTTCACGAAATAGAAAGAAACCGAAAGGTAACAAGAACGAGCAACCCAGTCCACCGGACCACACGCACCTTGGAAGCACTGCGAGCAAGGTAGAAGGGCGACATGCCTGCTGGCCGGCGGCGCTCGCGTTACTCCCGAGGCCAAAGTGAAGGAGGGGGGAGAGCACCGATTCCTCAACGGATTACTCCCGTTCCTCCTCCTCCTGGTTGGCCTGCTCTTCTTCTCTTTCCCCTCCTCCTTGCAGCAGAGGAAGGAAGGGGGGAGAGAGAGGGGGGGAGGGGAAAATTAGAAAGCAACGAGGGCCGGGGAGCGGCGGATTGTTCGGAGGAGACGATGCGCTGCGCTGGAAGAAATTAGGCCTCCTTTTCTATCTGGAGCCAGGGATTCAAATTGGCCTTTCCAGATATGGATTTTGCCTTCTGCTCTTGTCTTCTTCTTTTCTCTTCTCTTCTCTCCTCTTCTTCCTCCTCTGCCTTTTCTAATTCTTAAATCAATGCATCGGAAACGACATGCTGCTGCCAGAAGAGAGAGAGAGAGACCGAGGCGAGGAAGACACTTCTAGAACGGTACTGGTAACGTTGGTGCTGGAATTGACAGCGCGGACGCGGGCTGGCCGGCGGAGTTTGACGCGGTTCGTGCGCGGCGGCCATGTGTCATCATCTGTTATGAAACCCAGAGGTCATGGTATCAATAAAGGCTTGAAATTTGTACGCCGCGGACGCTGGTCTCCATGCGAACAAATCGAGAAAACGCGCGATCAACGCTTCATACACGAGTAAACCGAGAAAACGCGCGAAAATGACCTTAAAAAAAATGTTGTGTTTTCCGCAAAAGGGCTTAAACGTAATACTAGAAAAACGCAAAAAGGACATAAATGCAATGTATATTTTTTTCAAAAAAAAAAAGAACTAAACCTTTTTTTTTACCGAAAAGGACCTAATCGTAATTCCGTTTTTGGGTAAAAGGACCCGAGCGTAAACCTTAAAAACGCATAAAGGACCTAGACGTAATATATATTCTTTTTTCGGAAAAAGGATCTAACCTTAATTTCTTTCAGGGAAAAGGATCTAAATGTAATTTTTTTTTCAAAAAAGGACGCAGACGTAAATTTTTTTTCACCGGTTCGGCTCGAGCCGTGAGCCGAGCCGGAGCTCCCACGGCTCAAACGAACGAGGAGGCCGGAAGTCTTCCGGGATTAGTAGAAGGTGATATTTCTGCCCCTCTTTCTTCTTTTGTACCTAGCTACTACCCCTCTCGTGTTTGTGATCGCTCAGGTTAATCTACGTCGATGATTCAACAACAACCGAAAATCAACACATTATTACCTTTGATTCTCTTCAAGCTGGGTATGTCGTTCCATATGTGTTGGCAAATGGATCAATTTGTTTTGGTTGATTCTAACCACAGATTGATTTGTCCTCTTTATCTGCAGCCTTACGTTCACCGTCCCATATTCTACTCGGTGTTCACCCTCTCATCGCTGATTGTCATTGAACCAAGCTATCACCATGAAGGTTATCGCTGCTACCACCATTGCTTTTGTCGCACCTCCGTTTGCCGCCAATTGTTTTTAGCCACAATGTCTGCGTCATCATGATCACCTTGTTAAGCTCGTTCTGTTGGTATCACCTGGTAGTCTAGGGGTGACGTTGGTGGAGCTTGCCGAAGTTTGTCGTAGTATTCGACCTCTTCGTTCCATCGTATCGTCGATGGCACTGACCATTGGTCCTCATGACAGTGAGCATTGAGTTCGCCTTGCTATCCATGTTAGATAGAGACCCTTCTCAGCTAGGCTATGTTGTCGTTCTCTAGAACCCATGGTTTCCAGCACCACCGCTCGCCGCTGACTGCCTATCGCTGTCACTGTGTCGTCAGTTGACGTTGATAACACGTAGATGCCAGGTCAACCACCACACAAGCAAAATTCTAGGTCGGATCTAATTGTATCTATTCCACCATGTGTTGTGCCTTTGACACATAGTGCCCACATGTGAGAGATTCAAGCCATTCACCAAGTTCATCATAGACTATGAACTGTGTTCATGGACCCAGTCTATAGACCGAGGGCCCACCATATTTCAGTCTCTGGTTATTTTTCTAAATTTCCAAAATTAAAAACAAATTCAGAATATTCCTCCAGCCCATTTGTCAGTCTCTCATATAGGAATATTTTTGGAAAATTATCCTTTCTCTCTCATTTTCTAAGATTTATTTGTTTGATAAGTGTTACAAGAGTTCGTTCTCCTTTATATGAACTCTGATTGAGTCCATTCAAATTCCTAAATTTATCTAAAATCAAACCCTATACTCTACTATATTTTATTGGATTTTTGGAGTTTGTTTGCCTCTATTTTCTATTTATTTTTGCTTTTCATTGATCGTTTCTTTTAGACATTGAAGTGCCGAGAGCGTTCAAGGGAGAAGAGTTGACTCAATATTAAGATCAAGAAAAAGAATTACTCCAAGGCAAGTTGTTCTTTTATCATGTTGAAATCAATTTTATAAAAGTTATTTTATTTTAAATTATTGCATTTTAGTTCAAATTATCAACTGTTTAATTAATTCTGAAATTAGTTATGCAGCCTATTTGGATTATACTTACCTTTTCATTTGCTAAGCCATGTTGATTTGTTACCCTAGGATGGATAATTAATAGTTGGCCCGTAATATATCACCAACATGGTTTGGTTTAAAACGTTATAAGTATACTGAGTCATGCAACGGGTTGTCAATATCATTTTAGAGTGCAAATTGAAGTATGACTAATTGTCTATAGAACATATTTATGAAAAGGCTGTATCAGGCCCGAATATGCAAATCTAAACCCTTTGTATATACTGCACTAGTCTAGAAATATGCTAGTGTACATAGTGGCAATATAGATGTAACATAAACTCCATACATAGTGAAATAATAATAAACGACTAGATTTGATAAATAAATAGATAATGTGATGACCTTCTGGTCATGTTTACATTTAACCTGCCATAGACAATCAACAAGGTTCATATCCTAATAATCAAACTCCTCGCGATACTCTACCTCCAGATCTAGTGTTGACTCCTTATCTCCAACTGATTGATTATTATTGCAAGAGAGAGCACATCCTTATCTCCAATGACTATCCCTATCTCCAACTATTTGATTATTATTTAGTGAATAAGCCCTTTAAGGTGTATTAACTATAAACTTAACCATAATGTCATCCTATTATCTATTTATTTATTTATCAAATTTAATCATTTATTTTTATTCTATTGTGTATGGAGTTGATATTTCGTCTATGTTATGATGCGCGCTAGCGTGATCCATAACTAGTGCAATATATATAAAGAGTCCAAATTTGCATATTCAAGTCCTCACATCCACCATGGACCATGTCACCAACATGTCGACAACACTTGTCAACCATTATTTCATAGACCAATTCATTATGCACCGATGACCCAAACCCATGGACCTAGTCCATAGACGATGGACCCATATGTTTGCCTCTTTCGATTCTCCAAAAATTAAGAAAAAGAAATATTCCCCGAAGCCACCTATCACCCTCTATTTTCTCTCCTTTGTTTATTTTCCTAATTTCTCATCCGAGCCAACTTCAAAAATCCCGTTCTTCTTCATATGACCTACGATTGAGCTTTTTTCTTCTAAATTCATCTAAAATCAAGCCATACTTTCCAATAATTTTTATTTAATTTTTTTAACTTGTTTGTTATTCTGTTTTATCTTTCTTTTTATTTTCTCTCTCTTTTTCGTAGTCATAGATGTACTGGGTGCTTTTGGAAAAAAAAGAGAAAGGTTGGTTCAAGATCAAGACATTTTCAAAGGCAAGTTATGTTTTGATCATGTTACACCCAGTTTTTACAGAATTATTTTTTGTTTAGATTATTGCATCGCTATTTGATGATCAAATTATTTAGTTGGGAAATAGCTAAGAACCCTAGTTGTTGTTTTATCCACCCTTGCTTGTTTGTAAGCCATGTTTTATTGTCACCCTATGATGGTTATATATGAGTTCGTAATTATTGAAGTACCAATGTGGGTTGGTTTAGTCTTACTTTGCCGTGCTTCGTTATTGACGTCATTTTTGAATGACAAATCTACACTTGACTAATGATATATGGAAGTGCTTGTGAATAGTTGTGTGCATTGTGTGTTATCTTTGATGGCATATGTTGCACCTTAAAATGTACTCCCTTTGTCCTAGTTTATAAGACTTATTTTTTGAATGATCATATCTTAAATGTAGGGTGTATTTCGTATTCTAATACAAAATTAGTGTGATATTCTCTCTATACCCTTAAAAAATATAGATATTTAATTTTATTCTTTAAATGAATGCATTGAGTATAGTGCTTACATATAATAATTAGAGATAATCTAGTCATTTTGAATATTTTTTTGGTCTCTGTGTCAAGAAGAAATACGCCTTATAAACATGAACGGCGGGAGTAACATCCAAATGTTTGCTCTTTGAAAATCTTATTGAGTAGTTTGGCCCTTTAAATTTTCACTGTTTCATTTGCTAATTAAAAGCATAATATGGGAAATTTATAAATAAAAAATGATTTAATATGATTAATTCTCAACTGAACAATTTCCAAATTATTTTATTTTGGTTCCTTGCGCTAGGAATTATTTTCTAGATTTTTTTGGCAATTCTTTAAGTGTAGTTGCTATTTTGATTAAGCTCTTTTGCATTCTGAGTATTTTTTTAAAAAAAATTAGAAATTGGAATTTAGCACATGGGCCGAAATCCAACTCACTGGCCCATTCTTCTCTTTGGCTTGATCCGCCAGGCCTAGTGTCGGGACCTAAATATGCAAATGCATACCCTCTATGTATATTGTACTAGTCAAGATCACGCTAGTGTACACAGTAGCAACATAGATAAAATATTACAATCATATACAATGGAAATATAATAAAGACTCTATTTATTAAATAAAAGAAAGTTTATTGACCTTATAGTCGACTTTATATTATTATGCTACATAAGGCTTAAACTCTAATCAATAAACAATAGCGAAACTAAAACTTCACAGAAAAACCCAACAATATGCCAGAGGCAACTGAAAAGGTTTGCACGCTAGTAACTCGTCTCCTCCTGGTACTCCTCCAAAGCAAGTGTAGACTTTTCTTCAACTGATGATTTTATTGTGGCAAAGGTGAGTACACAAAGCACTCAACAAGTTGTATATAGAATACAAGTCATTTATAACTACATACAAAGCTTATTCCAAATAGATAACTAATATGGTTATTTGCAGTAAAGTAACATTTACAATTGAATTCAACAAATAGATCTAAATGACAGTAAACAAATAATAGTCATAAATAACTTTTAGGTATTTCTCAAGAATAAACTATCACATAGCCCTAATCAATTTCTAATATTTCCATTGACACAGTCTCCCCTCCCCAAGTTTTATTTCATAAAATCTAACCCTTGACTAAAATTTCTGAGTATTGTCTATAACCAGGGACACAACTATCTGAATAGATTTACACTCTGCAGAGGCTATACACTTTACCCACCAGATATGATCAATCTTATATTGTTGGCCATTACATGTACCCATCGACGTGTAACTAAGAAGATCATAACAAAACCTTTCGAAAAATCCATCCGAACATAGACCCTCTCGATAAGCCTAAACTTACTATTCCTTCCTTCACATAAAGCAGAAAAATAGGAGGAACTTATCATTGGACTAGGAACAATCCTTGTTTAAGATGTGAGGTTATTGCACACACATCCTCTCTAGATCACACACATAGTTTGACTTTCTACTTGAGAGATCATATGTCAAGACTCGATAACTTACTGAGTTAGGTCTGACCCATAATAGATATGTGGTTGTATGATTAGCTCAGTTCAATGGCTTGCAAGGTTAAGACTTTAATTGATCTAGTCAAGTCTTCCAACATCAACCCAAATGTCACACAAACCCATCATAGCACATAGCCTCTTGCCACTTGCCCCAATTTAAATCATGTACCACCTTAGTGGATTATTGTATAGCACATGCCATCAATAACTCAACATCATTGTGTAACAACACATGACACACCCATTAATAAACATGTTCCATTTTCCATTAGTCAAATTAAATTTACACTTTCAAAAGATATCAGTTTTCTGTGGCATGACTTAGCAACTACACACAATCTAACCAACCCACGTTGGTATCAATTAGCTACCAACTAATAATTATCCATCCTAGGGTGACAAATTCTCATGGCATATAAATGATAAAGTAGATACAATCCAATTGGGTGTAATAACTAATTCCCAAATTATTTGGAATACAATTCTAACATAAAATGACATGTAATAGATTAAAACAACATAGCATTTGTAAATCTAGGTTCAACATGATCAAAGCACAACATGTCTTAGAATAGTTCTAATCTTGGACTAGACCTTAAGCTTGAGTCAATTCTCCACAGTCTCACGCTTCAGGCACTTTAACGTCTATGCAAATCGAGATGAGAATATCAAATAAATACAAACCATATAGAAAAACTATATCCTAAAATCATATAAAATTCACCATACAATAGATCTTGATTTTATATATTTTTCGGAATTTCAATCAAATAAAATTCACCATACAATATGTGTTAAATAATGAAGTACAATAGGAGTGCACATGCACACATTCTTAAATTAGAGCGCAAAATCATAAACCATGCTAGATCTAAATAACAAACGGATCTACAATCTACATATAAGCTACATTTAAACTTAGCAACTTAGCTTCTTAGATCATATAGAATAAATGGATCTATATATAAGCTATATTTAAACTTAGCATCTTCAATTTTCTCTTTAATTACTTAGCTAGCTACATCTTGAATATAATGCAATTAGAACCAATTACTACTTTAGATCACAAAGAACAAATGGATCTACACCAAGCTAGATCTAAACCATCTTCAATTCTCTCTTTACCAAACTATATATTGAATATAATGCAATTAGAACCAATTATTAACCTTACATCACCAAGAATAAAAGCATCTACAATCATTCTTCCAAATCCACAATCTCTTTTCACCCGATCGCCTCTTAATCGCAGCCATCTCAAAAATAGCTCGGGAAACCATAACACTAAGTGGGTTGGGGGTTCTCTGTACTTATTTCTAAGAAATTCTCATCACAGACAGTTGTAACTAAGAACCGTCAATGATGACTACCATTCACATCACTGATGGTTTTTGACTAAAATTGTGGGTGACACGAATTCACATAACTGATGGTTTTACCCAAAAACCGCCTGATGTGAATTCTCATCATTAACACTTTTAACCAAAAAACATCAGCACGTGAATGCTAGTCATCATTAACAGTTCTTGACTAAATTCGTTAGTAATGTGAGTCTCATCACTGAGTACAAAAACTGTCAGTGATGTCAATGGTAGTCGTCACTTAAGGTTTTTGACTAAACCATTATTGATGATCAACTATAGCAGATGATTTTTTAAAGCCGTCAGTGATAAGGGGTCTAATATAAAGCTTTTTGTTGTAGTAAGGTCACGTCAAAGCATACAAGGGTATTGTGCGAGCGGACGAGCCAGGGCATTGAGCCGAGCGCGATGGAAGACATGGAGGCAGTGGATCTGACAGACCACCTCGCTAGGTTCGATCCCTAGCCTCGGCCCCTTGCTGTGGCAATACAACACAACGGCAGGGCAGGTCACATGTAGGGGTGCAATCGGATCAGATATTTGCCGACCGACCAGATACCTTTAGATCAGATTCGGCTCGTTGAATCGGATAGTTATCGGATTCGGTTTCGGATATTTTGATTCCGATTCGGTTTCAGATTTAGGAGAACACTATACGTCGGATTGGGATTTCCCAAGATTATTCTCGGATATTTCAAAAAAGATACATATCGGATATCTGAAGCCAAACACAGCCCAAGGAAGTAGTCTTCTTGGTCGGGCATGGGTAGAGGTGGGCGTCGTCTTGCGTCTGCATTTGGCGACCGACGGCCCATCGTGCCGTGTCTAAACCGTCTTGGACGCGACGGCCGTCGTGCTTGTCGTCTTGTCGTCGTGCGTCCGGCTCGTCTTGGCGAGCCCGAGCACGGCTTATTTGCGCTTCGTCTTGCGTCTTAAGCCTAGGCTCGACCCATTTGCACTATTTCAACGAGAGGAAAAGAGCCGGAGATACATAGAATTAAAGCGGTGAATGCAAATATTATGAGAAAAAGAACTAAAATTTATTTATTATTGAGCGATTACATAGAGCGAGAAGGATGTGCTCAATACGGACGAGAGAGAGAGAATGGGCGAGAAAGAGTGGCGAGACAAGCGAGAGAGATTGAGAGAGCGGTGAGAGAGAGAGAGAGAGAGATTGAGAGGGGCGGCGAGAAGGCGACTTCTTGCACCATCTCTCAATCTCTCTTAGCTCTCTCTCTCTCTCCTGTTTTGTCCGTCTCTCTCAGGTGTTGACGATAGGGGTGACGTTCATGCTACTGGGTGCATCTATGACGGTCACGCTCTGTGAGTCAGTGACCTTCATGCTAGGCTTCTTCCTCATGCCTTGGATCATCAGGCCCAGTATAGCCCATTCTACAGTGTCATACCGTGCCGGACCGCCCATCGTGCCTGATTCTCGAGCCCGGCACGGCCCGTGCTATAGTATCGTGCCGGGTCGGGCTTCGTGCCGGGCCGTGACGTCGTGCCTCGGACCGACTCAAAAGAGTCCGGCCCGTGTGCCCACCTCTAGGCATGAGGATAGCCGACCAATGGGCACGACGGTGGTGGGCGAGATTCGTCAGACACGGATGGAGAAAATGAAGCCCGCGAACTCCGGCGGGGGGTACACCAGGAACATCCACAGCGCGTCCCGCCCATCGCCCTCATCGTCGATGGCGCCTGTCACCACCACGCGCTCACCGCTGCCGACACACACCGGGCGCACCGTGCTTGCCTTGAGCCCCGAAGGGGAGGGCCTCACCTCGCACCGCAGCCGTCCACCTGTACATGTTCCGTGTGTGCGACCCCGCCGATGTAGACAAGCAGCATGAGCTGGAAAATCCCCTGGCTAATACCCGACCAGGAACACCGCCATGGCCGCCGCCACCAGCAGCACCTACATTAGCATCTCCGTGTGCTTCTGCCCCTGCCAAACCAGTCCATTTGCACACCCGCCAAGAAAGAACAAGATGGGGACCAAAATGGTTTGGTTGGTCTAAGAAGAGGGAGCAGATCATGGATGAATCTGTAGCACTGGGGAAGAAAGTTCGGTGGATCCGGGTCAAGGAAAGAATGAACTTTTGGATTGGAGGGTGGAGAAGAGGAGGCGAAGCTTACCTTGTTCACTTGCTGGGTCGTGTGCGGGAGTCGCTGGAGAAGAAGAGGACTCGGATGGATATGTTCGGGACTCGGTCACTCAGATGCACAACGCTGGCTGAGATAAGCGTTCCGTGCGTGGGGCTTTGCCTTGAGATTCATGCTGGGCTATATGGACCATGATCATAGCAGTATGTCCTCACCAGTCACCACACTTTGTGTTCGGTCAATCATTATCCAAGATCAGTATGCAACCAAGCACTAGAGTAAGCCTATCAGACGGACCAACGAACCAAAACCCAGGCCGCTATAACAAGAAGCTCACCATCACCTCCCGTAAGATGCTTTTGGAAAACTTTTCGCTACGTGTACCGTTTAAATTAAATGTATTTTTACAACTTTGTTCAACTACTTGATAAAATGACTTGTTAAATTATGATAGTTCTATTGCATTTTAGCTCATACGGTTAATTAAATAATGTTGTATGTGTGCCTTATACGGAGTCTATTTTCATACGATATTCGACAAAAAATATCCGGTACCGTACCGATTCCGCTCCGTATTAGTTCGAATCCGTGACCAATATTATCCGTGCCGTATTCGTATCCGGCATTATCTGTATCCAATTCCGAGCCCGATAAAAAATATGATTTAGAATATGAAAAAAATGACATCCGACCGAATCCGAACCGTCGCTCACTCCGTACGCACAGAGAGAAAAGTGGAAGGAAGTTCTGTCGTGGATAAGAGATTTCTTAGAGAGAGAGAGAGTTGAAGGTAGTGTAGATAAACATGGTACGTAGGTTGATAGTGTTATGAGATAAGATATTCTTAACCGTATTCGGTTGGACTCTATCTCTATGTGGGCGAATCCGTATCTATCTCTTGCTATCTTCTACTATATATTGGGCACCCCCCTTATACAAGAGATCAATCTAATAAACCGAGAGAGTTATGCCCCCTATATTGTGTGTGCTTCATGTTCTTATTCTTGTGATTTCGCTGGCGTGTGATTGATTGATCGTGGGTGAATGACTACGTTTTACAACACGTTATCAGCACGAAGCTCTACCGAGGTTACCGATCGTGATCGTCTGCCTGCGACAATCTACACGGCATCGAAATTCATCCTGCTACACGCGATCATCCTACGTCAAGCCCTACGTAAGCGCTCCTATGCAATTGTTGATCCTGCAGATCATCACCCTAGTTCTAATCATGCATAGGCACTGTTTATCATATGATTACTGTTCATAATCAATACATAAAAAATATCAGCGCTTGGTGCTCTCGGCCGCACTCGCAGTACCCTCATCGACGGCACAGCTGAGCCCAGACCTGCCTCGACGGCAGTGCTCCGCGGTCGCGCTCGGGCCCGCCTAGGCAGCCATGTTCCACGGCTTCGCCTGCACCCGCCTCGACGGCCGCGCACGCTCCCGACTCGCCCACTGCGCCCGCACCCGCTCGTCTCCCGCAACGACGACGCCGCCTCGCGGAGCTCGCCCTCAGCCTCGGCGACGGTGCTCGTGTTCGGTGTGGCGCCCGAAGCGCCCACGCCCGAGACGGTGGCGGCGTAGGAATTGACGGGACCGCGTGCGCCCGAAGCGCCACACGGCGGCGGCCTGATGCCCGTGCATGCGCCCGAAACGCCAGATGGTGAATGGCGTCCGAATCCCTCACAGCGGTGCGATGCTCGCGGTGGCGCCCAACGTCCTCGAAGCGGCGTTGGCGCCAGCGATTTGTTCCTCCCGGCGAGCGTCAGGCTTCCTGTGCAAAGATGAGCCGGTGGTGGGCATCTGATTGTGCGCTGCGCTAGTTCGCTAGTTGCGGGGCGATGGGCCAGTTGGCAATACGGGCCGGATGGGCCCGGCAGCCAAGCAGGCGGATGGGCCGTATGGCCCAGTGATCGTACGGCTCATCCGTTAATAAAAATAAATAAATAAATAAATAATGATAATCAATTTTCCAGTATTTCAGAAATTAATTATCAAATTCTGAGAATTGATGGAAATTCCTAGAAATTAGATTTCTAGGTATATGGGCTTCTGTAAATTATTGACAAATTATTTAGCACCCTGGAAGTTCCATCCTCTGGTTTTATTTTCTAGCATTATGTCATGTTCAAATATGTACTAAAATTTATATTATGTTATTTAAGTAATTCTGAAGATTGCTTTGTAATTAACAGAAAAATGCTAGAATATTATGGAAAATATGTATGACCCATTGCTCTGTGTCATATTGCTAGATCAATTTTCTTAGCTTGTTTTTCATGTTTGTATGTGCTGGACATATTATTTTACATTATTAGTAATTACGAAAATTGCAGTAATTAATGAAAGTTATGAAAAATGCTAGGAAAATTTTATATAACATATTGAAAGCTCCATATCTTTGGACTTTTGTCCTAGCATAATTCCATATTGATATGTGCTGAAATTTATTTTCTATTACATGGTAATTCTGAAAATTGTTAAATAATTAGCAGAAATCTATGGAAATTGCTAGGAAAACTCTGAGAAATTTTAGATAATTATCTACTGAATAGATATAGACCAAGCTTTACTGATTGAAGAGTGAGCATGCAATATAATGATTTTACCGGTAGTAAAAGTCATTCTGCATAAATAGAAATAGGATATGTTGGACATCGCAAAGAGGGAATTTATCAAACTTGCCCTGAATGGCAACAATTACCTTACACGAGCAATGAATACTAAGATTAATTTGATAGCTCAATCTTTTGAAGCTACTATTTTCCCAACCTGAAGCTGGTACACCTGCTCTTCCCGAAGCCGCCAGATGTATGGCTTTGCACCTCCTGAGGCACCATCTTCAAACAGACCTAAAGGCTAAATAGTTGATGGAAGATGACTAGCTGCTATTTTTTTTATCATTGATCTAATATTATGTAATCAGAAAGTTACTAATGCTAAAAAGATCGACAAGATATTGTACACATTCTACCCCAATATGAGGATATTGCTGTAACAGTATCGCCGCCAAGTACCAGAAGTACTTCGAGCTTATATGCATTTTTCTAGGAGTAGAAAAGCATGATGAACTCTTGGTGAAGAATCATCACGTACTTCCTATGGGAGTCCTGCAATGCCCGAAGCACATGCAAATGCTCAGCAGACTAGCAATTGCCATGGCTGCTGAAATGGCCAATGGAATAAAATGGATAAGTGGAAGAATGACAAATCAAATAGGGGAAGAGGCAATTCATAGTGGAAAAGTAAAGGTAAAGGGTCAGGGGCTTCCAGAAGTAATGCTGCAAACCCTGAATAACCCTGTTATGTATTGATGCACTGGCCATTGGTCATGCAACTATTGCATCCCGAAGCATGTGGTAGACCTTTACATGCAATTTACTGGAAAACTAAGTAAGACCCGGGGAAATAATATTAAGTCATACTTTACCGTTCAACCTGTTGTTGATACGAATGTTGAGAAGTGTGATGGTATGATTATTAAAATTATTGAGTTTGAGGAGTCCCAGGAGGGTAACTACATCTCATATGGAGATCTGGATTAGTTTCCTTAATATCCCTTCACTTCGTTAAGTCAATGTCGCATATTCCTTATAAGTCTCATTATCAGTTTTAGCCCTAGTTCCTGAATGAACATTTGGTCTACGCTCCTGTTGAGCGATTATCATTCAAAAATTGAATAAATTGATATTTCTCATATATTTGATTAATTGTGCTATGTTTCTTCTATATTCTACAATTTATTCCTGATGCAACAATTGTTTGATTGTTAAATCATACTTCCGATATAGAACAAAGTATAATCTGATGACGAAGGAGAAAATCTGTCTAGAAGACAGTTGTACCACACTAAATGAATTGAAAATATTATGACTATCGCCAGAAGCGATAATCTCATAGTTGGCACTGGAAGAATGCCATATTATACCCTGAGTCTAGTCGTACTCCTTTAATTTTTTTCCATATGGAGATAGTGAATAAGGATGGTACAGAATACCTACTCATGACTAAGTTTAATGGGTGTAATAAACGTGTGGTTGAAAACTTCATTCATTCTCCTTCGGATTATACTATGCACATATAAAACCTGAAGTTCGTATTGCGATAAAAACCCAGAAATATTTAAGATCTGGCAGATCGACTGGGTTACCCTAAGTTGAATAGTATAAGAAAAATAATTAATAATTCTGCTGGCCAAAGCATAAAGTCTTTCCTATACCTGAAGTTTTTCTTATTCCCTGGTTGTACTGAAGGAAAGCTCATTCTTAGATCTTCTTAACAAAAAAAAA
Organism: Otatea glauca; assembly: GCA_036346275.1. NCBI lineage: Eukaryota > Viridiplantae > Streptophyta > Magnoliopsida > Poales > Poaceae > Otatea > Otatea glauca. The sequence goes on along the minus strand of CM070720.1, from coordinate 4,074,207 downwards.
TGTTAGGGAAGAATCACTGAATTTCCTAGAGAAAATTTAAGGTGATATATGTGGACTTATTCAGCCCCTATCGGGCTCCTTTAAGTAATTTTATGGTTCTGATAGATTCTTCTACTAGATGGTCCCATGTATATCTCTTATCTACTAGGAACCATGCTTTTGCCCAAATTATTAAGTTAAGAGCCTACTTTCCAGAAGAAAGGATCAAGTCTATTCAAATAGACAATGTTAGCGAGTTTACCTCAAAAGCATTCAATGATTATTGTATGGCTCTAGGAGTTAATGTAGAGCATCTCGTACCTAAAGTCCACACTTAAAATGGCCTTACAGAGTCATTATATTAAAATAATAAAAACTTATTGCTTGGCCACTCTTGCAGAATAGTAGGCTTTTCACCAGTTGTTGGGGCCACGCAGTGCTGCATACTGCGGTATTAATTCAACTCAGACCAACTGCACATCATGAAATTTCCCCATTGCAGATAGTGCGTGGAAAAGAATTAAGTATTTCCCATCTGCGAAAATTTGGCTGTACTGTATACATGCCAATCTCTCCACCATAGCGTACCACCATGGGACCTTACCGGAAGTTGCGGATCTATGTAGGTTATGAATCTCCGTCATGTATTAAAATACCGAGAGCCTATGACAGGGGATCTGTACACGGCTCGGTACGCTGATTGTACTAAGGATATTTTTCGGCATTAGGGGGAGATAAGTACCAAATTAAAAAATACCGAGTCTTTAGATCCACGCACTACAGAGACCGAATTTGAAGTTCGGAGGATAATAAATCTGCAATAAATAAGCTTATAATCTGCCAAATGCCTTCACTGTTCATAAGGAAGTGACAAGATATCATATACCTGCAGTATATGCACCTGAAAGAGTGGAAATACCCTAGAAGGATATTGAACCCACTCTTGACCCTCATGATAAAAAGAGTGGGAGGTCTCCAGGTGCACGGGACTCAATTCTGCGGAGACATCTGCAGAAGTAGAGAACTGAATAAATGAGAACACTACCTATGACAATGGAAGAAGCTCAACGTGATGTTGAGAAAATCCCTGAAGTGAGCTATCTTGAAGATGGTAACATCCCTGAAGTGATCAATCTTGAAGATGATAACCCCAGCGTATATTTGTGCGCACAATCCCATGCTGGAAAATCGGAACACCCAGACTCCATCGTTGTGGGAAATCACAAGGAGCTGGAAGAAATTTATAAAGAGATATCCCTGAAGTGATGCAGGAAAATTGTATAAAAGAAAGACTACAATTGTCGACATATAATTGCCTCTTAAATTGCTAAAGCTGGATCCAGAACCAAAGTCCATGGCAGAGTGCCAGAAGCGCTCAGATAGGGTCAAATGAAAAGAAGCAATTGAGGCAGCGCTCGCTTATTAAAAGGAAAGCTTTGGTCCTGTTGATCAAACATCTCCTAAAGTAATCCCTGTAGGATCAAATGGGTTTTTCATTCGGAAGAGAAATGAAATACTCAGGTGGTGAGATATAAAGCGAGGCTTGTAGCTTAAGGGTTCACGCAGAAACCCGACATCGATTACGATGAAATATATTCTCCAGTAAAGAGTGGAACAACGTTCCAAAACTTAATATTAATGACAGCAAGATTAAACTTATCAATGCAGTTGATGGATGTAGTGACCGCATATTTATATGGGTCACTGGACACGGACATTTATATGAGAGTCCCTGAAGGAGTCAAAGTTCCGGATCCTAATAATCGCAACATGTATAGCGTCAAACTGCAGAGATCGCTATACGGGTTAAAACAGTCGGGGAGAATGTGGTATAACCGACTGAGTGAGTTCCTCCTAAAGAAGGGATACTCGAATAATGATGATTGTCCCTGTGTGTTCATAAAGAAATCCCAGAATGGATTCTGTATCATCTCAGTTATATGTCGATGATCTGAATATCATCGGAACCACAGAGGAGACAGAGGAAGCAAGTGCTTACCTCATGACGGAGTTTTGAGATGAAACATTTGGGTAAAACTAAATTTTGCTTATGCCTGCAGCTAGAGCATTTCCCAGAAGGAATCCTTGTACACCAGTCTTCCTATACCCAGAAGGTATTGGAAAGGTTTAATATGGATAAATCACATCTGTTAAAACACCCCACGGTCGTAATATCCCTTGAAGTGGATAAAGACCCTTTCAGACCAAGGATGGAAAATAAGGAAGTCTTAGGACCTGAAGTCCCATATCTAAGTGCCATTGGAGCGCTTATGTATCTCGCGAATTGCACAAGGCCTGATATTGCATTCGCTATGAATTTGCTAGCAAGATACAGTGCAGCCCCAACCAGAAGACATTGGGCTGGTGTCAAGACTTTACTCAGATACCTCCAAGGTACTCAAGATCTTGGATTATTTTTCTAGAAGAACTAAGACTTAACCATGGTGGGATACGCGGATGCTAGCTACCTGTCTGATCCCCACAGTGCCAAATCACAGACTGGTTTTGTGTTTCTCTGCGGTGGTGCAGCCGTTTCTTAGAGGTCTTGTAAACAGACTTTGGTAGCTACTTCTACCAACCACTCAGAGATTATAGTTTTATATGAGGCCTCACGTGAATGTGTTTGGCTGAGACATGCGATTAACCATATCCAGAAGTCATGTGGTCTTAACACCGTCGATACCCCCACAATTATCGTGAAGATAATGCTGCTTGTGTTGCACAAATGCAAATGGGTTACGTGAAAAGCAATATCACAAAGCATATTGCTACTAAGCTTTCCTATTCTCACAAACTCCAGAAGAACGATGAGGTAAAGATTTTGCAAACTAAGTAATGTGAAAATCTTGCAGATTTATTCACTAAGTCCTTGCCAAAATATACATTCTAAAGATGTGTTAATGGTTTTGGAGTGAGATGACTTAAAGATATGCAAGGTTCAGGGGGGAGTAATCCCTGAACCATGACCCTTTGCATGATCCTGAAGGTCATATTTTAAATTCTGAAGATTATAAGTTGTACTCTTTTTCACTTAGTGAGTTTTCTTGAAGTTTTCTCACATAAATGTTTTTAATGAGGCAACTAGTGTAACACGGAGTGCGAGTGCAATGTACTCTTTTCTCCATCCCTTTTTTTCACTGGGTTTTTGGGAGGAGTTTTTAACGAGACATGTGCATTACGTGGTATTCGTCCAAGGGGGAGTGTTATGAGATAAGATATTCTTAACCGTATTCGGTTGGACTCTATCTCTATGTGTAGACGAATCCGAATCTATCTCTTGCTATCTTCTACTATATATTGGGCACCCTCCTTATACAAGAGATCAATCTAATAAAGCGAGAGAGTTATGCCCTCTATATTGTGTGTGCTTCATGTTCTTATTCTTATGATTTCGTTGGCGTGTGATTGATTGATCGTGGGTGAACGACTACGTTTTACTACAGATAGATACTAAAATTGAAGGCCGATTTGTTGTACGGTTGATTTGACTGCCAACAGTACAGCCTAATGTAGTTTTTGTCTAATTAAAACTGCCACGTGAAAGCAATGGTCTCGGCGACTGTTCGAGTCTTCCAGATGCATTCCCAAAAATTCAACTAAAACTGCCTCCCGCTTTCCTTCTAGAATCCGGACCCGGAGTATTCGCGTTGGGAGCTCATGCGGACCGTACGTATTTGCTTCGACAGTTCTTCTTATACATGTAGCCTCCAAAGTGTTCCTCTCACGCACGTTACCGAATCACGACTTTGAATCGCTGATTGCTTAACCTCGTGATAGCATCATGGCTTCTCCGTCGAGACAATAATTATATTAGCGTCAAACCATCCGTACAATGGGGATGCCAAGTAGTTTCTTTTTTTAGATCGTCAAATGAGAACTTTCATCGTCATACTACCTTTATTAAACTCTATAGAGGTACCGGCCAGGGACAATCCTCCGTCCTCCCTCCATGTAAGTCCCTTAAAAATTACGTAATTACGTTTGGATCCTTTCACCGGTTGAGGTAATTCTGTTGCTAATTTAATTGACCTATCGAATAATGTTAGAATTTTTGAAAATTTTTGACAAGGGTCCTCAGAGTGTGCCTAAGTTACCACAAAAATTTCGGATCATGATCAAATTTGTGCAATTTTTAAAAATTCCGACAATGCTACTAATGCATTGAGAGCAACTCCACTCATTTAATTGAGATAATAAATTATGTTCGAAATATTTGGAACTTTTTTATAAGAGTTTTGAGAGCATGCTTAAGCTACCATAAAAAAATTAGACCATGATTAAACTTGTATGATTTTTAGAAATCCTGAATGCTTTTAAATTTTGCTGTTTTTGGTTTTCCAAAGCTATCAAACGAATTTGCACTGCTACAGAATATGCCATCCTTGCCGGTATATCACTGCCGGTTGGGCTAGTGCCGGCAATGACAACATATCACTATCGGTTCAAAAGTCCGGCCGGGGGAGCACTTATCACTGCCGGTTCGTGAAACCAACCGACAGTGATAACCAGATATCGCTACCAGTTTATATCCAAAATCGACAGTGATACAGCACTACCGGTTCGGTTATCGTCCAACAGTGATATCAGCATTTTTACTGCTGGTTGTACTCCAAAACCGGCAATGATAAGTTATATAGGTGTTCCCCTCCCCAGCTGAGCAGAACACAGAGGAGCTCTGTCTTTGCTTGGTGGCAATTTCTCTTCAAGGTTAGTAACTTGATCTACTGTAACACCCTAAAATTTGCCATATTTTAAATTTTAGAGTTATTTTGATTTTTGAGAATTTCTGGAGATTTATTGAAATTTATTTTGATTTATTCAAATATGGTCACTCTTGAAGTCAATTAAAATAAAGTAAAAGTATATGCCAAGTTTTATTGGAAATGTTTTATTTGAGTTTAGAATGTCTCAAAATATTTTCTAGAATTTTTCTGGAATTTTTTCGAGTATTTTGCTATTTATTTTGGCTTTGTTTATTTATCTGATTTATTTTAACTCTAAAATGTCTTTAAAAAAACGCGATGAATAGAATTGGGCCAGCCCAGCACTGTGCTTAGCCCGGCCCAATTTGTCGAAACCCTAGAATCGCGCCGTCTGATCTTGATCGAACGGTTGCCGTTGCGCCGCGTCGCCCGCGCGCGTGCGCCATCCGATCGAGTCCACGCGGACGCTCGTGATGGAGCCACGTCCCTTCATCCGCATAATCGCCAAAGTTAACGCCGCCGAGCGTTTCCACTTGTTTCGCCGCCTTTAGCGCGCACGTCGAGGCTCCTTTAAGTGCCGATTAGCGCGTTTGACAGAGCTCTTCTCGCTGCATCTTTTGACTCCTCGCAGGTCTCCCGAGCCGCCGCTGTTTGCCGTCAAGAGCTCGCCGAAGTTCGCTGAAGTCTTCGCCGCAGTTCTTTGCCCTTGGCTCACCGTCTGTTGAGGTTCCGCCGTCCCAAAGGTCTCCGTCGAGTTCGCTGTGCCAAGACGCGTCGACCCCGTCAGTTCTTCTCGCCGGAATCGCCCTCTAGCGCCGCCGACCGCGTCGTCTTTCCCAACTCCAGCAGCCTTCTCTTTTGCGCCACCGTCGACCTCGCCGAACTCCGTCGACCGTTTGATCCGCATCGCACGCTTCTGGTTCGTCCACGTCTTCCCTCTTCTGTTTTAAATCCTAGCGTTAATTGTGACCGTTAGATCTAGTATGGACGTCAGAGATCAGATCTTGGGTTCTTGTGTTAGATGCGATCTGAGCCGTTGGATCGTTTCTGAAAGCTTGAGATGATTCCGCGTCGCTAGGGTGAGCGATGAAACCGCTCGAATGCAGTGGGCGTTGGATTAGATCTGTGCGGTGTTTGTGGGTTTGAGCTGGGTTGCGTAAATCCGCGCCGTTCAGATTTGAACGTGCGGCTGGGATGTCGCCGCGCCTCCGCCGAATCATGTGTGGGCGCGTGTGCAAGTTGACCGAGGCGCAACCAAATCTTGGCCGTTGGTTTCAAGCAGACCCTCGAGATTTCGCCGCGTGTGCTCGCGTGAGCCGAAGCGTCGCTGGGTCCGCGCGAGTGCTGGCCGTTGGATGCGTGAACGCCGTCGGATGCGTGACGCGTGGGGGCGTGGAACGCGAGGCGTTGCTGAGTCTGTGCGGGAGTGGACCGTTGGATCTGAGAGCTCCGTTCGAAGGCCAACGCGTGTCACGTGGATTTCGAAGTGTCCCGGTGCAGCGCGTGTGATCTGGCCGTTGATCCTTGGATGGCCACGATTGCGCCACGTGGCTAAGATTTGACCGTCGGTTGGGTTTGATCGAGATGCTGACGCGTGTCCTTGCGTGAATCCCGAGGTGGCGGACGTCAGTTGGTGGGCCATGTGCTCTGTTCGGTGGACCGCGTGCACGGTGGACCCAACCCGAGCCGTGGACCGGATCCATGGATCGGCTGACGTGGCAGCACCAGGAGCTGATGTCATGCTAACGCAATAAATCGAGTTTTCAATAGAAAAATAAATAAATTAATTCGGGATTTTCTATTTTCTGATCTATATTTTATTTAAAACCTTGAAAGGCTATAACTTTTGCATTTTAACTCCGATTGAGGTGATTCCAGTCTCTAAAAATTTGTAAAATTGTGCTCTTTTTAATAGTGTATTTTATTTGAATTTTTGAGGTTATGTAGTCTACTGTTTTGGTTATTTATTGCATATATAACTTTCACGCGTAGACGCAAATTTGCCGGTAAGTTTCGAGGAAGAGTTCATCGCTCAAGATCAAGCTTCGGAACACGACCAACAACTCTTTGAAGGCAAGTGATGCCTTGACCATTTTGATCCCAGTTTTAAATGTATGTTGTTTTGAAATTATGCATGCTAAATTAATTAAAAATGAATTTAAATAAATTTGGGGTAATGTAGCTAATCAACCCATATTGTTATTACCACCTTGAAATTATTATTTTATGCCTGAAATCATTGTCACCCTAGGATTGCTTGTACTCGTTGGATGTTAATATGGTGCCAACACGGGAGGCTAGACCGTGATTAGATGCTTAGCCCTGCAGCGTGTCATGAATGATCTTTCAGAAAATGCCACAATAGTGACTAATGAAATATTGAATGTATTTTAAACATGGTGATGTGATGCCACGTGATGAAATTGATGTACGGAGACCTGTGTGGTTCCGTACCGATGTTGGGTTATTGTTGGCATGTGTTGCACAATAATCAACTGGGTGGGAAAATGATTTAGACTGGGGCAAGTGGCAGGAGGCTTTGTGCCAGGTGGGCCTGTGTGGCAATGGCTTGATGAGTGTTGTGAGTCTGTGTGCCACTGTTGAGTGATGGAAGTCTTGCCTTGGTCAGATAAGGACTTCACCTTGCAAGTCTTTGAACTGAGTCACCGTACAACCACATGTTTGATATGGGACAAACCTAGTCGATTAGGGTTCTGATATCTTTCCTCTAAAACCTCAGGGTGACAGTACACGGGAGGGTGTATCTGTGTGGGGGAGCGTACCTGTGCTACGGCTTGGTGCCCATCCTACGGTGTTGGCCCGTCCTATACTTCGGCTCTGTGTGAGGTGAGTGATAGTGCAGGCAATACCGGGGAGGTTCATTGGTTAAGGTAAAGGTTCCTGAAAGGCTTTGTTACGAGCAATCACCTGTGTGGTGAGAGGCTGTATCTTGTGGGTAAAGTGTACAACCTCTGCAGAGTGTCAAATATATTCGAATAGCTGTGTCCGCGGTATTGGACATTGCTCGGGGATTACAGTCAAGGGTTAGATCTTCAAAAATAAAATGTGGAAGGGGTGGTTGTGTGGCAGTGTGAAAATGAATTGATTAAGGCTGTGTGCCAAGTTTACAGAGAAAAATTGTTTAAAGAACTTAATACTATTATTAAATGTTTCACTGCTTTTAATCCAAATAAATTGATAGTTTAAAAATGCTGATTGATGCAAATGAGCCAAGTAAGCCAATTCTTTGGAATACGTCTTGCATATAGTAATAGCAATGCATTCTGTGCATTACTTATTGAGTGCCTTGAGTACTCACCCCTCCTTGCCTATCAACCCAACATCAGTGGAGGATTCTATGCCAGCATGGGAGGAGAAGTACATCGAAGAGCCGGACAATTAGGGAGCAAGCCCAGTCGGTTGCCTGCGGCAAGTTGATGGGACTCCATGAAGTTTATTTGTTTTCCGCTGTTATCTTTTATTACTCTGATAATGTAAGCCCTGCGTGGCTGATCTTATGTAAGGAGACCATAAGGTCGTACAATTCAGTTTATATAAATGTTTGCACTATTTAATATGGTATCGTTGTGAATGTCTGTGATGTTCAACCCTGTAAAGTCTGTGTGTGCTAGCGTGATCCTGGACTAGCACAAAATACACAGAGGGTCCAGATTCTCAGTATCGGGACTCGACAGAGGTGGTATCAGAGCAGGCTGACTGTAGGTCTTGACCCTAAATAGGTTAGCTGTGTTTGGCAGATAAAACTATTTTCTAAAAATTTAACAACTTGAGCAAGAATATCAATGAAAACTCGACTTATCTCTGCTCTCTTGCTCCATACCTATGCTGAATTATTATTATTATTTTCTATCTATTTTAAATTAAGGCCTGACCAGAGTTGTGTTGGCAGATGGTCAGGAGGATCCATACCTTTGGTGAGCGCGCTGGTGGTTATGCCGCGGAGCTGTGGAGGATTCTTGTCGGGACCTGAATCTGAAAATCCGGACCCTCTGTGTATTCTGTGCTTGTCCAGGATCAAGCTAGCACAAACAGTCTTACAGGGTTGCACATCACAGACATTCACAGTGATATAAGAATAAATAGTACAAACATTCATATAAACTGAGTTGTACCACCTTATGGTCTCCTTACATAAAATCAGCCACGCAGGGCTTACATTATTTAGAGTAAAAGAAATAGCAGCGGAATAAAATAAATATCGTGGAAGCCTTCATCTTGCCACAGGCAACCGACTGGGCTTGCCCCCTAATTGTCCGGATCCTCATTGTACTCCTCCTCCCACGCTGGTGTAGACTCCTCCACTGATGTTGGGGTTGATAAGCAAGGAGGGGTGAGTACACAAGGCACTCAATAGGTAATGCACAGAATGCAGCGCTATTACTATATGCAGAGCTTATTCCAAATGATAGGCTTAATTGGTTCTTTTTGCTCCAAACAGCATTTTTAAAGCGGTATCTTATTTAGATTAAAGCAGTGAAGCAGTTACAATAATACTAATTTCTTCAAATGGTTTTTCTTCGAAGATTCTCGGCACACAGCCTTAACAGTTCATTTTTAACACTGGCACACAGCCACCCAATCCATATTTTTATTTTTGAAGATCTAACCCTTGACTGTAATCCCCGAGCAATGTCCAATACCGCGAACTCGGCTATTCGAATAGATTTTACACTCTGCAGAGGTTGTACACTTTACCCACAAGATACAGCCATTCACCACACAGGTGATCGTCCGTAACAAAGCCTTTCAGGAACATCTACCTTAACCAAAGAACCTCTTTGGTATTGCCTTCACTATCACTTCCCTCACACAGAGCCGAGGTATAGGACAGGTCAATCACCGTTGGATGGGCACCAAGCCGTAGCACAGGTACGCTCCCGCATGATACACCCACGTGTCTTGTCACCCCGAGGTATCAGAGGAAAGATAAAAGAACCCTAATCAACTAGGTCCGTCCCATACCAGACATGTGGTTGTACGGGTGACTCAGATCAAAGGCTTGCAAGGTGAAGTCCTTAACTGACCAAGGCAAGATTTCCAACACTCAACAGTGGCACACAGCCCAATGTGGCACACAGACTCACACCACTCATCAATCATTGCCACACAGGCTCACCTGGCACACAGCCTCTTGCCACTTGCCCCAGTCTAAATCATTTCCCACCCAGTTGATTATTGTGCAACACATGCGAGCAATAACTCAACATCGATGCATGTAACTGCATGTCTCTCACCTCAATCTCATCATGTGGCATCATCACACCACTTTCAAAATACATTCAATATTTCTTTAATCAATATTGTAGCATTTTCCCGAAAGATCATTCATGATTCGTTGCAAGGCTAAGCATCTACTCACGGTCTAGCCTCCCGTGTTGGCACCATATTAACATCCAACTAATACAATCAAACTTAGGGTGACAAAGATTTCGAGGGCATCTGATAATACTTTCATGGTGACAATAACAATATGGGTTGATTAGCTACATTACCCAATTTAATTTAAATTCACTTTAAATAAATTAGCATGCATAATTTCAAAGCATAAATTATATTTTAAAATCTGGGATCAAAATGATCAAAGCATCACTTGCCTTCAAAGAGTTGCTGGTCGTTTTTAGAAGCTTGGTCTTGAGCGACGAACTCTTCCTCGAAACCTTCCGGCAAATTTGCGTCTACGCGTACAAACAATATATGCAATAAATAACTAATACAGAAGAATAAATGACCTCAAAAATTCAAATAAAATTCACCATTAAAGAGATCACAATTTTATGAATTTTTAAAAATTTGAATCACCCAGATCCGAGTTAAAATGCAAAAGTTATAGCCATTTGAAGTTTGAATAAAATTTGGAAATACAGAAATTAGAAAATCCGATTTTTCCGAATTATTTTTATACTGAAAAATTGGGATTTATGATGTCAGCATGACCTAATGATGATGTCAGCACCAAAATGAAATTCGGGCGAATTATAAAAATATTTATGACGTCAGCACGACACGTGGCAGCTTCTGGTGCTGCCACGTCGCCTCGGTCTATGGACTCGGTTCACGGCTCGGGTCGGGTCTACCGTGGACTTGGTCCACCAACACGGTGCATCCACGCGGCAAGATTCGAGCCGTTCATTGAATCAACAGTCAGATCTCACGCGTCACACCGCACTGCCTCGAATCCACGCGACACGCGTCGCGCATCCGACGGTCGCTCGGATCCAACGGCTGGATCCCACGCACTGACTCAGCGACGCATCGCGTTCGGCGCCTCCACGCGTCGCGCATCCGACGGAACTCCCGGATCCGACGGCTGGATCTCGCGCACGTTCGGCGGTGTCTCGGTTCACGCGCGGCCACATGGCAAGATCGCAACGGTGCGCTCGAAATCGATGGCTGGATCTGGTCTCTGCCCCGGTCAAAATGCCCACGCGTCGGCACGCGATTCGGCGAGGGTACAGCGCTATCACCGCCGCACGTTCAAATCTGAACGGCGCGGATCCTTAAGGCAAAACCAGATCTAATCTCTACCGTTTAGATCTAATCCGACCAGCGCGAGATTCGGGCGGTTCTTTCGCTCACCCTAACAGCGCGCGCAATCTCACGTGTTCACTAACGATCCTAGGGCTGAGATCTAAACAGGTACAGAAACTAAATCTAATCACCACCATTCAATCTAGATATAACGGTCAAGATTAACGCTGGGTAAGAAAAGGGAGTAGCAACGTGGACGTACGTAACCGTGCGATGCGGTCGAGCGGTCGGCGGGCTTCGGTGAAGACGGCGGCGGTGAGAAGCAAAGGTTGCGGGCTGGGAAGGCGACGCGCGCCAGCGGTGCTACGGGGTTTCTCCGGCGTGAAGAACTGGCGCGTTCGACGCGTCTCGACGAGAGCGCTAGTCCGGTGGCCTCGGCGACGGCGGAGACTCAACGGACGGCGAGAAAAAGGCGAAAGACTACGGCGGCGCACTCGAGCAACTACGGCGAGCTAGAGCGGAGTCTCTGGGGCATCTCGACATGCGTGTGAGGAGTCAAAAGATGCAGCGAGAGGAGCTCTGCCAGATGCGCTGCTCGGTGCACTTTAAGGGGCCTCGACGTGCGCGCAAACACCGGTGAAACGAGCGGAAATGCTCGACGGTGTTAACTCCGGGGATTACGCCCGGTCGGACCGACGTGGATCCATCACGGCCATCCAAGCAGCGACGATCCGATGGCGCACGTTCGCGGTTGACACGGCGCAACGGCAGCCACTGGATCCCGATCCGACGATGCAGATACGTGGCGGCTAGGGTTTTTGGCGCTTTGAAATTTGCGCAGCGCGCGATGTGAGCTCGGCCATTCTGCTTCATAGCCGTTTTTAAAACCTTTTTCATTAAAATAATTCTAGAAATTCAAATATTCCAAGAAAATAAACAAAAATTCTAGAAAATTTCCAGAAAAATTCTAGAAAATACTTTGAGCTATTTGGAACTCAAATAAAATATTTTCAATAAAACTTTGTATAAACTTTTGCATGAAGTTAATGAAATTCAAGAAAGGTCACAAATGAATAAATCCAATTAAATTCTTATAAATTCTCAGAAATTCTGAAAAACCAAAAATACTCCAAAATTGTAAATTAGAGTAAATTTCAGGGTGTTACAATTCTTCAGGTCCTTGGAGGTTTTGACAGGCCCCTTTACCGTGGTCGAACCTGGGCGGTCAATGGTAGAGTCAGAGGCATGGCTACGACAATTACTGTCTCCTCTCGAGAGCATGCAGGAGTAAGACGGCCGTTCAACATCATAGTCCGAAGGGTTACTTTCGAGGCTGGGATACAGGAGTCTGCGCGTCTGGCCATGAGGAGGATTGGTCAGGCTTACGCAGGAGACTTTAGGACACAGTGTTCTGTCTGCACCCGCAGGAGGGAGGAGCCCTAGGAGGACAGCTTCATCTAGAGGGAGATGCGGCGGTCGTGCACTTGGCGCGGTTCGCAGCCGCTCAGGAGCAGGTGATGGACCAGACTATCCGCGAGCTTCAGTCCGTCTACGCCGCTTTGGAGGCAGTTGAGCAGACCCTTCAAGAGACCAGGGCTTTTGCTTGTCAGCGGATTGGAGAGTTGGAGGACGCGCTCTACGCCGGACCGCCAGAGGTCAAGATTGAGCTCGACGAAGAGGAGGACCCTGAGGAGTTCGTGCCCGAGCCAGAAGAGCCAGTTTTGAATCAGGAGGCCGAGCTTGAGGGGCAGGATTCCTCAACGCCAAGAAGGAGGAGGGGGTGGTCACGAGGACGATTCACTCGATCTGAGAGCACCCGCGGTGTATGCTCCTTAGCGTGCATGGCCGGGATAGCTATCGAGCTTAGTCGGGTGTAGTGTCTCGACTCGAGTGTTTGAGTCGTGTCTTTTGTTTCTGAGTCACCATTAGGTGTGAGTCGTTGTGAGTCTTAATGTTTGTTTTCTTGCTTTGGTGTGTGAGTGTCTAGAATGCGTTGCATTGCCCTTAGGCACTTGTGAGCAACCATACTACTTTACTAAAATTAATAAAGTTGCTAAAAAATTTAAGGTTACACCTGCCTTCTACGCATGAGTTCGTTTACTTGTCTATGCTTTCTTCTTCTTCTCTTAACCTTGGAAGCTTTTAACAGATGGTGAGGACTCGCGGTAACGTTGGAGCTAGTGGAAGTGGTGCCAATTAGGCAGAAAACCAGAATGAGGAACCAATTCCTCAACCACCGCAGGTCGATCTGCAGAATTTGGGAGCTTTCCTGGCTGCCCAAACCCAGCTCATAAGTACTATGATGCAGACTATGCAGCAGATCTCCAACCAAGCTGCTGCAAATGTTCAACCAGGGGTAAACCATGGACCACACCCCTATTCCAGATTGTCAGAGTTCATGAGGACCCGTCCACCCACATTCTCAGGCAATGCCAATCCATTGGAAGCGGATGATTGGTTGAGGACGATCGAAAGGAAACTACACATAACTCAGTGTGTAGGACAGGAGAGGGTACTTTATGCCTCTCATCAATTGGAAGGAACCACCGCGGAATGGTGGGAAAACTTCTGTGCAGCACATGAAGACCCACAAGGAATCACTTGGGAGGAATTTACCACAGACTTTCGGCAGTACCATGTACCAGAAGGTATTATGGATCTCAAGAAGGAGGAGTTCCGGAATCTTAAGCAGGGAGGCCAATCAGTGGTCGACTACCTGAAAAAATGCACCCAGCTGGCACGCTACGCACCAGAAGATGTAGCGACGGATAAGGCCAGACAATCCCGCTTCATGAAGGGATTGAATGCTGGGATGCAAGTGGGACTGATCACCCACACCTTTTCGGACTTCCAGGAGTTAGTGAACAAGGCGCTCATCCTGGAAGATAAATGTCGGGAGTTGGACGACAACTGGAAGCGCAGAATGGCGCAATAAGGAGGTCATCAGGTCAGCAGAGGTAGAGGATGGCACCTCAACAATTCATCCGATTCCATCCCGGAGGCAGTGATAGGGCACCACCGCCGACAAACTGTTCAGTGGGCTAGAATGTGCAAACCCTAGCCAGAACAGTGGTTCAAACTGGAGGAAATTCCCAGGCGGTGGGAAGGTGTTGCTATCACTTTAACGAACTGGGGCATTTTGCCAACAATTTCCCTAAGAAGGGAGGTGTCACCCTCGTTCGCTTTAACCTGGGGAACACACCTGCAAGGACTCCAGCGCCGAATGTGAATCGTAGAGCAACATTGTCGGCAACTCCGTCTCAAGCAACCGTGCAAGGCCGAGTCAACCACATCACCGCGGATGAGGCCCAGAATGCTTCGGACGTTGTACTGGGTAAGTTCCTAATAAACTCAGTACCAGCTACTGTTTTATTTGATTTCGGGGCTTCACATTCATTCGCTTCCCGAGATTTTGCTATTCGAAATGAATTGGGTATTGTGAATCTTAAATGTGTGCTTGTAGTCCAATCCCCTGGATCAAAACTCCGATCCAAGGTAGGATGTTCTGGGGTAAGGCTAATAATTAATGGAATAGAGTTCCTAGCGAACTTAATTATCTTGAATACCCAAACCCTGGATGTTATCCTGGGGATGGATTGGTTAGCTAAGCACAAGGCAGTGTTGGACTGCGGACGAAGAGTCATATCAGTTGAGAGCCCGAATGGGAAGAAGATTGAATTCGAAGCAACAGCAGTGAGGGATGGTCAATTGATGGTCAACAGCCTGAAAACCGTCAGCTTAGAGGATATACCGGTGGTCAATGAATATCAGGATGTTTTTCCGGAGGATTTACCTGGGATGGCGCCGGATAGAGATATCGAGTTCGTTATAGAACTTGTACCAGGGACAGCTCCCATAGCTAAGAGACCCTACCGGATATCCACAGATGAGTTGGTAGAGATGAAGAAGCAGATTGAAGAGCTGTTGGAAAAAGGGCTTATAAGACCTAGTTCATCGCCATGGGGAGCACCAGTCCTGTTCGTTAAGAAGAAGTACGGGAGTTTTAGGATGTGTATAGACTATCGTGCACTCAATGATGTGACGATAAAGAATAAGTACCCGCTACCTAGGATTGATGACCTACTTGATCAGTTGAGAGGAGCAGGAGTCTTCTCCAAGATCGATCTTCGATCGGGGTATCATCAGTTGAAGATCCAATCAGAGGATATACCGAAGACTGCATTTTCATCGAGATATGGGCATTACGAGTTCACAGTTATGTCCTTTGGATTGACGAATGCACCAGCATATTTCATGAACTTAATGAATAAGGTCTTTATGGAATACCTGGATAAGTTCGTGGTCGTGTTTATAGATGATATCCTCGTCTACTCCAAGATGAAGGAAGAGCACGCTGAACATTTAAGGCTAGTCCTTAAAAAGTTAAGGGAACAACAGTTGTTCACTAAATTTAGCAAATGCGACTTCTGGAAGGATAAAGTTAAATTTCTTGGGCATATAATGACTGCTGAAGGAGTTGTAGTAGATCCAAGCAAAGTAGAAGCAGTATTGCATTGGGAGCCATCGAAGTCGGTAACCCAAATCCGTAGTTTCCTTGGAATGGCGGGATATTATCATCGTTTTATTGAAGGATTCTCGACAATTGCAAGGCCCCTTACTCAATTATTAAAGAAGGAAAAGAAATTCTTGTGGACATCAGAATGTGAAAAGAGTTTCCAGGAGTTGAAGAAACGATTGACGTCAGCACTAGTATTGATCTTACCTGATGTTCATCAAAGATTTGACATTTATTGTGATGCGTCGTGGCAAGGATTGGGGTGCGTATTGATGCAAAACAGAAAGGTAGTTGCATATGCATCGAGGCAATTGAGGCCACATGAGGAGAATTATCCGACCCATGATCTGGAATTGGCTACTGTAGTGCATGCTTATTTGATATATATTAATTTAATTTATTAGCACAACATAATAAATGAAACGAATAAATCGTTTAAATAATAAAAAATCGCTAGATGGATATTTAAATACTGAAAAAAGGTTGATTTACTGAAATTTAGTATGATATAATTAATTGTAGATGGACCAAAGGTGGATGTATGATACGGACCATTGTAGCCCAGAGTTGTTTTATGGTGTGACTTGTTTTCTCAATGCGGCTGTGGCGCACAAGTCGAAGAAGCTGGTGGACTATATGTGTTGTCCATGTGTTGATTGCAAAAATGAGAAGTTGTTTTCTACCATAGAGTCGATACGTGCACACTTGCTTCGAATGGGTTTAAGGCTGGCTATACATGTTGGACTGAGCACGATGAAGATGAGATTGTACATGAAGGGCAATACATTGATGAAGATACCGAGCACGGTGAAGATGAGATTGTACATGAAGGGCAACACATTTATGAAGATGACAGAGACAACGATATGACGGCAGTCGAAGATACGTTCGTTGATAGCCACGAAGATGATCTAGATCAAATGTTGCGTGATGGGGAGGGGGACTTCACGAGTGAAAAAGAGTTTCAAAAGTTCTAGCATATGGTAGAGGACCATACAACACCACATTGTACCCAGGCTGCAAGGAAGAGCACAAAAAGCTGCATACCGTGCTTACACTACTGCAATTGAAGGCAAGCAATGGTTGGTCCGATAAGAGCTTTACTGAGCTGTTATATCTCTTGGGGGACTTGCTTCCAGAGGGTAACGTGTTGCCTGTAACTACATACCAGGCCAAGCAGGTTGTCTGCCCGTTGGGACTGGAAGTATATAGAATACACGCATGTCCAAACGATTGCATATTGTATCGCAATGAGTTTGCAGACTTGGATGCCTATGCTATTTGCAAAGCAAAACAGTATAAGGGTAACGATGATGATATCGATAACGATGATGTTGGGGTGAAGCGTGAGAAGAAGAGATCCCCCCGGTAATTCCCTATAATCCCCTGTCTGAAATAATCGTTTGCGAACAAAAGGCATGCCCAATTGCTACGATGGCACACCGAAGAGCGTAAGAAGGATAGAATGCTCAGACACCCTATTGGTTCTGTGCAATGGAGGAACATCGACAAAAATATAAGAAGCACTTTGCATATCATGTGAGGAATATAAGGTTCAGGTTGAGTACGGATGGGATGAATCTTTTCGGCAACATGAGTAATCGTGATAGCACTTGGTCGGTGACTCTATGTATCTACAACCTTCCACCTTGGCTTTGTATGAAACGGAAGTACAATATGATGCCACTACTGATCCAAGGGCCTAGGCAACCTGGCAACGATATCGATTTGTACTTCAAACCATTGGTTGAAGATCTTCTAATATTGTGGAACGATGGAGTACGGGTATGGGATGAGTATAAAAGAGAGAACTTTATCCTACGCGTATTGTTGTTCATAACCATCAATGATTACCCTGCCCTTCGTAACCTGTCAGGCTAAACGACAAAAGTCTTCAACAGATGCATCCAGTGCTAGGATGATACAACTAGTCGGTGGTTGAAGAACTGTCAAAAAATGGCTTACATGCGGCATCATAGGTTCCTCTGTAAGGATCACCCATACTGCAATAATAAGAGAGCTTTTGACGAGAAAAAGGAGACTGCCTTAGCTCCGAAGAATCACACTGAGAAACAGATATTTGCGACCGTAAAAGATCTTAAAATTATTCACAGAAAGGGAGCCGTCAATACATCTATCCCGAGTTCCCATGATAAGGCTCCTTTGTGAAAAATGAGATCAGTATTTTGGGTCTTAAATTATTAGCAGCACTTAGAAGTTCGACACGCAATCGATGTCATGCACATAGAGAAGAACGTGTGTGATAGCTTGCTTGGTATCTTACTGGATATACCTAGCAAAATAAAAGATACACTCCAAGCACGGTTGGACCTCGAAGATATGAAACTCAGGAAGGAGCTCCATCACAAAGACATGGATACAGGCAAAAAGTACCTTCCCGCAACCTGCTACACTCTGAGCAAGAAAGAAAAAATTAGCTTGTGCGAATGCTTGCACAGAGTCAAAGTTCCGTTCGGTTACTCTGCCAACATAAAGAGACTAGTCTTAATGAAAAACATAAAATTAATTGGCATGAAGTCTCACGATTGCCACGTGATGATGACACAGATGCTTCTAATTGCAATTAGAGGTGTTCTGCCAGAGAAAGTCCGAGACCCAATTATAAAGTTGTGTTCATTCTTCAACACGATTTCACAGAAGGCCATTGATACGTTAAAACTTGATAAGCTGCAGGAAGATGTGGTACACACTCTGTGCAGGCTTGAGATGTGTTTCCCTCCATCTTTTTTTGATATTATGGTGCATCTCATTGTTCACATTGTGAAAGAGATACAGATTCTTGGTCCCGTATTTCTACATCAGATGTACCCTTTCAAGAGGTTCATAGGGGTTATAAAGAAATATGTTTGTAACCGACATCGGTGGGAAGGCTGCATTACCGATGGTTGGGGAACTGAGGAGGTTATTGAGTTCTATGTCGATTATATGGATCTCAGACCGATTGATGTGCCTGTATCTTGGCATGAGGGGAGGCTACAGGGGAAAGGGACACTAGGCGAGAAATCACTCCATATTAGCAATCTAGCTTCATTCACATAAGCACATTTCGCAGTTTTGGCACAATCAGTTGTGGTGGCCTTGTATGTCAACATGCACAAGAGCATGCTATCCAGAACAAACCCAGGGAAGTCAGAGGATTGGATCGTGAGAGAGCATAGAGATAACTTCGATGATTGGTTGCGTAGACACATGATGCATACGGAGATAGAGTGCGCTCAGTTGAAAGTGTTGGCTCAGGGACCGTCAACTTCAATTCGGATATTCCAAAGATACGACATAAATGGTTTTACATTTTATACAAGAGCACAAGATAAAAAGAGCATCAACCAAAACAGCGGTATCCGTATAGATGCCTATGACAACAATGAAAATAGGCAAACCTACTACGGATTCATAGAAGAGATTTGGGAGCTTGACTATGGACCTTTGAAGGTCCCTCTTTTTCGGTGCCAATGGGTGAGACTTCCAGGGGGCGTGAACATCGACAAGTACGGTGTCACTATCGTGGACCTCAAACTCGTCAGATACAGAGAAGAACCATTCGTACTTACTAATTCTGTTACACAAATTTTCTTTGTAACTGACCTAGCTAACAAGGAGCGCCACGTGGTTATTCAAGAAAAAAGAAGGATTGTCGAAGTTGAGAATGTTATCGACGAGGAAGAGTACAACCAATTTGATGAGCTTCCTCCATTCGAAGAGGACGTTGACCTAAGTCTCATGGAAGAGAATGAGGAAGCTATGTACATACGCCGCAATCATAACTATGGTCGAATCGTAGCTTAGCTGTACTAATTAAATATATGCTTTCTTTTATACGAATGACATGTTTATTTTCTCATATGTAACAATTAATGTATTATATGGAGTAATGGAAATTGAGGTTATGCTTGGAACTGGTCCTCTTTGTTCTTTCAGTTGATTCTCTCTTTTCGTTGGTAGCTTGAAGAAAAGCGTGATCCAAGATTTAAGTGCAAATCTTTAACTGCCTTTGAATTTGTGTGAATTTGACTGCATTTGTGTGAATTTTTGCATTTATGTGAAATTATTTATAGTATTTGTGTGAATTTTTTAAGCATTATTTGCCTACTGTATTTGTGTGAATTTTTGAAGCATTATTTGATTTCAAAAATATTAAAACTATTAAAACAGTGAGAAATCTAGATTTTTATAATTTTAGAACTTGGTCAAAATTAGGGGAAAATATTTATATAAAATAGTAGATGTCCTGCAGTATGCTTCCAAAATTTTTTAGAAAATTTGGATCAAATTTGATAGGATTTCAAAAATCTCAAAGCACTCATCCTTTGAAATGAAATAAATTGAAAGTTTCACTAAATTGGTTGGAGACCAGCTTATCACTACCGGTTGCCTCAGAAAAACGATTGTGATGTGGCTTATTACTTCCGGTTTCTAGTCTCAACTGGTAGTGACAAGCCCTATCACTACTGGGTCTAGTTCAACCCAGCAGTGATACTATAGTATAACAGCCGATTTGTGGAGTGGGCCGGTAGTGATAAGGCCACTATCACTACCAGCTCTCTTTATGGCTCGACAGTGATAGACTGTCACTGTCAGTTGTTGTGGCGAGCCGGCAGTGATAGTTGGCCCCTATTAATTCCAAAGGTCGCCCCCTCTCCTCTCAGTTGCCTCTCCGCCACCTTCTCCTCACGTACCTCCGCACCGTCGCCTTGCCGGATCCAACCGTGGGAGCACCCACCGCCTCGGACCTCCCCGCTGTCGCATCCACTCCCCGCGGTTGTTGCCTCACCGGATCCAGCCTGCTCCCCCTAGGTCGTCGCCTCCTCTCCCCACTCTGCCGCCAGCTCTGTCCCTCCCTCCTCTCCCCATGCCCCGCTGGCTATGCCCTTCCTTGTGAAGACCGAGCCGCCCTCCCCCATGCGCTGCTGCCCTCCTCCCTTCCCCCGCCTCCGCCCTCCTCCCCCGGGCCACGTGAAGACCGAGCATCCTCCCCCACGCGCCACCACCCTCCTCCCTCCCCCCGCACCACTTGAAGACCGAGCCGTCACCTTCTTCTCTGTGCCGACCACCGCCCATCGCCATCCTTCCTACCACGATGCACCACACCGGTTATGTAATGCTCTATGATGTAATGCTTGATTATGCTCTGTAATGTGTAATGCTTGATTATGCTCTGTGATGTGTGGTTTGGGGGCTAAAACCTATATGATGCTTAAAAACTAAGAGCTAACCTTGGTGCCTAAAAAACTCTGCTACGATGATCTTGATATGAATATGAGCACAATAGCATCTAGATGCTAAGCACTTATTAAAACCGACGTGTACCCATATGGCTTATGTCATAGTTTCCCTATGGCTGCTAAGGGAATGCAAACTTTTATGGATTTCTAGATTTAGTAATAATTATTTGTGCATGATAAATAGATAGGTAGATACTACGACGGCTATTTGATAATTATTTGTACGACGAATTTCATACGGTTTATTTAGTATGATGGATTTAGTGCGGCACCATGCTCAATTATAAAGGAAACTCTATTCGAGATCCTTGCAACGCAGCAGCATTTGGCTATTCTTTTGTAAAACACAATTTCCTGTTGCTTGGTTATTTACTGTAATTTGGAGTAATAGTCGAATCTCAATTTAGTGTTCATCTTTACTCAACCCTGACTATTGCACACAGGCACATCATAGATATGTGTATTAATTTTATTTCTTTGAATTGATAAGTTTGGCATCACGAGCAGAAGAATAGTATAGCCAGCAATATGGCTATACTTATGCTCATATGCTTTTACGTCTATGTTCTTTCGTTACGTCTATCTTCATTTCCTCGTTACGTCTTTCTTCGTTAACATTGTATGTGTATATGTTTTTGAAATATGTATATGTGTATTAAGTTTATTTCTTTGAATTGATAGTTCGGCATCACGAGCAGGAGAATAGTTTAGTCTCTAATGCAGCTGTACTTAGGAATAAAATTCTATGTTAACAGATAAACTTTGTTAACATAAACGTTTTGACATCATGTCTAGTTTTATCCAAGTTGTATCAACATTCATCTTATGACTTTATTAATTTGAAATTTCTGATAAACCTGCTAGGAATGGCCTCTGACCAGGGACAAGTGCCGAAGGGAGTTGGGCCCTTAAATATGGTTGAAGGAGGAACGGGTAGCCCAAACCATAGCCCAACGTACTACCTGAACTTCGAGCATCTTTGCATGGAGCAACCTGGCGCCACTGCCATGGACCAACCTGACGTCACTAACATAGACGAGGTAAAGTATTAGTAGATTTTGGTTCCCAAAACATTGCAGGGTTAGACGACTAATAAGAAGATCAAATTGCAGGCTCAAACGTCTGATGAGCGGAGGCAGCGCATAGGTTGTGGTCCGAGCAAGGTGACTAAGGGACTTTATAAAATAGTGGAGCTCTCGGCAGTCGGGGAACTTGCTATACCTGAGTCATCGTTGGGGCCGTACAGGACATCATGCGGGGTTCTTGCTAGGGATTATATGCCCATCAACTATAGATCATGGATTGGGCGCCGAGGTGACCAATGGGTGATTCCCAATTATCTGAAGAACTCACTGTGGGACAAGCTAAAAGAAGTGTTCCAGTTCCCCCAAGGGACCGAGCAGGTTGCAAAGAAACGTGCACTATGCATAATATGCACAACGTGGAAGAATTGAAAGACGACACTGAATAAGAACTATGTGAAGAAGAATGAAACGCCAAATTTTGACACGTACGTAAAGCTAAGGGAGTTTTGGGAGGACTTTGTAGTGTACAAGAGGTCTGAAGAAGCCCAGATAGTAAGTCAAACGAACAAGGCAAACATGGATGAGAATATTTATCCTCACACACTAGGCATAGGTGGGTACATGAAGAAAATACCAACATGGGATAGGTGCGAAGAAGAACTAACCTACAACGGTGTCATTCCTGTGACGACCGAGTTGAGCGAACGATCAAAGCACTGGTTGCTTGGGAGGGGCTTCTATCTCGGATGATGGCAGCTTAAGCTTCATAAGCGATAGAGACCAGGAAGTGTCGTGCAAAATCACAGATGCTCACAGTCTTCCCAAGGCTCTTTCAGGAAACGAAGGGAGAATGACGAGCTAACTGTAGCCCTGGGTAACAAGGAGCACCCTGGTCGCACCTGAGGAGTTGGTTTGGTGCCGTGGAAAGAAGGCTTCCCAGCTGACGCAGGTTGTATAGGGGTCCGAAGAGAATAAGAGAAGATCAACTGGACCATCAAATAAAAGTTGTTGTGGCGAGAGCATTAGTGGAACAGAGAGCGGAACTGGATAAGGCTGTGGAGCAAGCTGCATGCTGAAAGTTCTCACTCGTGACCACGCCTGATGACGACCCTCACTCATCGGTCCGGTGTTTGTAAGAGCGATTCTTGGCGTCCACGAGGATTCGAAGAGCATGGACTCCATTTTCCTTTGGATGACATCATAGAACCTACACCGTGCAAGCTACATTTGTTCGCACATGGCATTACCATCAAGGTTGCTGAGGGTAGGTCTGGGCCATGCGAGGAGTTGTAGGTTTTGCACTGCTGCCCGATACCGCCGGGATTTGTAAGGGTCTAAGTGGACATTGTAGTCCGCCAATACCGTAAAATGGAGGTAGAGATCCTTGGCGAGGACAGAAATAACAAACTAGTAGAAAACGTGCATGGCTTCCTCACGTGGCGCAAGAGCTTGATTAAGTTTGTCTGGGACGACGAGGACGACGAAGGTGATGATGATGATCAGCCGCACTCTCCACACAGAGACCTTCCACCCTTGTCGCCACCACACAGAAAAAGTCCAACACCTCCACTGGCACCACCCAGAAAAAGTCCAACTCCTCCGTCGGCACCACCCAGATAAAGTCCAACTCCTCTACCGACATCTAAAAAGAATCGAACACCAGCACCATCTCGAAAGTCGGCACCGTCTTCTAAGAAATCTCAGTCATCTGTGAAGTTAGCACAACCTTAGAAGAAATTATTAGCTGAGATGACTGAAGAAGAACGAAAAAAAGGAAATAAGCGCCAGTATAACATCTCACTTCAAAATGGTAGCATCACCTGAGAAGATTAAAGTTGATGTTAATGCGCATAAGTTTTTCTTTAGTATGGGAAAAGTGAAAAAGACAAGGTGGGCTTCTGAACCTTGCGAAATGTCAGACCACAAGCGCATCTCCAGAAAGCAATACTTGAAGGCGGCTAGTGCCGACGCGTTGAGGTCGGAAGCTCAAGGAGATGCTACTCAACGAGATGGTGCTCAAGAGTAAGGTCTAAGGTGGAAGTTCTTTATAGGGAAACCGCTGGTTGAACCAGCTCATTTAGATCACCTAACAATACAACTGCGGCGCGTCCATCAGTGGAACATGCAATGGTCCAATGATGTTATAGAGGCGTTCGCAGTCAGATACACAGAGTCAGATTTTCACAATGGGTATAACATCTTTTGTGTGAGTTTTGAGGAGTTGTATATGTTGTACCAGCAAGATGCCCTGGACGTGAATATACTTAGACTGTTGACTTTGTAAGTTCCTATGTATATTATTGTAAATTCTTGTCCCGTTTAATTGCATGTCTAACTTCTCTCTTATGTAGAATGGAGGTACAGACATGTAGAAGAAATGGCAATGACAAGTTAGCATTTCTCGATCCGGGGCTTCTCAACGAGAAACTTGTAAAGGACTATCCACAGTATAATGAAGACTATTTATTTAATACTTTCTTGAAGCTGCAATACAAAATCTCCATACTTTTACCCTATAACTTTAAGTATGCATTTTCCTACTTCTAATATCGTTTTACTATTTTTGCGCAACACTATGTGGGACTAATTGACTACGTTGACATATATATGCAGGTTTCACTAGGTCCTCCTCCTCATCGAGTTAGATGCTAGCAGGATTTTTGTCTTGGACTAACCGACTTTCCATGTATGAGGCAGGACTAGGGAAACAATTTATGTGTATACTATATATGTGCAAATATACATTTAATTGTCATGGAGATTGTCGGCTATAACGAAGCCATGGTATATAATTACACATTGATGCCTACTTTTCTTTCATTTAACAAATATCATCACTAATTAACTTTCTCATTTCTTCAAAAATAACGCTCCAAGCTGAGAACCAATAAGTTATTACTAACAGAAATTATAGCAATTTAAGAACAGATCGGCGGATTCATTCATGATGAGGTCATCAATCCAAACAGCGAGTTCCACAAGCAGCCTCATCGCCTCATTCCTTCGATCTTGACCCGTGACATGCCTACTTCGACACCTTCTACTGGAGTCGGTGCAAAATCAAAGTGAATGAGATGTAGTCAAACTATATTTGTAAACGAACTATTGTAAAAACCAAATATTGTGTTGCTTTAATATATTTGAATTATGTTTTAATGATGCTTTATATAATATATTAATACACTATAGAAAAATATTGTATAAAAATATATAATGCAGAAAAAATATGCAATAAAAACATTTGGTGCACAGCTTATCACTGCCGGTCTATCCAATAACCAAGAAGATGATTTATTATATATATATATATATATATATATATATATATATATATATATATATATATATATATATATATATATATATATATATATATATCATCATTGTTCTTAGTTCGAACCGCCAACGATATGGAACTATCACTTTCGGATTTTTATTAAACCGGCAGTGATAGTCCAATATCACTGTCGGATTTTGGTTTGACCCGGCAGTGATAGTTCAATATCACTGCCGGTTCGGCCTACAACCGGCAGTAATAGCCCTTATCACTGTTAGTTCCTGAAAAGGCAATGATAATCCCTAGTATCACTGCCAACCAATCACTGTCGGTTCCAATAACCGGTAGTGATGGTGTTTTGGAGCTGGTAGTGATTTACTGTTCTGTAGTAGTGTTGATTTTTAAAACTTTTTGAGAAAGGTCTTGAGAGTATGACTAAGCTACCATAAAAATTTTAGATTATGATCAAACTTGTGCAATTTTTTTAAAAATCTGATAATGGTGCTAATGCATTTAAAGCAACTTCATTAATTTAGTTGACCTGTTAAAGCATGTTACAAATTTTTGAAACTTTTTGAGGAGGGCCCTGATAGCATGTTTAAGCTACCATAAAAATTTCAAAACATGGTCAAACTTGTACGATTTTTAAGAATTCTGACAATACTACTGATGTATTTAAATTTCACTGATTATCCGGAAACTCACCTTTGCACGGTGTCGTGGCGCAAGTGCGTTGCGTGTCGTCGCGTGTACGCATCTAGTTGTTTATGCAACCGATAAAGTTTAATTAGCTTTTATTTTTAGCATAGATATCAGTTTACTTGACGAAACTATTATATTTCTGAAATTGAATTTTTTTAAAGGATGCACACAACTTGTGCACACCACACATACGTATACACACGTGCGCGTCCCATATACACACTAAAGAATGTTTTACAGCTCTATGGTCTCCGTACCGTGTTGTGCCAATAAACTCAAATATGTGTGTACTTATTTTAATTGGTGAGCATCTACCTCGAACCAGAGGTAATGCTCAGTCGTCTTCTGAAATTGAAGCTGAAAGCAATTGAAGGATCGAGATGGTGATCAGAGGGGAGTGAATGATCTAAAATTAAATTTTATCCCCTAAAGAAGATCACAAATGCAATTCTTCACCCAAAGAAAGCAAGCCAAGATACTTAGGTATCAAATGGAGGCAGAAGAATCAATTTTCACAAATTTCAGCCTGCGGCTGGCACTACCGCCTATGTAGGGGCGGTACTACTGGAGTACTGTAGCTATAGTAATAACATGCATATGAACAGTGATTCCAGCATAAGTTCAAAAAGAAAAATCGAGGAATCTTTTGATCCACTGATCCAAACTCAATGAAACTTTGTGGACACCTTCTTATGGATGTTAGGAACCTATTCCAACTGGTGATTGCAAGAATCGACGTTAAAATTCTGACATTTTTTAAATTTACAGAAAGGTGCACAAAAACGGGTTCAAGAACAAAAACTTTGCCCTTAGCTAGCACGTGGGTTCTTGATGATCAAGATGATCCTAGATAGCTTCCCACATATCATAGCAAGTTAGAACACAGGTCAAGAACACCAAAAACCCGATCTTCCAAGAATCATCATTTCAAGAACAAAAATCGGTTTCTTGCAAAGAAGAACACAAGATTTGCCTAAATGATTGGGATATGGTCTGAAAAAGACTCATCCATCAATCATACATCCTCAGCATAAGATCCACAAGCATTTAGAAGGAGGAGAGGCAAATCCAAATGTGCAAGAAGTAAATTGAAAGAATGTAAATCGCGGATTTAAAGACTGAATTTAAAGCATAATGTAAATGCGGAAAGTAAATTCAGAATTGAGTGGAATGGATTAAACTTTTATTTCTGGAAGGGAGGTTTACAAAGCCTCACAACAAAGTGGGCAAAACTCAAAGGAGCACAACAACCTCCAAACCTTCAAGAGGAGGAAGGCTACCCCTACCCCTCTATTTATACTACACTTGGGCCACCTACCACCCTTGAATGAGCTTATAAAGTCTAGAGCACTCATCAAGGGCTAGGATTAACTCACTCAACTAGCCATGTAAGGGCTCACCCAAAACCCACACACGTAATGGGTTTTCTTGCACGGTTATCAAAGCACACTAACTAGACCCGCTAACCTATCAACTAGACCAAGATCCAATGGCCCTCATTGATCCATGCAGCGCCTAGCTAGCATCATGTCAATTCCTTGTCTTCACAGCTTGCCACGACTCCGTCTTCGATCATCTTTCGACGATCCCCGATCGTCTGAACCTCCGGCGCACCTCGCCTAGTCCCGATCATCCTTCGTCTCACCATGATCTAGCTTCGTCGACCTACAACCATCAAAAACAAGGAAACACATCACATAGCAATGTCCAAATTGATATGCAATATATCTCACACAATTTCAAAATTCAAACTCAACATTCGCTCTATTGTCCGGCACTATAGCCTCCTAGGGCTGGTAGTGCCACTCGGCCGACATTACCGCTCCTACATGGCTGGTACTACCGCTCCCACATGGCCGGTAGTGCTGCTCCCCTGAAGAACCAGCGAACACCTCTCTCTGGAATATAATTACCGCTCCCTCGGTCGGTACTACCGCTCGGCCGGCACTATCGCTCCCACATGGCTGGTAGTGCCGCCCCTGGCAGACACAACTCAAATTGTTTCATATTGAAAATCCAATTTAAATCAAACTCAAACCAAAGCAAACAAAACTCAAATTTAATCAATTACACATCACCAATACGAGTAGACCTCCACAATCTTTCATTAATATTTGGTTGTCTATGTGTACTCTACTATAACTGGCAAACTATCCCGCGCTCCTGCGCCTTGTAATTTTGTCATTTACCTCTTCTACTTGATATAAGTCAGCACAAGCTGGACCTTAAAAAAACGGCAAGGGTTCCTGTTGCCCATCACAAAATAAAAGGTAACACGTTAAAAATAGACATGTTCAAACTCCGGATCAGACTAGGCTCGAAACAACTTGTCTTCAAACGTCATGCTCGAGCCCAGCCCAAAGCCTGACAAGTCTGCATTCTCAAGCTCGAACCCAGACCTAAAAAAAAATGAGGACCGAAGCCAAAATAATCAGGCTACCTTGCAGACTTGAAATGGGGAAACTGGGAAATAAAAATCAATGTAGGAGCTTTTCTTAAGCAATTAACACATGAAGGCAATCAAACATGGGGACAGTCAGAGAGCGTGAGAATGGAGGTGATGGGAAATGGGGCTGGGGATGACTTCGGTTGTTGCTATTAGGCTTGGAGCTGAGCAAAGTGCAGAAGGTTGGGGTATGCATGGGGCCAAGCCGGGCTTCTCCGGGTGCTCAAATTGAAGCCTCAGTCAGCCGAATATTTGTGAGTGCTGAAAATCTAGGTCTGAGCGCGGCCCAAGAAGTAAGTCAATCGGGCCAGGCCGGGCTGCCAAGGACAGGTCTACCTAAGAGTGTTCAGTCTGCGTCAAACTAAGTAGAAAAAATGACAATAATTACTCCCACCTTTCACAATAGAACATACATAGTTTATTTCAATATATATATTTCCAAGATTATTTACATGAATAGTAGAAAGAACAAAATGACCAAAAAAAAACAAAAAAAGAACAATGCCATGCAGTGCAGAAGTGACGCTGCATGCATGCAGATGCAGCTGTCACATGTAGAGGTGGGCGTCGTGCCGGGCCAGCCGGCACGGCCCGGCTCGTCTTCGGCGAGTCCAGGCATGGCCCATGTACGCTTCGTGCCTTCTTCGTATCGTGCCGGCCTAACCCATTTACACTATTGCGACGAGAGGAAAGGATCTGAAGTTGCTTACAGTAATGTGCGTACGCGGTGCTACGGCATGCAGCGAATGTATAGCCTAGCCAGCATTGACGTAGGAGATTATGGAAGACATCGATCAGTAGACGTTACGATCATATATATATGATCAAAAAATAAACTATCGATCAGTGGATACTACATGGCAGTGCATGCATATTCGTATGCATGAGTACATTGCACCATCGCATCTAATGTCCCTGCATACTGTTTTTCTCTCAATTCCATCGATCTCAAGAGTAGAGTAACACATGCGCTAGCTATTCTTCGTTTGGCCATTTATGCATGCAAACTGAAGATTGCTGAGCTAGCATAGTGACCTGAGGATACCTAGAACCACCTGCTTCATGTTCATAGGCTGCTGATGGAAATCTTTGTGCCTCCATGAACCTAGCTGCTGTGCTGCTAGTTCTTGTAATTTGTAAATTTCTTCATCTTCAGGATGAGACTCAGAGCTGACAAGAATTTCAGTACCCTCAGGTTGTCCAGATCTCTGCTGACTCACATGCTCAGAACTGTAACCCAAAATTTCTGTAGATACATCATGATGTGAATAGGCAGGAAAATGATGAGGTGGAGAGTAATGTTCCTGTTCATGATAGCTGTGACTTGGAGCAGGAAGACTTGGAGTTTGTCCATTACCTCCACTGTCACTGTCTGAACTATCATTGACCTCAGTGTCTTCTTGAGCACTTGGCTCATGTACTGCTGATGGTGGAGGAGTGAGAAGTCTAACTTGCTTGGGCATCTTATATTGTTTAGGTCTATAATTAATGTCCCTGTTCATCTCATGTTGGGAGATGATCCCTTGAGCCAACAGCATATGAGTAATCTGCATAGCAAAAGGGAGAGGACTGCCCATTTTCCTGTAGATTGCTTCTTCCATTTCTCCAAATATATAATCAATCAGATCAATAGGTTGCCTTGACAGGATCAGATGCAGCAACCAATGTAAGGACCCAAATCCACTGATTTGAACCCACTGTGTTTACCGCACTAGTCCCAGGATCAACGCTAGTGCACACAACTAAACATTGGTACATATCACATCATACTCAACGATAAAATAAATAATACTTCATTTATTGATATAACTAAGTGTACGCGCCACACAGGGCAAGACTTGAAATATAAGCTAAGAAATAGGCAGCGAAAAGTAGAAGACGTAGATAGCTCATCAGTTCACCACAGGCAACTGACAAGGCTCGAACCCTAACGACTCGTGTCCTCCTGGAACTCCTCCTCCGACAAAGGTGTTGACTCTTCAACTGTTGATTATTGTTGTTGTGGGGTGAGTACATAAAGCACTCAACAAGTTGCACACATAGTGCAATTCTATGTAACTATATGTAAGGCTTATTCCAAAGGAAAATGCTATTATGGCTATTTTTGCAATAAGCAGCGTTTAAGAATAAATACAATAAGTAGATTGTAAAGACTTGTAAAACAAATAACAATAATAAATAGATTCAGTATTTCTCAAGTAAACGAAGTTTGCAATCATAAGTCAAGTTCCAACCTTTCATATGGCATCTTGCCATCCCAACCAAGTTTTCCATTTAATTAAACTAACCCTTAACTGTGATCCCCAAGCATTGCGCAATTCCGTGAGCACGGCTATTTGAATAGTTTTACACTCTGCAGAGGTTATGCACTTTACCTATACGATACGACCAAACACCACTAAGGCGAGTGATCATAACAAAGCCTTTACAATGATCCATCTAGACCCAGACTGCTCGCTAAGGATTCAACACTGGTGGGACTGGTTACCACATTCAGGCCCCCTCTTGCGCCATGTGAGTCTACCCCAAATCTGGGAACTCACTAATCACCACGATAGTACTGAAATCTAGACTTTACAAATTAGTCAGCTAGGCTGTCCCATTCCAGACATGTGGTTGCATGATTGACTCAGGTCAAAGACTTGCAAGGTTAAGTCCTTAGAGTGATCAGGGCAAGACATCCACATACCCTCTGCCCATCAGGCCCACCTTGACATACTCGCCCCTTGTCACTTGCCCCAATCTAAGTGATTACCACCCAAGTTGATTCCCAAGCACCACGTGCCATCAACAAATCAATATCGTTGCGTGACATAACTCGCCACTACAACTCAATCTCATTGTGTGACCTCACATGACACACAAGTTCACATCATTGTTCCATATTCCATTAGAAAAGATTAATCATTGATGATTCAGCAATATAAGACAGTCTAACCAGCCCATGTTGATTATCAATATTAACCAACTATTAGTTAACCATCCTAGGGTGACAATTAGATCATGGCATACAAATGACAAGGTAGGGTATATAGATCAAATTGGTAGATTAACTAGGTCCCAATTTAAATTGAAACAATTGTATACTTGAAATACTATGCAATAGAGTAAAACAATATAGCATTTGTATAAACATGGGTTCAACATGATCAAAGCACAACTTGCCTTGGAATAGGTTCTGGTCGGGTTCTGGAACTTGATCTTGAGTTGACGGATCTTCCTCCGGACGGCACAATTCAACGTCTACACGTACCGAAGGAGAAAAGCAAATAAATATTAAAATAGAGAGAAAATGAACTCTAAAAATCAAATAAAATTCACCATTAAATATATCTCAATTTTAAAATGTTTTAGAAATTTGAATAACTCAAATCCGAGTTAAAATGCAAAAGTTATAGCCTTTCAAAGTTTGAACAAATACTGAAAATACAGAAATTAGAAAATCCGATTTTCCCGAATTATTTTTATACTAAAATACCGCATTTATGACGTCGGCGTGACGTCAGCCCTGACCCGAACCAACCAGACGCTGCCACGTGGCCCTCGGTCAATGGACTGCGTCCATGAACTTCACCGGTCCACGATGAACCCGGTTCATGCAACTCTGAGACACTGACACGCTGGCCCGTGCGCTGACTCAGTGCCAGCACAACGCACACGCGGCACCATGCAATGCGCCACCTCAGCGATCCTGCCCATGTGGCCGCCACGCGTCGATGAAGCATCTAGCCATGTCACCGCCACCGGCACGGGGCCCTATGGTCACCGCCGGCGGCCGGCGAGGGCTGCCACGTGAAGCTCTCAACATCGCCTACCTTTTGACGCGGAAGGATCTGGGATTCGGGTATTGGTTCCACGGCGGCGTCGTCTTCTTCCTCGGCAATGATGGCTTCTCGGTGATCTCCCTCTCTGGCGGCGTTCTGGTGAAAAGAAGATGCGCTGGACGACGGAGAAGCAGATGAGATTGGTCTCGGGCCTTGCGTCGGCTTAATGGCAGCGAATCGACGGCTTCTTTGCTGCGGCGGCGTTCGACGAACTTTCCAGATTTCGGTGGTTTTGGCTCCAATTCTCGAGGCTAGACCTAGGGCTTCGGTTCCTCGTTCTCTGGCGACGCCGGTGCGCTCCTTAAATAGCACCAAGAGTCCCTCCTTCGCCCGCTTCCATGCAGTGTCCATGGCGGACACGGAGAAGAGTCCCTCACGGACACGCGAAGACGACGATCGGATCGTCGACATGCGGCAGATCCAACGATGACGATAAAACGGAGTCCCGAACTGGTACGCTTCATCCTCGATCATCCGATCCGGATCCAACGGCTGCTGCTATCACCCCTAAAAACAGGCCGACGGGCCACACAGTACTGGGCTTCGGCCCATTACTGTCCATTGACTTTCCCCCGAATTTTGTTCTTTTAAAATAATTACATAAAATCATTTGATTTGTTTTAGGCAATAAAAGTATCAGGAAAAATCCAAGAAAATTCTCAAAAATACTTTGAGGCCTTTTGAACTCAAATAAAATATTTTTGGCAAATGTTTATTTTACCTTTGCATAAATTTAAATAGTTTTCAACAAAAGACCAATATACTTAATTTAAAGTTAATTCAAATAAATCCAGAAAAATCCAATAAATTTTAGAAAATCATGAAATGCACAAATAACCAATAAAATAATATTAGAGAAAATTTTGGGATGTTACAACCAATCAAGACATGGTGTTACTCCCTCTTTATATCCAGATTTTGCGTAAATAGTATGCCTGAGTATGAGTAACAGAGCTTTGGCCTCAGCAGATAAACAATTTACCCTATTTGCATTGAAACCAGGCTCATGAATATTTTTGTAAATGTGTGGTGACACTTGCAAATCTGGCATATCTCCATTCTGCCTCCATCTATTACCATGAAACATTCTGTCATGAATCCTAGTTCTGTTCAGCAAAGGACTTGAGGCACTGATGGCAGCTTCAAACTGAGGAGATCTGACTTTTCTTTTCTTTCCATCATTTGTGAACATAATATAGTGCCTATTCTTATTCACGAAAAGAGATGTATAGAATTCTAAAATCCTATTTTCATTCCAAGCTGGTCTAACAGATGACATTAGTGCAGCAAGACCAGGGGTTGAACGCACACAATCAAGTATCCTATTTGAGACAAGGACTGAGCTGATCTGGTTCCAATCTACATACAGATGTCTGCACAGGGCTGACAAAGGTTTTCCACTTCTATTTTTCCTGTTTTTGTAACCCATAAAGATGTTTTTCTGAAATGTAGTGATGAATTGCTCATTCAGAGGAGGTCTATCAAGAGGAAACCAAATCCTTTCTGGCACCAATCTAGCAGCTCTTAGTTTCTTCCCCCCCAAAGTGGCTAGATCATGGCCAACTATTATATCAACTTCATCACTAAGCTCTATTTCTTCTTCAGAAGAGATATTGGCACTAGGCTCATAATCACTGTCTTCTAAAAAAGATGAGGAATCAAACTGCATTGGCTGTTTTCCTCTTTTTGGTGGTTTAGAGGTGGTTACTTTCTTTAGCACTCTACCAGGTTGATGAGTATCTTCTATGTGTACTGGTTGCTGAGGCTGACTAGAGCTATCAGATCTAGCTTTCTTTTTCCCTTTAACTTTATCAGCAATTTTCTCAAGAAGACCTCTTTTATCTGGATTATTTGACCTCATCTTGACTAAGATTTCTTCTCAAGCAAAAATATTGAACTAACCTTGTTGACATCAGCTGAAGATCAACAGGATGCTCGGAGCAATAACTTGAGCAATCAGGAGCACAGTTGCCAATCACCCGATCAGGATGTGCTTCGGTGAACAGATGAGCTTGAGCTCAAGAGAAAATTTGCGAGATGATTGATGAGGCGCAAGAAAGCTTGAGAGATTTCCGAAGGAGATGGAGGTATAAATAGCGCAAGTTTCCAAGAGTAAAATCAGGAAATTTACTGCGGTAGTTGAAAACGGATTGCAACTGCCTTATTTTGAGGAGATCCCTTTATGGTAGGGTAGTTGGAAACCAGGGAATCCAATAAATATGGTTTGTGATTTAGACAGGTTTAGCAGGAGAAGTCCTAAGAAAATATGAGATTTTGACGAAATTTGCAAGGATAAGTGCCTTTTGAAGATCACGAGGAACACGGTTTGAAAAAGATAAGTACTCAGATAAGAAAGCTATTGTCGTATGTGCCCCGGACTATTTTTCGGTTACAACAGATAACCTTCCATCTACGCCAGACCGAGTCCGTATAAGGAATACTTGGTCCGCCGTAGTTGGAAACCTCTCTGTTTACGGTTAAAATACTAGTCCGTGGTACATGGACAGCTTTTCTGAATTGGAAAAACACAGATATAACTAAATTTAAAGATTTTCAAAGATCCACCTTTTAAGAATAACACACATAAATTGGTAGAGAGATCTTAGAATAATCTTACGATAAAAAACAATCAACCAATAAACTCAGGAGACGTTGAAGTCAAAAAGGAAATATTTGAGCACTAGTTTTCATAAGAGCATGAGTATGATAAACTTAAGCTCAGAGAAAATACTCATGTGCTAAGTAATTTTAAGTTTTCAAAATTTTGTATAACTTTTTTTAAGCTTACTTAACCTAATCACTGTGTTTTAGGAAAGTATAATATAGTAATAGAGAAAGAGAAGGCTTTCAACAGTAATTTAATGACTATTAGTTTTCAAGTAAGCTTTTAATTTAGAATATAGTCCTATTTTTATTACTTCAGCACTGGTAATTACTATGTTCACATAAAGGTAGCAAGATATGCATGGCAAGCAGACTTGACTCCCCCTTAGTGTGTCATTCCAAGGAATTTTGCAA
The DNA here is from genome assembly GCA_036346275.1 of Otatea glauca. Taxonomy (NCBI): domain Eukaryota; kingdom Viridiplantae; phylum Streptophyta; class Magnoliopsida; order Poales; family Poaceae; genus Otatea; species Otatea glauca. Next base: position 4,038,985 of record CM070720.1, on the reverse strand, counting down.
TATTTGAAAAAGCAAGAACGTTTAGCTCATTTCTCAATTTGGAAAATCTGGCCTCATCAAGTGGTTTAGTAAAAATATCGGCCAATTGATCCTTAGTCCTGACATGACTAAGCATAATGTCACCTTTAGCAACATGATCACGTATGAAGTGATGCCTAATTTCAATATGCTTAGTTCTAAAATGTTGGAGTGGGTTATTGGCTATTTTCACTGCACTTTCATTATCACAAAACAGAGGCACATTTTCAAACATAATACCATAATCCAAAAAGGTTTGTTTAATAAAAAGAATTTGAGAACAACAACTGCCTGCAGCAATATATTCAGCTTCAACAGTTGAAAGTGCTACTGAATTTTATTTCTTTCAACACTAAGATACTAAAGATCTTCCAAGTAAGTGACAACCCCCAGGGGTGCTTTTTTGATCAATCTTACAACCGGCATAATCAGAATCTGAATAGCCAAGAAGTTGAAAAGAAGCACCTTTTGGGTACCACAAGCCAAAACATGGAGTATGCTTTAAGTATCTGAAAATCCTTTTTACTGCACTAAGATGCACTTCTTTAGGTGCAGCTTGAAATCTAGCACACATGCATACACTAAACATGATGTCTGGCCTAGATGCTGTCAAATAGAGTAAGGAGCCTATCATAGATCTAAACAATTTTTGGTCAACAGACTTACCTCCCACATCTTGATCAAGATGTGTATTTGTTGCCATAAGAGTTTTGATAGGCTTGTATTCTTCCAGATTAAAGCGCTTGAGAAGGTCTTTAGTATACTTTTCTTGTGAAATGAAAGTTCCTTCCTTCAATTGCTTGAATTGAAATCCCAAAAAGAATGTAAGTTCTCCCATCATTGACATTTCCAATTCTTTAGCCATTTGATTGCTGAATTCCTTGCATAAAGAGAGATTAGTACTTTCAAAGATAATATCATCAACATAAATTTGGCAAATCATTAATGTACATTGAAGTCTTTTAGAAATAGTGTTGGATCAACCTTCCCAATTTTGAAATTCTTTTCTAGTAGATCTCTAAGGCGCTCATACCATGCCCTGGGGGCTTGTTTTAAACAATATAGTGCCTTGGACAACTTATATATACATGATTGGGAAATCTTATGTCTTCAAAACCAAGAGGTTGTTCAACATATATAGTTTCTTCAATGATTCCATTAAGAAAAGCACTTTTAATATCCATTTGAAACAAAGTAATATTGAAATGACATGCAAAGGCTAGATGGAACCGTATGGCCTCAAGTCGAGCTACAGGTGCATAAGTTTCTCCATAGTCCAAGCCTTCAACTTGAGTGTATCCTTGAGCTACTAGCCTTGCTTTATTGCGTGTGACCACACCATTTTCATCTTGTTTATTTCTGAAGACCCACTTTGTTCCAATGACATTATGATCTGTAGGTCTTTCCACCAAGTTCCAAACTTTGTTTCTTTCAAAGTTGTTGAGCTCTTCTTCCATTGCCACAATCCAGTCAGTATCCTTCAAAGCTTCATCCACTGTTCTGGGCTCAACACATGAAACAAAGGAGTAATGTTCACAAAAAGAAGCTTGTTTAGAACGAGTTTGAACACCCTTACTAAATTCACCAATGATTTGATCTACAGGGTGATCCTTTGTAATGGTGTGATGGCTTTTTATGAAGCTAGGTCCTCCATCCTTCTTTTCTTCCTCTTCGAGTTGTGATCCATCTTGATGAGCTATGGATATTATTGGTAGATCATCTTTGTCTTCTTTGGGCTTGATCTCACCAATTTCCATTTTCTTGATGGATTCTCTTAGAGCTTCTTCTCCAACATCAGTTAGATTCTCATGATCACCTTGTGAGCCATTAGATTCATCAAACTTAACATCATATATTTCCTCTACTAATCCAGTTAAATTATTAAAAACTCTATAAGCTTTGGATTTAGAAGAGTAACCTAGCATGATACCTGTATCACACCTGTAACACCCTGGCATTTCGACTACCCCGGATGTCACTACCTTAGGCAAGAATTACAACTAATCAGCCAGGTAAACCAACATTTCCAGAATGAACACCCTTGCATAACAACTGAACTTCCGCAACTAGAATCATCTAAATAAAGCATACGCTGCAACTAAACAAATTTACATGAGACGATAAATCATGGTAACCATAGCTACTCACATAGGACAGATAAACATATTGAATAATAGGAACAAAAGCCACAAACCCAGTTACCCAAATATAACCCCCTCGCCAAAACATAGTTCCATTCAACCTTTTAGCATAACATAACCAAGGTAAACCAAAGACTCTTTCCCACAAGACGAAATTATTACAAATTTAAAAGTAGCGATAGTCTAAAGTTATTGATTTCATGTGAAGTGAAGAAGTGGTGCTACAACCCTTTTTCCCCATGCCGTCACTTGGTACCTAAAAAAACATTCAAATAAACAAGCGTGAGTCTCAAAAGTCAGCAGGTACACCATAAAAACAGCAACATATCAAATAAATGCAATGGATTAATTACAACACCACATGCTTTTCGCACATACATAAGAACTCGTATCTACGACAATCGAAAAGGTTAAACCATTCATGCAATGCAGAATGCCATATGCACATTGTCATCTCATAGCTTATACTGGGGATAGTGAGTGCACACCGTCGTGCACCCTCTCATTCCCTTCCATCCCGTGGAGGGGCCTACCTAAGTAGGTTTTTCATGTCTCACTACTTGTGAGACATAGTGGTCCACAGTGTTTTGGATTTCGGTTTCGGATAAAATACCGTTCATGCCCGGAAAACGAAATTTCGGCGAAATTCGGTAATTTCGGACAAATCTCGTCCGAAATTCAAATCCAAATTTTGAATCCGGTTTTTTCTATCGAAATGCCGAATTTCGCGAGAATTGGCGAGATCTCGCCGAGAAATGGCGAAATTTCGGCCAGATTGACAAGCCCTAAATTGGTCCAAAAGATGGAGAAAAATTTGAATTTTTTTGGAGAGTTCGACGTATTATTAATGTTGTCATAAAATTTCAGATTTTTTTGAATCATGTAAATTTTTTTAAAATTGAAACATTGGTACTGTCGTAATGAAACGCTCGCCGGCAATTTTGAACTGAATGAAAAATGGGACAAAGCATTTTGCCTCCTGAGCCTTGGAGCTGGCCGGATTTGGCCGGAGCTTGGCCGGACGAGAGGGAGGAGGTCGGAGAAGGAGCTGCGCAGGGAAAGTAAAATAGCGACTCTCTCGGTGGGATGAAGTGTGAAGGAACTTCAATGATTGACGATGTATTAAAACCGGTGAAGTGTGAAGGAACTTCAATGATTGACGATGTATTAAAGCATCCGAAACGGTAGGTCCTTCAACGCATCCCACAGCTCCCTCAATCTGCGCCCACATCCGTAAGCCTGCAAATAAAACCAAGATAATCTTACATTTAAGGAAATGTGACAATGTTGTAAGATTTGGCACTCGTTAGGCCATCTCCAAAGACGTTCCTAAATCGATCCCTACATCCACATATCTGAAATTCCCTTATGGCAAAGTTATGGAGGTGTAATTCAAGAGTTGTTTAATTATGTACTAACTTATATGTTATATATGTTGTAATAGGAATCTTTAAATGAAGAAGTTTATGACTCCGTGACCTACTAATCTTATTGTATATGGAAATCTTATTGTATATTGAAATCTTATTCATATGACCTACATTGATCCTACTTGTGTTTTGAAAAGGTTTTATCAAAATATCACATTTAGGGGGAGTCAAGTTTGCTACATGTGCAAATTTTGTCCCTGTTTCTTCTATATGTTTTCTTGAAAAGGTTCATCGAAAATGTCTTATAACCGCTTAAATTAAATTTCTCATAATTCTCGCGGACCACTTGAATTCTTTGTCCGAAGTTTTTACTTCTCGCGGGACTAGTTAGCGATACTAGTCGAGTTCACGCCGGACTAGTTAGCGATACTAGTCGGTTCACGCGGACCACTTACAAGTGGTCCGGCGTGAACGAACTTTACTTGCCGGACCACTTCCAAGTGGTCGGCGTGAACAATGTTTATCCTATTTCGATTTTTATTTTTAAAACATAACAAATGATGTTAAAATATTTTCATAAATTTTATGTATTATCCTACATATCTTATGATACTCCCATAAATTTTTCATAGCATGAAAATGCATTCTCAATTTTTAAAATTCAGAGAGTGTTTACTAAAATGCCAAAAGTCTAAAAATAAACTTTTGAAACATTATCATTGAAGATCACTTCACGAGAACTTATTGATATAATTCGGTCGATCCGCCAAAAAATTCAAATTCGGTTTAAAATTCCGAAATCTCGTGAAAAATAAAAATCCGAAATATCTGTAGCAATTTCAAATTTTTTCGGATTTTTACATCCGGCCGGTCTATCAAACTCATTGGGTCCAAAATCCGAGATTTGTGAGATTCGCTTGAATTTCGCGGTTTTTGTAACCTTGGTGGTCCATACAGGTCACCTCTTCCATCATGAATGCACAAATGCAAGTGATATAATAATTTACAAACTACATTCTAGTTCAACTCTCACATTGTCATAAACAGATGTATAAACATAAACATGAACATAAATATAAGCATGCACATTGTTATATACTTACATCCCTCACCTTACCATTTGCATCATCATAAACATACTCATCATCATAAACATACTCATACACATAACCATATGCGTTAGCATAATCATATTCCTAATCGTAAGCAAGCAAGCAACATCCGAACATCACTGTAGATGATACACTTGCCTTAACCACGAGGAGCGGAGTGACGCGGGGTTGAGGCCACTCCTGAAGATACACCACCTGAGAATAAATTGTTAGTGTTATGCCCTTGAGGCAATCATTTAGATGATTGTAACATGACTATGTTTATGAATAATAATATGATTATTGGTCCAATGAATGTATATCATTGTATTGATCAACAAGTATGTGACTTGATTATGAAGCTCTTTACTTAATGATGTAATTCGATAAATATCTCTGATCGGATATCATCGTATAGGACTACGATGAATAGATCAGCACATGTAGTGATCGATGATCATGCTTCATAGATCATGGGATATGGAGATATCATCTCTACATTGTGGACCATGTTGAAGAACATGGGTTAGATAGACCCGCTATGGGACAACTGCGAGAATGTTTCATTCTTATGTGTCATCGTGTATCTCATACCTAGAAGATGTATGATCCTTAGACACGAGATTGTCATATTCTCTACATGTGTAATAGTTTTCCTTGGGGCTATCAAACACTACTTCCTAACCGGATAGTTATAAAGGTAGCTTTCATGTTTACTATGAAACGTGCAGAGGGAAGTGAGCACTCAAGATGGAATTTGCCACTCCAATGAAACGGAGATATATGACAAGGCCACTCGTGTGATATGATTAAGAAAGTGCATGGCCATGCCGTGATTGAGAGTCAATCACAACTTATTAATATATATCACGGATACGAGAGATGGATTGAATCATCAAAGGATGACATGCTTCTGCCTTGAGATCAATCTTCATATACTTGGCAAAGGATTATTACATGAGTTCTTTTGATAGGTTACATTCGATTTGATCACAGTATGTTTGGGAGTTGGCATACTTTGCAAGAAGCCGCTACCAACTATTGGATTGAAAAGGAGTTTTCGAATCCATGTCCAAACGTATGTGAACCTGCAGGGTCACACACTTAATGGGCTGGGACGCATTAATTTGGATTGGATCCGTAATTAATGAACCTCGTGGGCTTAGCATCTTTGGTGGGCCTGGTTTAGGTTTCATCTCGTGGCTATATAAGGAGGGGAGGAGGGAGGGCGCAGAGTGTGCTTTCCACGGTTTAGGTTTGATTCACTTGAAACCCTAGCCTCCTCCTCTCGCTGCCCCTGCCGAGCGACTAGGTGCTTGCACACAGACGCACGGCGTTCCATCTCTGGACGTGTGGACTACTGCGGTGGCGCTGCTGCGGCTGCGGCGTGGGAGGGCGATCCACGGCGGGCGAGGACGATCCACTACATCGGCGCAACGATCGCGGCGAGGATGAACCACTACATCGGCGCGCGAAGGATTCCGCAACTGCGCGTCTAGTGGTAATCTTATCTATGATCCCCTTCTTGCGAGTAGCTTTCTGGTTGCGCGGTAGTTTTTTTTTGTGTGCTAGCGTAGCATACCGCGTTTCCTTCATAAATCACATACAACTCAACAATACAATTCCAGCATGTTCAATAAAAATTTAGCGACATCAAATCTACGCCCTTCCTAACGCCCCATAACTTTCTCACTCGACGAACCAAAACCGTCTTTCCGTTGTCCCGATGGTTTTAAGGTTATAAATCCCACCCTTATAACCCAAACTCCAAGGTCCAAGCCCTAAATGAAACTCCTGAAAATTACCCACATAATACCTCTGAACCAACTCTCTCAAATAAAACATTTAGCCACTCATGACTAGCCCTGAAACCCTGTCTGCCACCACACTGGACAGCAGACTTCCAAATAGCATTACTAATTTTCTACCATTCCAAATGAAGTAAAGGAGGACATTTATGAAATCTACAAGAAATTTCCTAAGTTAATCTAATTTTTAGAAAAATTAATTCAACATCTAGATAGCCCTACACTGCATATTTCCGAGACTGCTGCCAGCAGGGACAGATTCTGGACAGCAGTTAGAAAAACAGCCATAACTTTTAAACCACCCAACCAAAATTCGTAATCTTGATCTATAAATAAACTTAAGACGATTATCTACAACTTTTCCAACAGGCAACCCCTCTGTAAATGATGGGAACTATTTTTAATCTCAGCCCTAACACAGAGGTTTGCGCTGGCCGAATCAGACCACGCCCCAATCCCCGCTTTTCCCCCATCTCCAACATGACCACAGCACAAAAAAAATGGTTACTACTGAGCCCTACCCAACCTCAAGCACCCAAGGTATCCCAAAAACAAACTAGGAACATCATACCTTCCAAAGGATCAATAGATCGATGACAAACACGGAACCCGTCCCTCAAATTGCGCAAACCTCTCCTCACCTCGCAGCCCAATCCTCCCCACTGCACTCAACCAAGGATGCAACCACCAAGGGACCCTAGAGTAGCACCATGGAGGGAGGAAAGGGCAGGGAACCTCCCATGGAGGAGGAGGCGCAAGGAGAAGGAAGGGGAGAAGAGGAAGGGGCAGCTAAAGGGGATGAAAGGGGAGAGGTGGCTGCTGCCAAGGGGGAGGGGATGTGCGGCTGGGGGGAAGGGGAAAGGGTGGCGGATGGGAGGGGAAAGGAGAGGGAAAAATTAGGGTTAGGGGTTTCCCCCTCCCACTTGGGCCAAAAGCTGACCCAGCACAGCCCCGAACGGCCCAAGACTGAGAATGAGCCCCCACCCCAAAATAGCCCACACCGCCGACGAACAACCCAGGATGACCCACGACAGACTTAAATTAAAATGGCACATTACAACACCTCTTTTGAAATTTAACCAAGTGTGTTCTCTTTTTATAGATATATACCTTACATCCGAACACATAAAAATATGTGATATTAGGTTTTCGTCCTACCAGAAGCTCATATGAGGTCTTCTTGAGAAGTCGGTGAAGATAGAGCCTGTTGATCGTATTACATGCAGTGTTGATGGCTTTAGCCCAGAAAACATCAAAAGTGTTATACTCATCCAACATTGTCCTTACCATTTCTATGAGAGTTCTATTTTTCCTTTCAACCACACTATTTTGTTGAGGAGTGTATGTGGCTGAAAGTTCATGCTTTATACCTACCTCATCACAGTATTCAACAATGTTAGTATTGACAAATTCAGATCCATTGTCACTTTTAATCTTCTTAATAGGGCAGTCAAATTCATTTTGAGCCCTTTTTGCAAAAGTTTCAAATATTTTTCCATCTTCACTTTTGTTTGGCAAAAAGAATATCCAAGTGAATCTAGAGAAATCATCCACAAGGCAGTATGAGTTGCCACCTATACATGCATATGAGGTAGGACCAAAAACATCCATATGCAAAAGTTCTAGAGGCCTAGTAGTGCACATGATATTTTTAGCAGGATTAGAGTTAGCTACTTGCTTGCCAGCTTGAAAAGCACTGCAAAGTTTATCCTTTTCAAATTTAACATCATTTAGACTCATTACTAGCTCATTTTTGAAAAAAAATTTTAGATTAGACATACCTACAAACCCAAGTCGTTTGTACCAAAGCCAACCAAGTGAAACTTTAGCAAGCAGACAAGTTGAAATGCATGAGGAGTTAGAATTGAAATCAACGAGGTAGAGATTTTGAAATCTGAAACCTTTAAAAATAAGCTTTTTATCTTTGTAAAGGACTGTTACCCTATTAATAGAAAAGGACAATGGAATCCTAAATCACAAAGTTGAGCAACAGATAATAGATTAAAATTTAAAGAATCGACTAGTAATAAATTTTCAATAGAGTGATCATTTGAGATAGCTATCTTACCATTTCCCTTTACCTTTCTTTTACTGTTATCTCCGAATGTGATTTTGTGACTTGGATCACTCTCTTTTTCAACTGAGCTGAACATCCTTGAGGTGCTGGTCATGTGTTGTGTTCAGCCACTGACAATAACCCAGTGCCGGCCACAACTCTTGTAGTTCACCTAAAAGAGTGTTCATTTCTTGATTTTAGGTACCCAAATGCTTTTGGGTCCATTAGTGTTAGTCTGAACAACTTTGGGGCCAAATGGATTAGTAAGTAAAGACTTAGGCACCCAAATAGATTTAAGATTTTTGTCCAGATTAGAGGGGCTAACATATTTAACATTCATTTTACCCCTAAAATCCTTAAACAACATGTAATGAGCATCAACCATGCATCTTCTATTTACCTTAGCATATGAAGCACTAGCAAAGATGCAATTTTTAGACGTATGATTGTCATTATGATAGTAACAGCATTGAGTCATACTCTTGATAAAATTTATCATAGGTTTTGGCTGTTCATTCTTTCTGGGCACGGATTTGATTTTATAACCTAATCCCTTTTTACCCAGAACAATCTTTTGTTCCCCAAGAATTTTATCAAGAGTGAGACTACCAAGGAAGTATTTTTCTAGTCCTTTGTCAAATTTAGCTACCTTGGATTTCAGCTCACTGTTTTCTGTCATGAGTTCTTTAGCATACAAAGCATTTTTGCAGTTTTTACTACAGATGCTAGATGAGCTAGGAATAAACATTTCATCAGAAAGCATATCACAGTTAATTGAAACATTACAAGATGAAATACTTTTAGATTTGCTAATCTACATCTCATGGTCAATTTCTAGCTCATAGTATTTGTCAAGCAATTCATCATGATCTTTAACAAGTTGCATGTGAGTGGCTTTCAAAGAATCATGAGAACCAGTAAGAGGAGCATGATCACAATTTAGTACAAAATGAGCATGTGAAAGTTTTTCATGTTCATCTATAAGCTTATTTTGACTAATCTGTAGCGCATCATACTTTTCTTGCAAGGTCTTAATGTCAGATTCAAATGTTTCAACTTTAGCAATAAGCAGATCATTCTTATTCATCAAGCTAGTAGCATTTTTCTTAAGAGCTTTATCTTTAGCATTTTTAACACATAAAGCATCATTAAGCTCTTTAATGATCTCCACTAGCTCTTCATAAGATGGAGAATCACTCACCTTGTCTTCATTATTTCTGGCCATGAGGCATAGAGGTAGTGAAGATGAAGGTGGTGTGGATTCATCCGGAGCGAGTCCAGCTAGTCCTTTGGACCTTGGCTCTTCTTCATCTGATGAAGAGGAGGATTCTTCACTTGAGCTTTCTTCATCAGTGATCCATTCACCAATGTGTGCCTCCTTTTTCCCTTTTCTCCAATGTTTATTGGAGTAGCTCTTCTTGCGGTAACTCTTCTTGTATCTTCCTTGAGCTTTCTCTTCATCATTGTCATCCATGTTTTTGGTTTTGTCCTTCTTGTTATTTTTATTTGGGCAACGAGCAGCTATGTGTCCTTTCTCATTGCACTCAAAGCAGATAATGTTAGAGAAATGGTTTCTTTTTGAGAAATAGTTAGATGTCTTATCTTTGGCATTTACCATTCTCATGATTTTATTTGCTAATCTCATGAGCAATGCCAGCTTTCTTACATCTTCATCCTCTTCATAGCTTGAATCTACTTCTTTTTCTTCATTAGAGGAATCTTGAACTTTTTCCTTGGCCTTGAGAGCAATAGATTTCTTCTTGGTCTCAATTTCATCAACTAAGGTAAGTTCATGAACTGAGATTTGCCCAATAGTTCAGTAGGTGTGAGCTTCTTTAGATCACCAATATTGAATAGGTAATTGATCAGGCTGTGATAGGCTCGAGGTAGAACTTTGATCATCTTCCTGTATATTTTAACATCATCAACTTTAGTTCCTAGACCTTTAAGCTCATTTATGATGGGATTTAGTCTAGAAAACATGTTATTACCATTTTCTTGAAGGAGCATTTTGAACTGATCAAATTTTTCTCTGACAACAAAGTATCTTTCCTCTTTTACATCAAAGGTACCCTCATGAATCTCTTGAAGAGTAGTCCATATATCATAAGCAGTAGAAAGATTGCTGACTCTATCAAAAACTTCAATGCTGAGACAAGAAAAGATAGCATTTCTAGCCTGAGCATCATATTGCAAATTTCTTATTTCCCGAAGTGTAGGTTCTGAGGATGAGTGTTGCCCTTCAGGTATGACATGTGGAGGCAAAGGTCTTTCTGTGACTCTCCACACATCATAACTTACGGCTTCAAGATATCACCTCATTCTAATTTTCCAATAAGCATAATTTATGCCATCAAAAATAGGACCCCCCTCCCTACACTTACTGTAGCTGATCCTATTCCCTCGGCCATTTTACCCAAGTGGTTAAGCTTTTAAAATGGGTAACCTTGCTTTGATACCGCTTGAAAGGATCAAGTTGGCCTAGAGGGGGGGGGGGAGGAATAAGCAACTTTAAAATCTTTTGATTTTTAAGAAAAAAATTTCTCAATAAAAATAGCAACAAAAATAATTTGAATAGAAATTCAGCACAACTCTGTTTCAGTATGATCAGAATTGAAGAAGAACTTGAATGATTACAGTCAATAAGATGAACACACAGAGATAAAGCAATATCATAACGACTCAAGGGTTTTTCACCGAGGTTCAGAGACTAATCTCCTACATCCCCGTTAGATCACTTCTTCAGAAGTATTGCTCCACCAAATAGCCAATCTCAATGGCTTTTGGTCTTTCACTAGCTTAACTCTTCCACCACTCCGGTGAGGTGAGTCTCAACCTTTCACAGCAATGGTGGACTTCCACAATCCCTTTTGGATAGGTCGCACCAACAACTTCTCCAACCGTCTAGGAACAGCTAGTTTCAAGAGTAATAGACTATCCACAAGCCCTCTCTCTTGGTTCAGTAGCTAGATGCAAACTAGACTCAGCTTGGAGCAAGAACTCTAAATGTTCAGAATGAATGTTTGTGGTTTATGAGTTGAAGCTCAAACTCTTTGATGGAATGAAGGCTCAGGAATGCTAAAGATCAAAGAGATGTAATTGATTTGAAAGATGTCAATGGTGTTCAGAATGTCAAGGATGTGTATGTGCAAAGCTCTCATATTTTTGTGAACTCAAGTACTATATATATAGTCTGAACGGAAATAACCATTGTACCTACCATTTGCCCGTTGGGGTTGGCAGGATGGATGAGACAGGTCAACTACTGCCTCTTTTTATAATTATTTAAAGTGTATGAGTCATATGTTGAAATATATACACCCGCCGGACTGAAAATGTTAGTCCGGGGTACATAAGATTGGAGAAGTATTATTGTACCCAGTGTGACCCATTTGCGCCGGACGGACAAAACCGGACCGTCGTATACATGTACTGGTAAAGGAAAGATTGTGCCGGACCGACAAAATTGGTATGGTGTACACATACTTTGTTCTATTTGGATACCAGCAAAATAGTGTTTGCGCCGGACTGAAAAAATTGGTCCGGCGTAAAAGGGAAAGCCGCTGGTTTTTAACAGAGAGAATTACGTTTGCGCCGGACCGAAAATGTTGGTCCGACGTACACCCAGGATTTTGGTCCGCAGCAAACGGCATGTTCTCGGTTAAGATTTGAGTAAAGTAATTTGAAGGACCATGTGGAGGTCCATCCATGTTTGTGATGAGTATTTGACTTTATTTGAGCAAGGTGTGCTCAAGTTTGAGTTTGATTTGGATTGATTTTCAAAATGAAGCAATTTGAGTTGTCTCTGCCAGGAGTGGCAGTACCGGTCGTATGGACGCGGTAGTGATGAGTTGGATGGTTTATTGCACATCTTTGTGGGCATTGCTATGTGAGGAGTTTCCTTGTTTTTGATGGTTGCAGGACGACGGTGCTAGGTCATGGTGAGGCGAAGGATGACCGGGACTAGGCGAGGAGCGTCGGAGGTCGAGACGGTTGGGAGATCGCGGAAGATGATCGGAGGCGGAGTCGGGCAAGTCAAGAAGACAAGGAAAGGAGATGATGCTAGCTAGATGCGCGTGGATCAATGAGGGCCGTCGGATTGCGGTCTAGTTGATAGGTTAGCGGGTCTAGGTAATATGCTTTGAAAACCGTGCAAGAAAACCCGGTATGTGTGTGGGTTTTGGGTTAGCCCTTGCATGGCTGTGTGTATGGGTTAATCCTAGCCCTTAGATGAGTGCTCTAGGGTTGAGGACTCATCCAAGGGTGGTAGGTGGCCCAAGAGTAGTATAAATAGGGGTGGAGGGTAGCCTCCTTCCCTTGAAGGTGTTGAGGTTTTTGATGCTCATTTGAGCTTTGCCCACATGAATGTGAGGTTTTGTAACCTCCCCTTCCAGAAATGAAAGTTTTATCCATCCACCTCTGAATTTATTTTGCGCATTTACATTATGTCTTTACTTTACGCAATTTAAATTCAGCATTTACTTTCCATAATTACATTCTCGCAATTTACTTTCATGTAATTTGGATTTGCCTCCCCTCCTTCTAAATGCTGCTGATCTTGGATGTTTTGAGTGTGTTCATATGGTTTTACATCTCTTTTGCACTCTTGGGTTGAGTAGAGAACATCTTTTCTTTCAAGTTCCAACTTTGTTCTGAACTTGTTCTTCGCGCAGCAGTCAGTGTTTGATTTTTGTAAAAATATAGAAAAATCCTTTTTGAGTGATTCTTGTTGAAGGAGATGCGGGACTCTGATATCCACTTGCAGAAAAATTTTGGAGTTCACTTGTTGTACCGTTTGGGCGCCATGAGGTGAAAACCGAGCCCCAAACGTTCTGCTCGAAGTTCTTGACCAGACTGTGTTCTTCGATTTTTCGTGTTTTTTCTGTAAGGCTTTTTGAGGAGAAATTTGGTGGAGTTCTTCAAGACTCTGATGCTCACAGGGAAAAAAAGTCTCAAAATTTTGTGAGCTACAGAAACCCACCAACCTCCTGTGCAAATTGAGGACAAGTTCTGGGAATTCTGCTTTTGCTTTTCTGAAAGTGACTTTTGTGATTTGAATTGATGTCCTTTCTAAAAGCAAGAGTTTGAATTGATTCCTCTTTATCTTGGACACTAGACAACCAGGATTGTGACTCAAAAATCCCCACATATTTTATGGTACTTATCCATGCAAGCTTGGGGTACACATAGTTGTCTAGTTTTTTGGGTTTTTCACAATTCCTTTTGAGCGATCTTGTCGAGGTTTTTGTTGGAGTATTTTGGGGGAATTTTTATTTGCGACCATTCACCCCCCCTCTGTTCGCCATTTCGGTCCTTCATAATTGTTAACACGAGACTAGAAATGATGGTTCATAGTGTAAGGACAACATATGCCGGACTGAATATAAGTCTAAATTCAGATCGATCCGTCATGAATGGTGTACGCTCGGTTGAAATAAATTAGAAGAGAGTTCTTAGCGCTGGACTGAAAAAGTCGGTCCGGTGTACATGGAGTGCGCTCAGTTAGAACTTGAAACTTGATTTTTCAGTGCTGGACTAAATGAAGTTAGTCCGAAAAAGAACTCTTTTTGGCTAAGTGAAGGGATATCTGGATTTTTGAGTGAGAGATGTGAAATGTCCTATGCTCCAAGTAATCTTAGTGATTTTCGCATATGAACCAAGATTATTACTTGTGTATAATCCCTCTTAATAGTACGGTTATTCTAGTTATATGGCTTGAATCAACTCCCAAACCAAAACTAAAAATAAACACCTTAGCCTTGTTCTTCAAATATAGCTATTGTCATCTTATACTAAGTATGCTTCTTGATCATCAACACCAAAACCTGCATAATAAGCATAACTAGAAAAATAGGGGGTCTAGATGCTCTCAACGTGCCATCCTATGATAGCTCGATCCTTCACACGTTCTGTGATAGATTACTTAGTTGCAATTGATTCCTTAGTCACCTTCGGCATGGTCATGCACTTCCTTAATCCAACCACATCGAGGGGCCCAAAGATATCTCTCATTATATCGGAGGCAAATTTCATCTTGATTGCTCACTTAATTACCTCCATACGTTTTATAGTAAACTCGAAAGCTACCTTTATAATTATCCAGTTATGGAGTAGCATTTGGCAACCCCTAAATATACTATTACACATATAAGAAACCATGACGATCTAGGATGTAAAGGTCCCACATACACTATGTATGAGATCAACTGATGACATTTAAGAATATTACAATTCCCACAGTGTCTCATGGTGGGTCACTCCAACAACATGTTCTCCAATATGTATTCACTTTATTGTTTTGATATCCATATATCCATGATCTGTGAAACATGATCATCAATCAATACACATGTTAACCTATCCATCACAAATTTTTTTTACTGATAGGCCGTAGCAGAGGCTCCTATTGAAATATATTAATATATAAAAAAGTAAAAGATAACCTGAATACATTGGTCCTAAAGAACACGAAGATATTACAGAGAATTGAGTCAGGAAACTATGGAGGGTCTCAAATCGGTTTTCACTCTATGCAAGTGCAGTGCAACTTCATCCACGAAAGCACGCTTCTAGTCAAGCAATGACTCGTCGATTTGGCTAAGAATCTTTGTATTGCATTGCTTCCAGATATGTCATGAAGTGATAATAAAAGTTTCCCATATGATGATATAAGGTCCGAGATAATTCAAAATAATGTCAAAATACGAATAAGGAGTTTCACGAACAATTTACATACTTGTTGATCATACTAATGATATTTATTCAAGAGACAAAATAATAATATTATTCTATAAATATAGACGTGATATAATCATCTCCATAATTACTTTAAAGGCATCGCTACCACGGACCACCTTGTATCATGCTAGAAAAGTGATGGCTTGGTCAAACACTGCTCAGTGTATGTGAGTCAGTTGCACAGGAATTGTAAAAATTTTGTGCGGGTTGGGTCAGTCAAGCATCCTGGTGTAGCATGAAGGGGATTCCCTGGGTTTGTAACTCGACTAGTGGGGAGCGATTTGGCTTCATCCCCAAAAATAAAATTCCCAGATGAAATTCATTAGCAAGATTGCAACAATCGGAATAAGCAAACAAATTGAATTCATCAACGTATTCAACTTTCGGAGGTCAAGGAAATATTGAAATTGCAGGAACAAATTAAGATTGTTATTTACTGTACGCTCCACATCACAACTCTGATGCTTCACTACAACCAACAATACCGATTACACCAGAAAACAATTCTTCCACAAGAAAATGATTAACACCGCCGAAACATTACGACTGCCACTAACAACCATTTTTCCTCAATGGAAGCAAGCAGCAATTGTGGACAAATATTGCAGAGTGCTGAGCCCACTGACTGAACAGAATGCAGGGAGGCATAAGGCATCCATAGTTGTTTAACTCAGGAAAATGCTGTGGGGAACCGCACAACTCTCGAAAAAGCTAACTAATTGCCGACATTGCCATTGCTATGACTCCATGATCACGCCCCTAAAAGTTTTTGCTCAATCAAACAGAGCTCCGAAGACGACGGCCGTTACGCATGCAGCGTTCACACCAGATCAATGTAGAGCCACCAAGTACAGTGCTGTCCTAGGCAGAAGCCCACTAGCTAGTCTACATCCTTCACAATCCAAAGTGGAGAAACCATTAGCGCTGCCACAATGCAATCAAAGATTGCCAAGTGCTCACTCCACTTAGTCCTGGCCATGACCACGATGAGGTGCAGCCACAATGACACTGCTATATAAGAAGAACCAGCCATGTAGGAGTAGGCAGCAGCAGAAACTGATCCACAAGTGTATGCAACACAACTGCACAAGTGATCATCAGAGCAAAAAGAGAGAGAGATAACAATGAGGCCGCTCTTCCTGCTTGCCCTGGCGGTCGTTCTCGCCTCCCTCGCGCTGGAGGGCGCCGATGGCGCCGGCGAGTGTGGGAGGGCCTCAGCCGCCCGGGTGGCCCTGCGGCTGGCGCCGTGCATCTCGGCGGCGGACAACCCGGAGTCGACGCCGGCTAGCAGCTGCTGCTCGGCTGTGCACACCATTGGGCAGAGCCCCAGCTGCCTGTGTGCCGTCATGCTGTCCGACACCGCCAGAGCCGCCGGGATCAAGCCGGAGGTCGCCATCACCATCCCCAAGCGCTGCAACATGGCCGACCGGCCCGTCGGCTACAAGTGCGGAGGTACATACTTATATACCTATGAACCAATGATCTACTAATAATGTCTTGTTGCTAGAGGATTGTGATTGATTTTGTTGCAATGCTCACTCTAATTTCGTTGATTTGACAGACTACACGCTGCCTTGACCACCTTGTGAGTGAGGCTGTGCTACTGAAGAACGAATTCAACATGGATGCCGTGGGAGGCATTGTGTTGGATGAAATAAGCGAGCTCCTGCATGTACCATGGACGTGGGGCTGTAGTTACATCACTGGACTATGTATGTGGCATTTATCGAAATATGTAACTCTTATGTTTCGTCTGTGTTAAATAAGAAGAACGCCTGCTTTGATTATCCTACGTACTTCATCGTGTGATCTCAAATTAATCTGTACTTTTGCCACGTAATCTATTAAATGCCACAGCTACAAAGAAGTCTATTACAGATGGTTCGAAAACGTCATATCACGGACGGTTTCCGATACGACTGTGAAAAGACATATTACAGATGGTTTTTATCTAGAACCGTCTGTGATATGTGTTGATCACAGACGGTTTTTATATAGAACCGTCTGTGATGTGTTGATCACAGACGGTTTTTATATAGAACCATCTGTGATATATTTTTTCCTAACTCCCTTAGCAGAACTTCTATGATTAGTATATGTTGTTCGAAATTTTATTCTCCTTAAATATTTCTACAATGACATTTACAAGACACAACGAGATATAGATTTTGTAATTAAATATCAAAACATCCTAGATGCATCAAGGCGCGCAACAACTTGTCTGATGAGGATGATCTTAAAATATGAACATTTGTAGTACTTTCATCTCCTTTTTTATTCTAAGGTTGATTGATTCTAAGGCAAAATCCAATTTCATCCACAGTTCATCATGAAAGTTGTCATGCTCTGATTTATCTTCCACTTCATCATCATCCCCGAATGAGAACACCATAGGCAGCCTATTTTCACTCTGGTCTTGTGCAGGAACAAGACCACTCGGCTGCCTATGGTGTTCTCATTTGGGGATGAGGATGAAGTGGAAGCGATAAATCAGAGTAAGACAACTTTTAGGATGAAATGTGGATGGAATTTGATTGTACCTTAGAATCCATGAACATTAGAATAAGAAAGGTGATAAAAGTGCTACAAATGTTCATATTTTAAGACCATTCTCATCAAACAAGCTGTTGCCTCAATGCATCTAGGATGTTTTGATATTCAATTACAAAATCTATAACTGGTTGTGTCTTGTAAATATCATTGCAGAAATATCTAAATAGAAGAAAATTTCGAAACAACAGATACTAATCATGGAAGTTTTACCAAGTGAGGTAGAAGAACTTTTGGTTACAACAAGCAAGCTCGACACTATTGAGTAATTGGATTAATTCAAGATGAGCAAATAGTAAGGATAATTTTAGTAATCAATACATCGACAAGATATGGTATGACAAATATCAATAAGCATACATTGAGAAACAATATTAATTATTTGATAGTTCAAGACAAGGCCACCATAGGGCTTTTCCATGTCTGCCATCATCTGTGCCACAGCTTCCGCAATAGAGGCTTTTCGGTTCTCCCTGAAGTTTCACAGCTCCGGTACAGTGCATATTTGACGAATACTCATACCAGGGGTACCCCAACGGCCTTGGGTAACGAGCAGGCTGCCTCAAGCATAACTCGAGCCTAGCAGGCCGCTCCAGGCCCGCTACCGACCAAGAGCACCTACAGGACCGCGCAAGACGCCCATTCTCGACCAATCGGGATAAGCATCCCGACCAAGCAGGGCTCCCGACCTCCACCGCAGGTCGGATCTCCCGACTCCGACCAAACCAAGGCAACCTTCGCCAATGGCCGTGTGTCGAAGCCTTCACCGGCCCACAGCCACGTGCCCCACGGACGGGGTCAATCGAAGTGACTATACGAGAGCAGGTGGCCCCTTCCCAAGATAGTTTAATAGCTGCTGAAGTCAAGCTTCCAGTCCCATCGGCAAGTCACGTACGACACAAAAATGCGCTCCCTCCCGAGGCAGCACCAACGTTATACGCAGCAACGTCAACACTCGTCAGGCTCACAGAAGGCAGATATGCCATTTCCCAATGAAGCAGCTAACCGCTCCGCCCAACAAGACTACCGACCCAGCGTGGGCAAGACGAATGGTGACCAGTCGACAGAACGAAGGACCGAAGCTCTTAGCATAGGTCACCTCGCCCTTCCCCAACTCTCGATGTAACCTGCCCCTTCTTACTGTATAAAAGAAGGCAGGAACCCCCGGAGAAAAAGAAGGGGAGAGAAGAAAAAGAGACACACGGACGAGCAACGAGCATTCTTGCATTGAGGCTCTTAGCTCGCTCTTGTAAAACACTGTGTAATCATCCGCCCTAAAGGCAATACCATACCATCACACGAACTGGAGTAGGGACATTCAGCCCGAACCAGTATACATCTTGGGCTTCCGAGTCTAACCATTCAGGGAGTGGGAACGCGCGGCCCCTTAGACTTACAAATTTACTTGCCGGTGCTCGAAACGCCGAAAGTTGGCGCGCCAGGTAGGGGCCTTTGCGCGTCTTCATCGACATCTCCGGATTCCCGTTGGCCTCCCTGATGGCATCTTTCACCCACGACGCACGACGACGTCGGAAGCTCGATCCGCTCGGCTCCTCGACCGCGCCACTTCGCGGAGGGCTCATGCTTATCCCAGCCGCCTCGAGCCCAGCGCCTGTCGGGAGCCCGAGCGGCGTCTCTCACGACCGCCAAACTCCGACTTGAGGCACCCCAACATGCCCCGGCCGAACCCAGGGCGCCGCGCCACTTCGGCGATAGCTCCGTGAGCTCGAACACGTGACCATGTCACCCCGCAGCTCACATCTTGTGGCAATGGCGGCTACATGCGGCCTCTATCCATGAGTTGCCGGAAGATTCTTCCAACCACGATTCCAGCTCGACACGGAGCACCCCACTACGACGACACTCTCGCGAGTGTAACATGGCAGGCACGGTCGACTTGATCGTAACCCCCGCGGCTACAGGGGTCCCCATCCGGCGCACTAAGGCGCAGGAGGAGGAATACCAACGCGAGCACGCTGAACGCGCTCAAGCTCGCCGCGCCGAGCTTCAACGACAACGCGAAGAGCTGGAGGAGCGGCGGTCGAAGCTCGACCAGCTCGAGCCAACTCGAGCGGGAGGAGCCCGAGCCCTCGCAGACGCTACAGCGGCGGCGTGGCGCCTGCGCCGAGCACGCCACAAGCTGGCGGAAGAGTCTGACGGCCCTCAGTTCTTCCCCCACGCAAGTCAGAACGTGGCTGCGGCCGCGATGCTGCTCCGAGGCCTTCCCGAGCCAGACGACCCGGAGGCCAAAGCCACATACCAGAACCTCCGGGGGCTGGTGGAGCGTGCTGCCGTGCAGCACATGCAGACCTCCGGCTCCTACCATTCGGAAGCCACCTCTGGCCGCCGGGCCGTCTGCATCACGCCGGGCCGGTTTGGCCCGGCCAAGATGGCGGCGCACCACGAGCAACCCCAGGCCTCGCGCACTCGCACGCCAGCCACGCGGACGCCTACGCCGCGACGTCGCGCCACCCTAGAGGCACGAAGAAAGGCGGTGGATGAAGCCGCCCACTCGCGTGTTGTGGACAGCGGACGCCATCACCATCGAAGCCCAAGCCCCGATGGTCCGGGACCACGGGCCTTCTGCCAGGGGATTCGTCGTGCGGATTTCCTGCCGATTCGTGGCATCGACCAACATTGCCAAATACACCGGGGCCACAAACCCCGGCGTATGGCTCGAAGACTACCGGCTCGCATGCCGGGCAGGGGGAGCAACGGATGATCTCTTTATCATCCAATACCTCCCCATCTACTTCACGGACTCGGCTCGAGCCTGGCTCGAGTACTTGCCCACGAAAACCATCAGGGACTGGGCTGACTTGAAGACCCTCTTCGTCGGCAACTTCCAGGGCACTTACAAGCGCCCTGGGAACTCCTGGGACCTGAAGGGCTGCAAACAGCAGCCAGGGGAAACTCTCCGGGACTACATCTGGCGATTCTCCCGCCAGTGCAACGAGCTCCCCGACATCTCCAAC
Organism: Otatea glauca; assembly: GCA_036346275.1. NCBI lineage: Eukaryota > Viridiplantae > Streptophyta > Magnoliopsida > Poales > Poaceae > Otatea > Otatea glauca. The sequence goes on along the minus strand of CM070720.1, from coordinate 4,018,238 downwards.
GCCGATGTCGTGGGGGCATTCATCTATGGCACCTCCTGTAAGGCCTTGGTGCACAAGCTGGACTGCGTCAAGCCCAGAACCACCAAGGAACTCCTGGACATCGCCACCAACCACGCCTTCGGCGAGGAAGCTGTGGGAGCCATCTTTGAGGACGGCAAAACCAAGCAAGAGCCCGGCGCCCGAGCCGGGTCCCCTTCCGACCGCTCCGACAAACGGAAGCGGCATGGAAAGCAGGTCCGCGAGGCCCAAGGGGTCGCAGCTGTCGACCGACCTGCCAAGCAGTAGGTGCGACCAACCGTCGCGCCCGACCACTTCGAAAAATTGATGGACAGCCCGTGCCCAAACCACGGGTTCCCCATTAAACACAAGTACCAGGACTGTGAGGTCCTGAGGCGTTTCCTCTCTGGCACCCCCACAACGCCGCGGGGTAAAGGGAAGAAGCCAGCCCCGGCCCCAAGGGCCGCAGAGAAAAAGGCGGACGACGAGTTCCCCGAACCCGACGGCTGCCTCATGATCTTTGGTGGCCTGGCCTGCTACGCCGACAAGCGTCGGCTTAAGCTCGCTTACCGCGAGGTCCACACTGCCTCACCGGCCGCCCCTCAATACCTTCGGTGGTCAGAATCTCCGATCACTTTCGATCGGACCGACCACCCCGACCACGTCCCGCAGCCAGGAAGGTATCCGCTCGTGGTCGACCCCATCATGGGGAAGAAGCGCCTCACCAAGGTGCTCATGGACGGCGGCAGCGGCCTCAACATCCTCTATGTTGAGACGCTCGACGCCATGGGGGTCCCTCGCTCGAGTCTCCGACCGAGCAAGGCACCTTTCCACGGCGTCATCCCTGGCCAGCAGGCCCACCCGCTCGGGCAGGTCGACCTACCCATCACCTTCGGAGGACCGGGAAATTTCCGCACCGAGACCCTCACCTTTGAGGTCGTGGACTTCCCCGGTTCCTACCACGCTATCCTGGGGAGGCCGTGCTACGCCAAGTTCATGGCGGTCCCCAGCTACGCCTATCTGAAACTAAAGATGCCCGGGCCGCAGGGGGTCATCACAGTGGCTTCATCCTTCCAACTCTCTTACAACTGCGAGCGAAGCAGTTGCGAGCTTGCGTCAGCGGTCATCGCGTCCGCCGAGCTCGACAACCTCCAGAGGGAAGCCTCCGAGTCCGTCCCTGAGTCTAGCAAGTCGGGGGCGGGATCCTTCAAGTTCGCCGAGGACACGAAGGAGGTTACAGTCGATCCCCGGGATCAGACCAAGACCGTGCGGGTAGGAGCCGCGCTCGTCGACTTCCTCTGCGCCAACAACGATGTCTTTGCATGGAAATCCTCCGACATGCCGGGAATTCCCAGGGAGGTCATCGAGCACTCCTTGAGCATCCGACCAGGCTCAAAGCCGGTCGCCCAACGCCTGCGCCGCTTCGACCAGGAAAAGCGCAGGATCATAGGGGAGGAGATCGCCAAGCTTTTAGCTGTAGGGTTCGTAAAAGAGGTACGCCACCCCGAGTGGCTGGCCAACCCTGTACATGTAAAAAAGAAGAGTGGGCAATGGAGAATGTGCATTGACTACACGAGTCTCAACAAAGCATGTCCCAAGGACCCGTTCCCCTTGCCCCGCATTGACCAAGTCATAGACTCCACCGCGGGGTGCGAGTCCCTCTCCTTTCTGGACGCCTACTCAGGCTACCACCAAATAGCGTTGAAGGAGTCCGACCAGCTCGCGACATCCTTCATCACCCCGTTTGGCTCATTCTACTACGTAACAATGCCGTTTGGTCTGAAAAATGCGGGCGCTACATACCAGCGATGTATGCAAACGTGTTTCAACGACCAGATCGGCCGCAACATCGAGGCGTACGTCGACGACATCGTCTTGAAGACCAGGAAGGCCGGCGACCTCATCACCGATCTAGAAGAGACCTTCGCGAATCTCCGACGATTCTGTATAAAGCTCAACCCCGACAAGTGCGTCTTCGGGGTCCCCAAGGGGAAGCTCCTCGGCTTCATTATCTCCGAGCGGGGCATCGAGGCCAATCAGGAGAAGATCTCAGCGATCGCAGGGATGGGCCCGGTTGGCAACCTCAAAGGTATCCAGAGGTCGACCGATGCCTTGCGATTAAGCCGTTTCGTGTCTCGCCTGGGCGAGCGTGGAATGCCGCTCTACAGGCTGCTTAAGAAATCCTACCGCTTCAGCTGGACCCAGGAGGCTCAGGAGGCCCTCACCCGCTTGAAGGCCTTCTTGTCCTCACCTCCGGTCCTGGTTGCCCGGCACTGTGTGAACCATCGCTTCTCTACATCGCCGCCACTACCCAAGTCGTCAGTGCGGCCCTTGTGGTGGAACGAGCGGAAGAAGGCCGTGAGCTCAAGGTACAACGACCAGTCTACTTCATCAGCGAAGTGCTTTCCGAGTCCAAGGCTCGGTACCCGCAGGTGCAGAAGCTGCTCTACGCAGTGCTCATCGCCAAAAGAAAGCTCGTCCATTACTTCGACCAGCACGCTATCACCGTGGTGACCATGTCGCCGCTCGGCGAGATCGTCCACAACCGCGACACCTCAGGAAGGATAGCCAAATGGGCGCTCGAGCTCAGCGGTCACGGCATAACATACGTCCCTCGAACGGCGATCAAGTCACAGGCCCTGGCCGACTTTGTCGCCGAGTGGACCGAAGCCCAGGCGCCACCGGTGCCCGAAGATCCCGAGTACTGGACGATGTATTTCGATGGGTCCTACACCAAGAGCGGCGTGGGCGCGGGAGTCGTCATCATTTCCCCGCTCGGGAACAGGCTTCAATACACCATTAGGTTGCTCTTCGACGCGACCAACAATATCGCCGAATACGAGGCTCTTGTCAACGGTCTCCGGATCGCTGCCGACCTCGGCGCTCGCCGACTCTATGTCCACAGGGACTCCAAGCTTGTCGTCGATCAGGTCATGAAGGCTGCGGAGCCCCGAGACGCCCGCATGGCCGCATACTGTCAAGAAGTACGCAGACTTGAAGAGCGGTTCAAGGGTTTCGAGCTCCACCATAGCTACAGACGCTAAAACGGTGAGGCCGATTACCTAGCTAATCTTGCCTCCAGCAGAGGGCCAGTCCCACCTGGGATCTTCGTCTGCGACCTTCTGCAGCCTTCCGACCTACCGAGCACACGATCACCCCAATCGCCGTGCTGAGTCGGCCAGCGTGGGCTGATCGGGTTGGGCGCGCGTGATAACAACCGAACCGACCGAGGAAACCTTTCATCAACCGTCTGATGGACGGGTCACTTCCCGCCGACCCGACTGAGGCCCGGCGCCTCTCTCGTCGGGCGAAATCCTTCGTCCTGGTTGGGCCGGACCTCTACAAAAGGAGTCCCTCTGGGATCCTCCAGAGGTGCGTTCTGGCCGATCAAGGGAAACAGCTGTTGCTCGATATCCATGGCGGAGTTTGCGGTCACCATGCCGCACCCCGGTCCCTGGTAGGAAAGGCCTTTCGACAAGGCTTCTACTGGCCGACCGCCGTGTCCGATGCCGAGCAGATTGTACGCACCTGCGAAGGATGCCAATTCTTCGCCCGCAGACGATCGCCACCAGCCTTGCAGACGATCCCTATCACATGGCCGTTTGCAGTGTGGGGACTCGATCTGGTCGGGCCCTTCAAGAAAGCGCCCGAGGCCTTTACTCTTCTCTTCGTCGCGGTGGACAAGTTCACCAAGTGGATAGAGGCCAAGCCGGTCGTGAGCGTCACGTCGGTACAAGCGGCAACCTTCTTCCGCGACATCATCTTTCGGTTTGGAGTCCCAAACTCTATCATCACCGACAACGGCACGCAGTTCACGGGGAAGGAGTTCCTCGAGTTCTGCGACGACTTCAACATCCGCGTCGATTGGGCAGCCGTGGCCCATCCGCGGACTAACGGTCAGGTCGAACGCGCAAACGGCATGATTCTCCAAGGACTTAAGCCACGGATCTTCAGTCGACTGAAGCATTTCGCGGGGCGATGGGTGGCCGAGCTACCCTCCGTCCTCTGGAGCTTGCGGACCACACCGACTCGGGCGACCGGGTTTACACCGTTCTTCATGGTGTTCGGTGCTGAAGCTGTCCTGCCAACCGACCTGGAATACGGCGCCCCAAGACTACAAGCCTTCGAAGAGGCTCGGGGGCTCGCCTCGCAACAAGACGCCATCGACCGGCTCGGCGAGGCACGCGATGTAGCCATTCTACGATTGGCCAAGTATCAACAAACTCTGCAGCGTTACCACGATCGCGGTGTTCGAGGATCGATCCTTCGCCATTTGGCGACTGGTCTGCGTCGGGTCCAGACCAGCAAGGACAAGCACAAGCTCTCGCCGCCCTGGGAAGGCCCCTTCACCGTCGCAGAGGTTCTTCGGCCTGGCACCTTTCGACTCAGGGACACGGATGGCCACGTCCTCCCCAACGCTTGGAACATAGAAAAGTTAAGGCGTTTTTATCCCTAAGTCCTTTTCTTTTTCCTTGCGTCGTCTTTTACTTCTCCTCCCGAGCACCTGGTCGCAGCGCGACGCTCGGGGGCTGCCCATGGGCGCCCCCATCTAGGCTGCTTCTGGTCGGCGCCTATGTAGGTCAGTGACCTGACCAGTCACGAGGCCCTTCCGAGCGGTAACCCTCTCGACCCGAGTGCTACGGCCTACGCCCCAGCGGCTACGGTTGCAAAGTAGCACTTCGCGGAAGAAGGAAGTACTCGAGCGGAGTGACCTTTGCCTGGTCGGGAGCACTCCTCTCCCGCGCAAAACTCGGCTAACTCACGCGCTTATACGGGCCGGTGACCCGACCGGTCACGAGGTCCATCCCGAGCGGTAACCCTCTCGACCTGGGTGCTACGGCCTACGCCCCAGCGGCTATGGTTGCAACTAGCACTTAGCGGAAGAAGGAAGTGCCCGAGCGGAGCGATCTTTGGCCGGTCGGGAACACTCCTATCCCTCACAAGTGTGTGTAACTGCTGCGTGGCCAAAAGTTCCTATCCTCTGCGCCTCCCGGCGACCGACCTCGCCTAAGGGCCCGTGGTCTTCTGGCTATGGCCGGTCGAGCACTCACCATGACATAAAAAGGCAGGAAGCGTATGGGAACTTGCTGAATTTAAGATTATTTACGAACAATAGCCTTTACAATAAAAAAGGTACGAATCTAACTTCTACTTATTCTTCTTCGAGGGCACTCTGCGGCGGGATATGGTCGGCGATCCCCGAGTGCGCGGCTCAACTTGAGCTCGAACCTTTCGATCTCATCGTCGGTCCGGTTCCCAGCGATGCTGCTGCTCACCACCGCAAGGTCTATACCGTCATAGTGAGAGACAGTATTGACCAGCGCCGAGGAAGCCCCAAGTACGGCGCTAACGGTCAGCGCTCTCTCAACGCGCCCGGCTTTCGGGCCAAAGATGGGGTGAGCGCTCGGACCCGCCATGTTCCAAGAACCCGATCGCAGAACATGCTTGGCGGCCTTACGAAGGGCCTCGGTTCAACACCACTCGGCCCGACCACCTTCGGCTACCTTCAACGCCGCTGCGCCACGCCCCGAGCCGCCTCGTCCACGAGCCTTTAGGGCGTCTTCCGTGCCTCTCAGAGCGACGTTTAAATTCTTCGCAGCTCTGCGGATCATAACATCCCCAGATAAGCACGCCTTATGAGTCGCGCTGGCAGAATTAACCAAGGAATTGAGACACTTACCTGTTACAGAACTCGCCAAGTTGCTGGCTTCTTCCCTGACCCCTTCGTATGAGGTCCTCGGGAAGCGGCTCCTCGAGCGATCTCCGCTCGTAACGCCTTGGTCGGCGTCTTCCGGATCGGTCCCGCTGTTTATGAGACGGACGCTGCGCTTGCGCGGCCTCCTCTACGGTGACGGCGGCATCCTTGGCGCTGGCAGCCTCCGCAAGAAGGAACTCGAGTTCCGCCGCCCTCGTCCTCAGAGGCTTTGCCCCCAGGCGCTCTTCAAAGAGGGCCTTCGTGGCCTGCTCCAGCTCTTGGCGAGCCTCCGCCGTTCCCTCTCGCCGGATGGTCAGAGCCTCCTGAGCCAGACGCAGCTCAGCTTGCAGCCGACTGCATTCCTCCTCGGCAGCCACCCGCTGGCTGTCCGAGCCCTGTAGGAGCTCGACCTTGGCCTTGGAGCGGGCCTGCAGATGCTGTGAAATATAGACACTCCGTCAGTCACCGCGAAATTCATCAGAAGGTACGAGAGGCCGGGCTCTCGATCAACTTACCATACTAACCGGCCGGACTCCCCCGGCGATCGCATCCAACGCCCTGCCGGAGGATTCGAGGGCAAGAGCCAGACCCTTCCGGATCTGGTCCACCTCGACTTCGGCGTCTCGAGCGCCTTGCTGGAGGGCAGCCCACTCGCTCTCCTCCGCCTCGCCCAAGGTCCCCGACCTACGGACCACACCCGGCAACAGACCTTCGGTCGCCCGTTCGGACGGGACGCCACCCGACCGGACCCCCACAGGCAAGGGCGGTAAAATGGGCCCCTTGGGAATCCCCTCGGCGGCCTGCGCCTGTGGGGCTTCGACCGATGCCTCCCCTTGAGGCACGGGGTCGGACGCCTCCAACACTGGCACCGTCTCCGCCAGCGAGCTCGCGGGTAGCGTCGATGTCAATTCCCCTTCGGTAACGACAATCGCGCCACTCGGCGGCGTCCCCGGCGGAGGCGGCGGGAGCTCCCAGCCTGGCCGCCTGCGCCACGACCACCGTCAACTCGGTTGACACCTCCGGCACCGACTGCAACTCCTCGCCGCCGTGCGACCCCTCCAAAGGCGGGAGCGGCGCTGCTCCTTGCGGTGCCACCACAGGGCGCGCCGCAGCTGTGGCCACGGCCACACCCGTATAAGCGCTGCACACCGCAAGCACTTAGAAGCTGTTCGGGCAACCTTGCGGTAACAATGTTCAAAATGGGGAAAAGGAATACTTACTGAGCCGAGCGGGTGCGCGGCAAGCGCGTCCTCTTCGCCAGTCCCCCTCCGAGGGGCAGATCCACCGGCCGCTTCCCCGAAGCCGCCTCCGCGAGGGGCGCCACCCCTGGGAGTGTGACGACGACGCCGACCGCATGGTCACCCTCTGCCTGGGGTTCCCCGGCCGCGATGCCTATGCGATCGCCCTCTGCCGGGCCCCCAATCGGGCCACCTCCGGTCGACGGGTCAGAAAAGAACCCACGGTATGGGTAACCGGGGCTCCCCCCGCTGCTGTCGGTGGAGGATGCCCCCGCAGCAGTGGTCTCGGACACGTCCTCACCATGTGCGGCCCTCGCCGCACGCTCCTTCTTCTTCTTCTTCCTCTCCTCCTCCTTCCGCTTCTTGCGGGAGGAATCAAGCTGTGCAGCCTCTGCACGGGCCGCGGCCTTCGACGCCTTGTCCTCCGGGAGCAACGCCCGGGAGACCATTCCCGAGAGCCCCTAGAAAATGCGAAAACACCAGTCAGACTAGGCGCCAAAGGCAAAGGGAAGAAAGAGGCGAGGAGAAGACCGCCCGACCTACGGATCGGGGTGGGCGATGAGAATGGCTCCGGGTGGCCGCCCGCAGTCTCAGTAGCGCTTCCACCCGTTACGGCGGCCACCCGGGCTTCGACTTCCGTCGCGGCGAGCTCAGGCTCCGCCATCCTCATCTCGTCCGACGCCCCCTCATATCGGAACAGGGGGCGCGCGCATCCCCATGAAGGCACGCACGACGGCGTCCCCGGTGAGCCCCTGCTCCCTTAGAGCCCTGACCTGCTCCACGATCAGGGCCACCTTCTTCTTCTCCTTCTTATTAGCACCCCATGTCCATTCTTCCGCCGCCACAGGAAGCTGGCCGGTGAATGGCGGAGCGCTGTCTCCGACATTCCGAACGTAAAACCACTCGGAATGCCATCCTTTGTTCGACGACGGTAGCTTGACGTCGAGGTACTCCGAGCTCCGGCCGGCCCTAAGCTGGAGGGCCAGGCCACCGAGGGGCGCCGTAGCATCCGCTGGCCTGACCTTCCAGAGCCTTGCTTGGAAGAAGTACCTCCACAGCGCCCAGTGCGGCTCGATCCGCAAGAAGGCCTCGCAAAGCGTGATGAAGATGGCGATGTGGAGGACCCCGTTGGGGTTGAGATGGTGTACCTCTGCCTTGTAATGAAAGAGCAGCCCTCGAGCGAACGGGTGCAGCGGCAGGCCGAAGCCGTGCTCAAAGAACGAGGCTGGCACCACGATCTCGTCGTCCCCCGGCGCTGGGGCGGCGGCCCCCGTCGGCACCCTCCAATGGGAGAGATTCTGCGCGAGGAGGAAACCTTTCTTCACCAAGCCGAGCACGCGGCTGGCCTGGGCAGAGCACTCCGGCCACGACATCCTCGCGAGAAGGCGGCGGAAAGGTGAGGAAGAGAGAAGGCTCTTTTTTGCTTTTTCTTGTCTTAGGCGAAGGGCTGGAAGATGAGGAAAGCAAGAGCGTGTAACTACCCAAGAACGTCCCAGCGACGAATTTATAGAAGACGAGCGGGCGCCGACCGAACAAGCACCTCCTCGAGCGAAGAGTCGCGTACACCCTCGTCTGCCGCGCCGGGCGCTTGGTAACTCCCGGTTTCCAATTCCTCTCTGCTTTTAATCCTGACAAGCCAGTAGAGCCGTAAAGACACCGCCTCGGGCCACGAGTCCTGAGACCTTTTCGGTCTCCACCTTTAGGCTTGGACAGACGGTTATACAGAAGCGCGTCGCGAGAGGCCACGGGGCGCTGCGACCCCAAAATAGCAAAAGCACGATGGCTCACGCCAGAAACCACCAAAGTCAGGGGTATAAAGGCCTATCCCACCAGATGGACGTAAGGCCACCCCAACAAAAATAGAGCAAAGGACGGCTACGAGGCGAGTCCCGAGTGATCCCCGTTGGGTCGGCTGACGACCCAATCGCCTCTACTCGTGTCCGAGACCATACTTCACACTCTCCCGGGAGCTCATCGATGGGTGACAGTAATGTGCCACTGGTCGGCGGACGACCAGTCCGATCTGGATCGAGTAAAGAAAGGTTTCTTATGGGTCGCCCCACGGCAGGGCCAGGACACCCTACTCTGGGATCGTCCGCTCGGAAGGGTCCCCCTTGGGCGGGACCTCCCAGGACCCACTCGGACTACCTGTTATTAGCTCCACGAGCACGGCGTTCGAACCAACACGGGTAAACGCGCGTCGCTCACCCCCTCCAGGTCCCACACCTGCGGACGGGGTACACGTGTGGGATAGACGGTGGCCACTTCTCTCGCAGCTACCCTCGCTAGACGAGGACTCGGGATGGATGCCCCAAGTCCAGCTACAACGTAAAACGAGCCACGTCCAGCTACGACGTAAAACGAGCCACGTCCAGCTACGACGTAAAACGAGCCACGTCCAGCTACGACGTAAAACGAGCCAAGTCCAGCTACGACGTTAAACGAGCACTCGGACACCCGAACCTCACGAAGAGGCATCCGGTCGTCCCTGCCGACCAAGGCACAGTCCAGCTACGACGTTAAACGAGCACTCGAACACCCGAACCTCACGAAGAGGCATCCGGTCGTCCCTGCCGACCAAGGCACAGTCCAGCTACGATGTTAAACGAGCACTCGGCATCCGGTCGTCCCTGCCGACCAAGGCGCAGTCTAGCTACGATGTTAAACAAGCACTCGGACATCCGAACCTCACGAAGAGGCATCAGGTCGTCCCTGCCGACCAAGGCGTAGTCTAGCTACGACGTTAAACGAGCACTCGGACACCCGAACCTCACGAAGAGGAATCCGGTCGTCCCTGCCGACCAAGGCGTAGTCTAGCTACGACGTTAAACGAGCACTCGGACACCCGAACCTCACGAAGAGGCATCCGGTCGTCCCTGCCGACCAAGGCACAGTCGAGCTACGACGTTAAACGAGCACTCGGACACCCGAACCTCACGAAGAGGCATCCGGTCGTCCCTGCCGACCAAGGCACAGTTCGGCTACGACGTTAAACAAGCACTCGGACACCCGAACCTCACGAAGAGGCATCCGGTCGTCCCTGCCGACCAAGGCGCAGTCCGGCTACGACGTTAAACGAGCACTCGGACACCCGAACCTCACGAAGAGGCATCCGGTCGTCCCTGCCGACCAAGGCACAGTCCAGCTAGGACGTTAAACGAGCACTCGGACACCCGAACCTCACGAAGAGGCATCCGGTCGTCCCTACCGACCAAGGCACAGTCTAGCTACAACGTTAAACGAGCACTCGGACACCCGAACCTCACGAAGAGGCATCGCACGCCCGACTACTCGCACCCGGAAAGGAACGATCACCTATCGATTACCGATTCTCGAAGGCCAAGTTGGAAAATAATCGAAACGAGCTCATTGCAAAGACAACGGAAAAAGGAGATTTCATTATAGGCCAACAGGCTCAAACTTTACACTATGTTACATAAGGCGCCCAGCAGATTCAAAAAACTACGCAAGGCTACAAGATACGGTGGAGCTATTTTCTGCACCAAGTATCATATCTTGAGCATCGATGCCGCCAAGACGCCAGCCGACGGCTACAAATTAAAGGGTGCTGTCGGCGCCGCCTCGCGCGCCGCAAGACCGACTGCGACGTAGATCCCGCCGCCACACCTTGACGACGGCTACCCGCGGCGCACCTGCGCCATCGCCTCCAGGAGGGCCGCCCTTACTTCGAAGAGCTTCGGGACGACCCCAATCAACGCGTCAACGACGGCGGTGTCGCGGGCCACAGCCTCCTCTTCCTCCGTGAGCTCGGCCATCGCCTGGTCGTACTCAGCCCAGAGCCCAGCCAGAGGATCTTCTTCCTCCACCTCGTCGTCGTCACCAAAGCTAAAGATCAGTGGATGCCTCGAAGCCATTTCGAGGATTGCAAAAAGAGGACTTTGGTTTGAGGGACGATCACTCAAACAAGCGGTGGCGCCCTTATATACCCAGACGAAGGCAGATCGAACGTCTCCAGAATAAATGCAAGCGCCGGAAAACGAAGCGCCCTTCACCAAAACCCGAAGTAGTCAAGAAGACGAGCGGACAAGGTGAACCAAGCCATGCGCAACGCGCGCAACGAAGCAATTAGAAAGCCCCCGGCGGTTCGAATGCCCCCAGCCAAGTTCCAGGGCAGCCGTCGAATGCGTTGGGGTACACCTGGCGGAAACCGGTTGGCCTAGTCAGTCGGACCGTCCAAATGGGCCCAGTCGTCATTCACAGTCAATTTCAACCCCCAACCGAATCTGCCGAACTCGCTCGGAGGTTCGGGGGCTACTGACGAATACTCATACCAGGGGTACCCCAACGGCCCTGGGTAACGAGCAGGCTTCCTCAAGCATAACTCGAGCCTAGCAGGCCGCTCCAGGCCCGCTACCGAGCAAGAGCACCTACAGGACCGCGTAGGACGCCCATTCCCGACCAATCGGGATAAGCATCCCCGACCAAGCAGGGCTCCCGACCTCCACCGCAGGTCGGATCTCCCGACTCCGATCAAACCAAGGCAACCTTCGCCAATGGCGCGTGTGAAGCCTTCACCGCCCACGACCACGTGCCCCACGGACGGGTCAATCGAAGTGACTATACGAGCGGTGGCCCTTCCCAAGATGCTTTAATAGTCTGCTGAAGTCAAGCTTCCAGTCCCATCGGCCAGTCACGTACGACACAAAAACGCGCTCCCTCCCGAGGCAGCACCAACGTTATACGCAGCAACGTCAACACTCGTCAGGCTCACAGAAGGCAGGTATGCCATTTCCCAACGAAGCAGCTAACCACTCTGCCCAACAAGACTACCGACCCGGTGTGGGCAAGGCGAATGGTGACGGTCGGCGTAACGAAGGACCGAAGCTCTTAGCATAGGTCACCTCGCCTTTCCCAACTCGATGTAACTGCCCCTTCTTCATCAGATAAAAGAAGGCAGGAACCCCTGGAGAAGAAGAAGGGGAGAGAAAAAAAGAGACACACGGACGAGTAACGAGCATTCTTGCGCTGAGGCTCTTAGCTCGCTCTTGTAAAACACTGTGTAATCATCCGCCCTAAAGACAATACCATACCACCACACGAACTGGAGTAGGGACATTCACCAACCAATTATACATCTTGGGCTTCCGAGTCTAACCATTCAGGGAGTGGGAACGCGCGGCCCCTTAGACTTACAAATTTACTTGCCGGTGCTCGAAACGCCGATAATATTTGTTTGACACCAATAACTGGTTGACTTCCAGTCATATCTCTTAATCCCTACAAAAGCGATCATATTGTTGTGAAAAAGATGTCTTAATATATTATAGGTAACCATGTCGAATTATATACTAGAAATCTTTATATTACCTCTATAATCTCAACTTTGGCTTCTTTCAGCACTGCATTCGCCATGTGCTCCTTAATGATGAGTGCCTTATTAAGAGAATCAATATCTTGCGATTTTCATCTATGTCTTTCAGTTTTTGTTTCATCTCATAAATTTTTTCTATTAACTTAGACTTTCCCTTCAATTGTTCTATCTCCACCTCAAGTTTTTGTTTAGCATCAAAATGCTTTTCCATGTCGTTTATCTTGTTTGTAGACTCCATTTTATATGTGTGCAATTTGTAGTCACTGGGACATATAATGTATATATGATGAATCATGACAGAAGTTAAACATCTAGACGTTTTTGGAATATAATGTGCACAATTCAAATCTTGCAAAAACAACATAATCGATAGGATAAAGCAATTCATACTTATTATGTCAACTTGACATTGAGTTATGTCTACATAATCGAAAGTATAAAGCAATTGCATGAATATGTTGTTATTTCTTAATGGCTTATTGGTTGAACAAGGGCTAATGTGTAGTGATTTAAGAATCATTCACAAGTAAGACTAGGGTGGTAACTCACTGTTATTTTTTCGGATTAAAAACGATGTTAAAAAGTTGATCACTTATAATGTTGGGACTCTCTTTATGTTAAAGAAGATATGATGACTAAGACATGTTTCAGCCATAGCAATGGTTTGTGCGAGTGATTAGATAATCTAAGACCCCTCGCAAAAATTTGCTACATTGCTACCTCACTGGTACATTCTTGAGATGAAACTGCACATCTAACATTCATAATTTCTAAACTATGTTTTAGCCATAGCAATGGTTTTTGGAATATTGAGGATCAAAAGGCTCAAGCATCACTGGTAAAACACTAGCTTTAATAATTTTTAAACTATGCTACATTGCTACCTTACCATACATTCTTGAGATGAAAGTTAATGCAATATAAAAACAAACTGGCAATGATATCGATATCACTACTGGTTCTAGAACCGGTAGTGATAATCAGACTATCACTGTAGACCAATCACTGCCAGTTCCAATATCCGACAGTGATGCCAGTTTGGAACCGACAGTGTTCTGGTGTTCTGTAGTAGTGTTTGCGACAATTTGGTTGGCATCCTGCTGAACATACCTGGGAAGACCAAAGATGTGGTGAATGTTCACCGCGACATGGCCAACATGGGATTTAGGCCTAGTCTTGCAATGATAGAGGAGGATGAAAAAGGTCCATACATCCCCGCTGCATGCTACACGCTGTGCAAGAAGGAGAAAGAAGATCTCTGCAAGTGTCTCCAAGGTAATAAAGTTCCATCGGGCTACTCCGCAAATATTAAGAAGCTTGTGTCCATGGATGATTTGAAGTTGCTTGGTCTGAAGTCCCACAACTTCCATGACTTGATGACCCAAATGCTGTAATCAGAAATATTCTATCAGAGGATGTCAGGTTGGCAGTCACAAAGTTATGTTATTTTTCAATGCGATTTCTTACAAGATTATTGACCCCGATGTGCTGAACAACTTATAAAGGGAGGTGGTGTAGACTCTATGTCAGCATGAGATGCATTTTCCCCCGTCTTTCTTCGATATCATGGTCCAACTTGTTGTTCACCTTGTTAGAGAGATTAAGATAAGTGGACCCGCATTACTATGTTACATGTATCCATTCGAGAGGTACACGGGTATATTAAAGTCATACGTGAGGAATCTGTCGAAGCCTGAGGGTAGTATTGTTGAAGGTTATGGAACTGAAGAGGTTATTGAGTTCTGCGTGAACAATCTAGGTAAAAGACAAGCTATCGGTGTTCCTGTATCTCGGCATGAGGGTAGACTTGCTGGCAAAGGAACCATTGGGTCTAAACTAACGAGTCCACGATTTGAAATGTATTGCAAAGCGCATTTGACTGTCTTGCAGCACAGCGTAGAAGTTCATCTATACATCGAGCAGCACAAGTTGATATTATGGGAAGATAATCCACACATGGATGAGCTTTCCATCACGCGAGAACACAACGATCGATTCCCCCACATGGTTCAAAAAAATGTGAAGGTCTCTGTCAGTGAGAATGTCAAATGGTTTGTTGACAGGCTAAGATTTAATGTACAGACATGACAGGGGTACGATATTATTTACTACACCTTTTACACTAAAAGTCAAGATACAAAGAGTACTGTCCAAAACAGTGGTGGGAGCATAGATGCTTTCTCCGATGATCACTCGAAAGGAGGATCCTCAACCGCAATGAACTCCTACTACGGGATTATCAAGTTTCATTGTTCCGATATAAGTGAGTGGGACTTCTACATAGAGTGAATGTCGACAAGAGAAGTTTTACTCTTGTGGATTTCAATAGACTTGCCCACAAAGATAAACTGTTCGTCCTTGCGAAGTAAGCAAATCAAGTCTTCTACGTGCGTGATCCGGCCAATCCGAGATTGCACGTCATCCTTCATGGCAAGGGGCGGATCGTTGGAGTTGGAAATGACGTACATGAAGAAGAGTACAACCAATTCGATGAAATACCTCCGTTTGCAGATGGGGCATGTGTTAGCGGTGACGACGACACACATGGAACAAATTACATGCGTATAGATCATTAGGAAGGGTTGTATTGTAAATAAAGGGACTACATACAAGCCTTATATTTATCAACAAGACCTTTGAAACTATATGCCTTATATTCCTCAATGGAGGGAGTAATTCTAAAGATTAGTTGATAATATTATATTATTATGACCGATTCAAGTTTTGTATTTTGATGTAAATGAAACCTTCATTCCTCAAGTTCTCTCACAGTGGTGTGAGCATTTGGTGGTTGTTTGAATGCCGAGATGGCATAGCATTTTGGACCTTTGCTCTTGCTTTGTCTTTATGTGAACCACGCGGAAGCTAGTCTCATGGTCATGGAGCACAAGTTCTTCATAGCCCAGTACCCAATTTGTCATTTAACATCTGGTGTCTTGCTAATTCAATTTGTCATGGGAGTTCATAATTAGCTTGTAACATTGGTAAAAAATTAAAACAAATATTGTACTTAAATAATGTTTTTTAGTTCTTAGTACATGTCTCCTTTCATACTCCTCTTCTCAGTTCATAGTTAATTTTGCTGCGTCTACTCATTTCATACTCCTCTTCTGAACATGTATGCATGCAAGCTTCAAACAGGTTGACAAAAGCAGTTTATAGTTTGTACAGAGAGCCAAGCAATAATACTGATCAGTGTCGGTTTTCATTAAAACCCAATTGTAATGCTTAACTCATTAGTGTCGGTTTTTAATTAAAAATTGATTGCAACTCTTGTATCAT
Source organism: Otatea glauca (assembly GCA_036346275.1). Taxonomy (NCBI): domain Eukaryota; kingdom Viridiplantae; phylum Streptophyta; class Magnoliopsida; order Poales; family Poaceae; genus Otatea; species Otatea glauca. The sequence goes on along the minus strand of CM070720.1, from coordinate 4,002,694 downwards.
CAGTGTCGGTTTTAATATAAAAACCGATTGCAATTCTTGTATCATCAGTGTCAGTTTTTATTAAAACCCGATTGCAATGCCTATTCATCAGTGTCGATTCTAATATGAAACCGTTTGCAATGTTGGCTCATCTGTGTCGGTTTAACAAAAGAAAAATCTGTCTTTTCATCCATCTTTGATATGAAAGCCCGCCCGACACTGCCGCCCATTGCCCCAGCCTGCCCAACCCCGTCGCCCCCTGCCTCTGGCCCCCTGCCCCATTCTTGCCCCTGTGAAAGTTCAAGCTCCATTAAGTTGGTTTTGGTGTTAATGACAAATCTAATATTGAAACTAACTCTTTTGATAATCATAATATTGATTAGTCTCAATTGTTAAGTAATGACAAATCTTTTATAAGACTAACTCTTTTGTTGAGCTTAACTCGCATTAGTCTCTTTTGGATGAAAAGATGGAAATATCAAATGTATGCATTCGAGTTCATAGTATCATATTTTGTTGCATTCTTTGATGTCAAATATGTTACGATTTTATTGATAAATCTAAATGTGAGACTAACGTGTTTATTGAGTATATTTTTGAATAGTCTCGTGAAAAAGAAAAATGGAAATCCAAAAGGTATGTATCAAATGCAACTTTATTATTTGTAGATACATTCCTTGGATTCAAGACAAAGGGTGAACTCCACCATAGTTTTAACCTTAATATGTGTATTTTGTTTCCAACTCCATATATACATGAATGCACACATTTAGGGGGAGTTCATGCTTAATCTTGAAGTTTCAATAGTATTGATCTAATCCATCTTTGTATATTAAGGATCATTACTTTGCAACAACCATTTGAGTATATTTAACTTATGTAGTTGTATTATACTCATGGCAATAAATTGAATATGTGCATATTGATTCAAGTTCAATTATTTGCATGCACACATCTAACGGAGTTTAGTCTATAATTAATGGTCTTAAGAGTATTTATCCCTTTCCACCACTCCATATAAATTGGATCATTACTTTTAGATTCCATCGAATTGAGTATATGAAACTTGTGTAGTTAATATATACTCATGATAATTTAAATTGTGTTCGGTTGCCATTCAATCAACAAAGAACTAGTCATGTGTTGATGGTTCACTTTGTTGATCCTAGGGCAATCGAAAGTTCTTGTGTATATGAAGCATTAGTTGCATTAGAATACTCAAGAGACAATTAATCTTTCAATCATTTGTCTTTGAGTTGTGGTCAATCATCAAAGGAAAAGATCAAAGGATCTTGGGAGCATCCATTATGTGTTAATGGAGTGCAATGATGATTGAGACAACCATGTGTTTTGGACTAACACTTTCAATAAGTTTGAAATAGTTTAAGTGAAAGGTTGAGATGGATGAACGGGAAAATGACGTCATCATGTGTTGATAAGCATCAAGAGAGGATCCCGAAGCTAAGACAAGGGGAGTTCATCATGTGTTGATGAACAAGACGAAGATCCCGACTTAAAGAGAAGATGGAAATCATAAAAGCTCCAAGTGGATGTGCAAGAGGCAAAGGTATAACTAGCTAGGGCTAAGTATGTGTTCCTGGTCTTTTACCGCTCTCGGTGTTTGGATGGGAGATCGGGTTGCAAGTTCGGTGCCGTACTATTAAGAGGGGTTAAGTATTTTAGCTTGAGCTTCACCATGTGTTGATGAACTCAATCCGGTTCACTCTAGCTCACTCTCTATTTGGTTCTTGCATGTGCTAAGTATTTGCATGTGTTGCAAATAAGAGAGCTCATGCTCGCTTCTTATTGAATCTTAATCGATTTGGTTTTTGCATGGAGCTATGGATTTGCATGTGTTGCAAAAGGGAGATAGCTCATGTAATTTGGTTTATGTAGTTTTTGTATGGAGCTAAGTCTTGCATGTGTTGCAAAAGGTGAGAGCTCATGCATCGATGTTTTAGCTTGTGATTTGATCATGTGTTGATCATCACAAGGCTAAGTAAAGTTTATGATTTTTCTATTTGCAAATGTGTTTTGCCAATAATCTAGAGGTTATGGTTTTGATCCTAGAGCATGTGTTGGCATTTGCAAATGTGTTTTGCAAAGTGTCGGTATCATGTGTTGATCCTTACATGGCTAGAGGATTGATCTCATGGGTTCTCGGTTTATTTGCAAATATATTTTGCAAATTGTTTTGATCATGAGTTGATCACTAAATAGCATAAGATTTGATCTTATTGACTCTTACTAGCTTGTGGTCACGCTCTTGATCAAGTCCATGTGAGGGATTTCGAGAAAATCAGATTTTACACTTGAATGACTACATTAGAGTATTTATTTTTGTGATATTTAAAAATATCTATGGTTGCTTAAATTTTGAAAATAGGTGGAGATTGCAGCCTTCGTGGTAAGCTTCGCATAGAATCAAAAATCACCTAAATCAGAGTTCGAAGTAAAAAGTTATGAGTATTTTAGTGCCTAGACCAGTGGTAGCATCGCCCTTGGTAGGGCGGTAGCACCGTCAAGAGCGGTGCTACCGGCCCAAAGGGCGGTGTAAAAAGTCCAGAATGCATGTTTTTAGCCCGAGAAAAAAAAAGACCTGGTGCTACCGCTCGAAGCCCGGTAGCACCAGATTTTCTGAGTAATGGCTAGTTTTTCTAGCTGTTGGCTTAGAGGCACCGGGTTTGCTGCACTTTTTGCCCATTTTGCCAAGAGGCTATAAAAGGAGCATTGGGGGCTATTATTTGGTAGTTGCTGACCTTGGTGAAGGTTTGTGAGAGTTGTATGCATGTGTTGCTCTCTTCCATTTGGTTTTTGAGCTAAGAGTGAGCCCTATTTGCAAGTGTTGCATTTAGGAGAGGATTGAGAGCCTCTTGTGCTGTGTTGCACTTGAGGGGAGCCTTGTGCATGTGTTGCACTCGGTGATCACCATTGTACATGTGTTGTACTTGGTGGACCTCAAGCTAGAGGGCTTGGCTTGTTACTCTTAGTGTTTGCTGACACCTAGACTCTTGTGGAGGCGTCGTGTATGGTGACCTTCTCAAGGAGATTGTGAGAAGTCCCGGCAAAGTTGTGAAGATCGAAGCTCACCTACCCGAAGCGGGAAAGAGCTACCACTAGTGGAATCGAGGCGGGTGCTCAATTCGTGGAGCCGATTCAAAGAGGTTTGGGCTAGCCTCAACGTGGATTAGGGGAGACCGGCAAGTCTTTGAACACTACGGTAAAACATCGGTATGTCTCTTTGTGTTTTCTTTCAATTCTCTATTTATATTGTTGTAATTTACATTCCTAGAATTAAATTGCTTGATTGTCTTTATAATTATATATTCTTGAGTAGAGACATAATTAGCTAGTGCACTTAGTGAGCCTAGTTGATTTAGGCTTTAAATTGTCAAAACCTTAGTTTATCGCTTCCACATTTATTATCATTTAGGTTTTGACATAAGGGTATTTAGGCGAGACTTTAATCGTAGAAGAAATTTTTAAAGCCGCCTGTTCACCCCACTCTAGTCGGCATCCTCGATCTTACACCCTGCCCGCCCGACCACACCTGCCCCCTCCCCCCGACACCTGCTCAACAACAATCTAAAATCGGTGAGCTTCTGCTTCTTCTTCTAAAGGCCACATCCTTTTGTTCACATCACTGAAGGTTTTTGGCTAAAACCGTCAGTAATGTGCATCACTAACTATTTTAGCTAAAAACCATCAGTGTTGTGAATGGAAGTCATCACTGACGGTTCTTAGTAAAAACCGTTTGTGATGTGTGTCTCATCACTAACGGATTTTTTTCAAAAACCATCAGTGATGTCAATGGTAGTAATCACTGATGATTTTAGCCTAAAACCGTTAGTAATGATCAACTATCACAAATGTTTTTTTAAAACTTTTTGTGATGTTGGGTCTAATATAAATCTTTTTATAGTAGTGGATATAGCATCCTTGTCAATATAACTTATGGTATGGTGAGATACATATATAATTTTTATTATCATTAGGAGGTAACATGACGTGCCACTATATTACCCTTAAATTCTTCTACCTTTTGGTCGTAATAAAGTCTTATTAGAGCAGGTACACATATGTAGACTATGAAGCTGTCGATGAGTCGAGAACTAACTTCATATGTAGTTTTTCAGAACAAGATGAAAAGAAGGATTTATTCAACAATCATAAACTAGAATATCAACAACGGATACCCGTGCAATCGTGCGAGCAACAGCCTAGATGAATATATATTGGCATCCGATCGATTGCTTGCTCTGGTTTGTCAAAGCCAGCGGCGGAGCAGCAAGTTTTGAGACAGTGTGCATGCAAACATAAAATGGTTAGAAAAGTTCAAATAACATAACGATCAAATGCAAATAGCTCATCTTACGAACTTACGTATTGTTCCTATTGTTGCCAACATCACAGAATATTTAGAAAAACGAATGTGTGTCGCTCACCAAGTGTTTATGCTTCAGAAATGATTTAGTACATCATCGGCCACCAACTTGTGGAAATAATTCTCGTTCAACCAATGGGAGAAGCAATTATTCAAGTATATTGATCACTTGTGTTATTTCTTAGCTTCGTCTTCACGTAATTCAGTGCTCTTGACGTGGCCACGAGACGGACCATGTCATCATCACGTAATTCAGTGCTGATAATTCTCTAAACAATGAGGGCAGCATATATACAGGACCATAGCTGGAAGGATAGAACCGACCAGAACCCGTCCTGCCTGCCTCCTCCCTCCACTCCTCTCTCTGTCCATGTCCCTTCGTACGGCCCTTGTTCGGCCCTCTCTGATGTTTGGATTATAGGATTGCATCAAAGGAATTTCATAGGAGAGGGATTTTTCCTACAAATTTTGTAGGAAACCAAACATGACCTCCAACCTCATGTTAAAATTTTCTTTCTGAGTTATTAATACATCTTCTCTCTTTCTTTCTCCCTTCCATCCCTAATCAAGTAACACATAATCTCGTAATTCCTGTATTTTTCCTGTGATGCATCCAAACACCCCTTTTAAGCAATTCATGGGTTTTCATTTTCTATAGGACTCAAAAACGCATGACATTCCAATCTTGTGTTTTTCTTAGTCGTGCGTGTATAGGTTACTGGGTTACAAAGAGGTCCATATTCTTCAACAAATCCTCTCAGTTATCCCATACTTTGTGCAATTTGTACCCAGCGACAGAGGGACGTAACAGGCCACACCACACGTAAATTGCACAAGATAGGGGCAAAGAGTCAGACAGTAAGGAGGATTATTCATGAGACGCCGCTGCAGTTCAGCTAGGCTAGTGTATCTGGCTTGTAGAAACTAGACATTGACCTAATGGGCTGCGTAGGGCGCGTGTTTTGGCTCGGTGATTGGCCTATGAGATGCACCCCCACCTGTTTGCTTGGGTTTCAGCCTGGGTAGTCCCAAAAAGAATGCAAATATATTATGTTTTTCTGGAGCCAGGCACGCTTAATCCAGTATTTAAGAAATGATTTGTGTATATTATTAGTGTACATTAGGTGTATAGGAGTTAATAAAGTAAAATAAGGGCCCACGGATGAGATTAAACATACCTCTATCATTTTAAAGGTTAGAAAATCCCGTAACGAAAGAAAAAAGATCTTACACATTCATTACATGCCCCGTATATAATCTCTACTAATATAAAAAGGAGAGTTGTACGTCGTCCTCCTCTTCCTCTCTCGCACATAACACCTGACACCTTAAAAATACACGAAAAAAACCTCATCTCAAATAAAGCGAAAAAACCGCATCTCATATAATCCGAATAAACCACAACCACTTGCACGTTCTCCTCGCCAATCTCATGAACTCTTTTCCCCTCACATTTCGCCCAAACTCCTCTCTCCCTCCGCGTGCCGCCTCCGCCTTGCCCCTGTCTGCCCCCACCTACGCTGCCCCTCCGACTCCCCGTGCCCATGCCATCCCTCCATTTGCACCGTCCATCTGCCTCCGTGCGCCTGTGCCACCCCTTTGCCTCCCCCCACGCCTTCGCCTCCCCAAGCCTGAGCCATCCCCCAGTCATGTCGCCGGTCACAGCTTTCACTCCCGTCACCTCCCCGAAGGTCTGGCCAATCTCCAATTAGTATGGTGAGATGCTTCTTCTCTCTCTCTTCTACTTCCTCCATCCCCTATCTTGATGCATCTCCACTGGTTCTAGGGTTTGGGTCGGTGCGCCAGCGCCGCCATGACGTGACAATGGTTTGCCTCCCCTACGACCTCCTTCGCTTTCCCGTGGCCACGCAGGGCTTTGTCCCCATCATGTCACCGATCACGGCTTCCACTGACGCAACGCCGTGACCTCGAGAAAGGTCCGGCCGACCTCCAATTAGTACAGTGAGATCCTTCTTCTCTCCCCCTTCTATTTCCTCCTTCCCCTATCTTGATGCATCTCCCCTGGTTCTAGGGTTTGATTCAGAAACGCCATTGCCCAGCTGCTTCGACCTTGTCGACGACGTCCCATGGTGGTTCTCATGCCTCCACCATCGCCGCTTCATGTCGAAAAGTGTTTGGTGCTGAGCGAGCCGGCAGATAAGGTGATGAACTGCTCGTTGATCATGTACTAGTTCGCTTCATTAAAAATAAAAAGGTGTTGTATTGGATCAAATTGTTTATGCTAAATTTAGATTTTACATGGGTTGAAGTGCCGTGGTAGAGGTAGCCACATTTTTAGCTTGAAGCGTTAAAGTTTAGCTTTTTTACTTTGTGTGAATTTTTATAATACGCAACTACAAAACAAGGGTGGTTCAGATAGTGTGTGCTCTTGGCACTGATTAATGAGGTCATGCATTGGAGTTAAACATTTCATTTCAGAAATATGCACATACATTGCTAAGATTATGTGCAAAAATATGTTGCTAAATTCTTAATAAGGTTAATTACATTGCTAATGCTATGTTGTGGAGCAAATAAGGTTGGATGCATTTCTGGGATATCCTATTAACTGGTGGTGGTGGAGGTCAGTTTTTGTTTGTTTGTTCAATTTTTTGTGATTTTTTTACTGTACTATCATTGAATTGGTGAGCACATAGCAAATTGGTTCTTAATGTTTAGTTATAGGAGAAGGAATGTTGAATTGATTTTAGATGCTAATTTCGATAGGTTATTGCGATTGTTCAAGAAAGTTGGATAGATCCGTCACTTGGCCTCACGTCTTACGATGTCCACAAGCACTATTCTGAAGCACCTTATGATAAGAACCGGAAGGTATGGTGGCCCATCTTATGATAAGCACAAATGATAGAAAAAAATTACCATTTTAGAAAAAGCACAACTGTATGAACGAAAATTTGTAGCATGTGAAAATAGTAACTGTGGAAACAATATTGAACAAGCAGACTATTGACGTTTGGGACTTACACATGTAAACCGGACACTAAAATGAAAATATATGTAGGGATGCTCTATATTTCTTGGCTTTTCTACAGTGGAATGAAGTTTTTAGCGGGAGATTAAAGTCTAAACAATGTGTCTTAATTTCTTTCCCCTGTAGTCTGTTGTTTCAAATGGCGCGCAGGCCATAGGAATTTATAGCTATGAAATGTCAGGAGTTGCTTTCTAACTGCCATCTCTTTGTTTTCTTCTAATTGCCTTGTATTCGTCTGACACCTCTTCGCTTCTTTGCAACTATCATATTCCACCATAAACTTCTGTCTTTTTGTCTCGCATGACGTCTTCAGTCATTAACAACTGTCTCCACGTGGGTTTTGAATTGCTGCACATGGATAATCTCTTTGTTTGAATTCTTTTGTGACGCCTTTAGGAAGGGCTTAGAGACTACTCAATGGGCGAGAGGTCTTTAACCATTGATCTAAAACTGTTCTAAGACCAATAGTGATCACGTCATAGATGGGTTGTGACCTGAGAAGTGGTCATGGCCTAATGAGGTTTCAACCGAGGAGTAGTCGTCACGGCCCAGAGTGGTCGTGGACTAGGAATGATCGTGGCCAAAGGAGGTCACAACCAAGGAGTCGTCGTCACGGCCAATAGTGGTCATGGAACCTTTGAGAGGATCCATATTATCTTTAGATGTTTTGACCAGTCAACGATATTTCGACAAGTCAACGATCCTCGTCAGTTAGCCCCCAAGTCTTAAGTAAATAAATAAAAATTTTCTTAAGGCTTTAATTTATCTTTGGCCAAACACCGAAGTAATGATTTCTTCTCCATAATGGTTGCGATTATTTATAAAGGACCATAAAGGAAGAAAACTTTTCCCTAGGGAGATATGTCCTATCCCGCCGACCTATTAGGTCACGTTCCCACCTTCAGGATATTTTAACTGTAGGCATATAAGGTAATAAAATAAACTTCCCTTATCAAAGAAGCCTCCAAACCATTTCATCTTCAAACACCTTTTCCCTACATTTTTTCAAGCTGTTCATCTTTCTCCTTGTACCTCCACTGTTTTTCCACCTCAATCTTGAAATCCACAGCAATCTGGAGCAAACCATCAGCGACGAAAGAAGAATTGGGAAATTTGGAGAAGGATGGGGCACTCCCGCCAACAAAAGAAATCAAATGGCTTGCTAGCGGCGAGGTCCACAGCCCTAATACACCGGCGGGGTACACGGTTTTTGCTTACTGGAGAGGCATTTTTTCCCTCTCAAGATCTAAATCATTATGGCATTGTTCCATCTCATGCCGAATTCTATTTTGCTCTTGAGTGCTTTTGCCGAACTGTGCAAAGCTTTCTTAAACATTTGTCCTAGCATTAGACTTTTTAGACATTTATGCTCTCTGTATTTTAAACCTTTAGAAGGTAGGTTAATGGCCTATCTGGTAGTAAGAGATACTCTGCCGAATTAGAGCAAGGAATGGTTCTACTCTGAAATTCCAAAGGCAGTAAAATCAGACATACTAGTATCGAGCCCCCTATTTGGACTAAACAATAGAGTGATGATGATAGGGGGATTGATCTTGACACAGAGGAGAGGAAATTTGTCAAAATCATTGAGCAGTTTGTCAGGGTTAGCCTTACGGACCTCAAGATCGTGTATGATTTCACCGAGTACAAGATCTTTCCACTTTAGAGGAGAAGCCAAATTTCTAGTTTTTTAAGCTTTCTAGATGATGCAGAAAAACAAAAACTTGGTATAAAGAATTCTCTTTTGAAAACTCTCTTTTTTTTCACTCAATGTGGAAAATAACACCATTTGAGTTTTTGAGTTTGTCAGTATATACATATTAGGAGACAAAGGACAAGTTAAACGTGTGTAGAGTCTCCAAATAAAGAACCACTTGCTTTGGTGGATCAACCGCGAATCTTGTTCAGGGCTCCAGACTGCCTTTAGCAAGAAAGAATAGGAGTAATATTCCTTTAGTACTTATTTTAGGTTAACCTTTACTAGAAAAAGACTTGTTTGTAAATTTTGTTGATCAAACAAGAACCTAGCAAGAAAAGGGCCGCTGATGGACAAGGATGATTCTTTGGTTCTGGCCAAAAAATTTAAAAAGTCTTTAGAAAGAATGATGGGAAAGGGTGCAGCCCGGAAGAAGCTTTTTTCTACTGCTTCCCAAGGTCAAGGGACGTCAGGGGTTGCACCAGACAGCCCTTCACCATGGTTAGAGACAACACCTGGTAGTCTCGAGCAAACTTTGGGGGTGAACCAAGGAAAACCCATAATTCAAGTAACATATATTCTTGGAATGCTTTTATTAAACCCTTCAATGTGTTATATCTGACAATAATGTTTTAGCGAGAAGACGAGGACTCTCATAATGAAATTCCTCTCAGCAGACTTATGGCGAAAAAGATATCAACATATGCTGCTGGTGCTGATATGAGTCTTCTTCCAATTATTGAGGATCAAGTTCCCCAAGGATCTTTTGCCAGAACAAGTAAATGTCGGTAATTAATAAGTAGCTGCTACTTTCCGCATGTAAATGCCCTATAGGTAGATATCATCAAACAATGTGTTGAGCAGGTTTGGTGGATTACATGATTCTTGTCAATCATATTTTGTTCCACTATATCAATTACATAGTGCCTAGTCTATATGCACCAGAAAATTGGTGTTTCTGTGTGATTTCTTCTTTTAGTATTTTTTTACGGAAATTTCTTTTGCCAACAATTTGCAAATAGAGAGGAAGAACTGTAAAACTGAACAAGGATCATCGCTTAGTTAGGTGATCTCAACTGGTATACCCATTTTGTGTCATTTGTTCAGCTTTTCTTCAGTTTTGTTGATTTTTATCGTACTATAATTCTTCTTGATCCTATAAGTGCTTTGAGAACTTGAACACTGCAAAAGCAAGTAGCCCAGATGATAATTTATTATTTACGTACTGTGGATTTCTTTGGAAGAAAATCTATATATGCTGCTTCAAAGCTATGTAGGAATGCTAATCTGAAACAACTCACTGCTGTAAGGGAAAAAGTGCGGTTGGTATTTAAGGAAAAAATGGCAACTTGTATATTTGTAGTGAAGTTATAGTTAAGTATCCCCTAAAAACTTGAACGGCTAAAAATAAAAAGGTATTGGCATAAATATAAGAGGCATTTTTAGCCTTTAGATATCCTGATACCTTACTTTGTTGTTGTACTGGTATCACAATACGTACTGTTATACCGATACAATGCGATGGTACTCAGTATTACATAGAAATAAAACTGCACTTTCTATAGAGTTCTGATCAATGATCGTCATTGGAACCAAATGAGAATTGTATTAAACTATTAGTGATATCCAGGCATGGTTTCTCATACGGACTACTACAGAACAGTACATCACTGCTGGTTATTGGAGCCGGCAGTGATTGGTCGGTAGTGATACTTGGGATTATTACTGTAGGCTCACGAACCGGCAGTGATAACTGTGTCACTGCCGATTCGGCCTACAATCAGCAGTGATATTGAACTATCACTGCCGGGTAATAAGAATCCGGCAGTTATAGTTCCATATCACTGGCGGTTCATACTACGAACCGGCATATATATATATATACATATATCACTGCCAGTTATTGGACAGACCGGTAGTGATAAGCCGTGCACTAAATGTTTTTATTGCATATTTTTTCTGCATTATATATTTTTATACAATATTTTTCTACAGTGTATTAATATAGTATATAAAGCATCGTTAAAACATAATTCAAATATATTAAAGCATCACAATATTTGGTTTTTACAATAGTTCGTTTACAAATATAGTTTGACTACATCTCATTCACTTTGATTTTGCACCGACTCCAGTAGAAGGTGTCGAAGTAGGCATCTCACGGGTCAGGATTGAAGGAATGACGCGATAATGCTACTCGTGGAATTCGTTTGGATTGATGACCTCATCATGAATGAATCTGGCGATCTGTTATTGAATTGCTATAATATCTGTCAGTAATAACTTATTGGTTCTCAACTTGGAGCGCTGTTATTGAAGAAATGAGAAAGTTAATTAATGATGATATATGTTAAATGAAAGAAAAGTAGGCATCAATGAGTAATTATATACCATGACTTCGTTATAGCCAACACTCTCCATGACAATTATATGTATATTTGTATATACATAGTATTCACATAAATTATTTCCCTGGTCCTGCCTCATGCATGGAAAGTCGGTTATTATTTCAAAATATTTCTTGTAGGGACGATACTGAACACTTTTCTTGCAATATCGTGCGAATGCCCTGTGAATGACTTTTTAAAAAGTAATTAAACTTAAATGCAATAGAATGGAATATTGCTAGAGCAATAATGCAACGATCGAGTTTGCCTGTTCAACATGTCCCAAAATTCTTGATATAGATTAGTTGATTTTCTCCTCGAGTAGACAAAAATCCTGCTAGCATCTTACTAGATGTCGAGGAGGACCCAGTGAAACCTATACATATATGTCAACGTAGTCAATTACTCTTACATCATTTTTCGCAAAAATAGTAAAACGATATTAGAAATAGGGAAATACATACATAAAATTATAGGGTAAAAGTATGGAGGTTTTGTATTGCAGCTTCAAGAAAGTATTAAATAAATAGTCTTCACTATACTGTTGATGGTCTTTCACAAGCTTCTCCTTGAGAAGCCCCGGATCTAGAAATGCTAAGTTGGCATTGCCATTTCTTCAACATGTCTGTACCACCATTCTACATAAGAAATAAGTTAGACATGCCATTAAACGATACAAGAATGTACAATAATATACAAAGAGACTTACAAAATCCACAATCTGAGTATATTCGCGTTGAGGGCATCTTGCTGGTATAACATATACAACTCCTCGAAACCCACCCAGAAGGTGTTATCCCCATTGTGAAAATCTGGCTCTCTGTATCTGACTGCGAACGCCTCCATACCATCATTAGACCGCTGCATGTACCACTGATGGACGCGCCGTAGTTGTGTTGTTAAGTGGTTTAAATGAGCTGGTTCAACCAGCGGTTTCCCAATAAAGAACTTCCACCTTAGACCTTGCTCGTGAGCACCATGTCATTGAGCAGCATCTCCTTGAGCTTCCGACCTCAACGCGTCGGCACTAGCCAACTTCAAGTATTGCTTTCTGGAGACACGCTCGTAGTCTGACATTCCGCAAGGTTCAGAAGCCCGCCCCGTCTTTTTCACTTTTCCCATACTCAAGAAAAACTTCTGCGATTTAGCATCAACCTTAGTCTTCTCAAGTGATGGCACCTTTTTGAAGTGAGATGTTACGTGTGGAATATAAGAACCCGGGTACCCTCATGACAAGCCCAAGAGGAGGCCGGAAGATACTCCCGCTTGTGCCCACCGCTGCGCGCGGGACATATCCTAAAGGAAGTTGAACTTATATTTAGACATGATAGATACGGTTGTAATCCGAGTCGTTAATAGGGTAGATAAAGATGTAAACTCTATCCTATTAACTGACTAGAATCTTTTAACTGATCGGAATCTCCAAACCGATCAGGACTCTGTAAGCCGCCCCACCCCCGCTATATAAGGGAGAGGGCGGGCAACAACATAGGGATCGGATGATCCAAGCATAGAGCAATCAACCCATAGAGCATAGAACACCTCATATCGTCCAGAGCATATTGTGCTTTGAGCAACCCCAGATCCAAGAGATCCATATAATCCCAGCACACAGATTAGGGTATTATCTCCTCGCGAGCTCCGAACTCAGATAAACCCCTTGTCTTGTGTGACCATCGAGTTTGAGATCGAGCGCCTACCCCATAAATTCATTGCCGACTACAAAAGTCGACAGTTGGCGCGCCAGGTAGGGGAAGCGCTATAATCTTTTCCCACAGACTCGATGGCAGCAATCGGTGGATTCGTCACCACCTTCGTCTCCTGCTAGGCCTTCCGCTTGTAAACACGGACTTCGTCGCGGATACGCTACGGAGAGCTTGTCTGTTCGGTCCAAAACCAGATCCGATCCGTAAAGATCGAGCCAACCCATCTCGGTATGTCACTTTGACTTGGCCAGCAAACCAGTCGGCGTCACGAGGAATTGCTGCGATCTTCGTGGCATCTTCGCGATAGAAGAGCAGAAGACCGATCTCCAACGCCAACAAGAAGAACAAGAAGCTGCAGGGGAAGATCGTCTTCGCAAGGGTAAGGTGGTGCAGGTGCGATCGCTTCAATCTCGCGGCCGCAATGTCCGCGAGGACCTCCTGCAATCCAGGTTGGGAGATCAAGCTGTTTTCCGCACGCCAATGCAGAACGTCGTCGCCTCCAAGACGCTTCTCGACAAACTGGACCCGATGATTGCATCGGATAGCCAGGCAGCCCCAATCGTGGCCCAGATCAAGGCCATGGTGACGGCGGCCGCAATTTATCGAAATCAGGAAAAGCCGGTAGGTGAAGCGCGCGCGCTCCCGCGCGCTTCGGCGCGACCACGAGCCTCGCTGCGCACCGCAGCGCCACTTTCGCACGGCCACGAGCCTACGCCGCGCCCGGCGCCACTTTCGCGCGACCACGAGCCTACGCTGCGCCCGAAGCGCCACTTTCGCGCGGCGAGAGCCACGCCGCGCCCGAAGCGCCACCTTTCGGCGCGCCACGAGCCCACGCCGCGCCCGAAGTCACTTTCGCACGGCCAGAGCCACGCCGCGCTTCGAAGCGCCACTTTCGGCACGGCCACGAGCCTATGCCTGCGTCCCGAGCACCACTTTCGGCACGGCCACGAGCCTACGCCTACGCCCCGAGCGCCACTTTCGGCACGGCCATGAGCCACGCCTGCGCCCCGAGCACCACCTTCGGTACGGCCACGAGCCCACGCCTGTGCCCCGAGCGCCACTTTCGGCACGGCCACGAGCCTACACCTGCACCCCAAGCGCCACTTTCGGCACGGCCACGAGCCTACGCTGCGCTTCGAAGCGCCACTTTCGGCCGCCATGAGCCACGCTGTGCCTGAGCGCCACCTTTGGCACGACCACGAACCTCTGGCCGCGCCGGCGCCACCTTCGGCACGGCCATGAGCCACGCCTGCGCCCCGAGCGTCCCCTTCGGCACGGCCACGAGCCACGCCTGCGCCCCGAGCGCCTCCTACATCTCATCTACAAGCCTTCGCCTGCGCCCCGAGCAAAGATGGCACGATCGTCGACAACATATGGAGGATAAAGCAGCTTAGTCGCTTTTTACTCAATTATGTCATTATAAATAAATTGTTGACTTTCCTGACTTGCTACTTAGTTGACCCACAACTAAGCGATGAAGTCGGGGCTACACTAATAAGCGTCGCATGCGCACATCTTTTTTGAGTTGTATTTTTCTTCTTTTGCTTAACGATTACAAGTGACTCCGAGTGCGATAACTCCAAATTGTGAAGCTCTGACCCCATGAACGGCGAACTTTAGTCACCCAAAACACGTGCCTAGAAAAAAGAGCCATGAGCCGACTCCCAACGCTCGGGGGCTAGACTAGTCGGGCAGAGTGCTTAAACAAAAAGAGTCAAACCACTCAAATGAATTCAAAATTAATAAGGAAAAAGAGTAAAAAACTCTAAAATTATATATACACCAGTCGGACATCACATCCGAGTGAATTGTTTTTACATTGCCTAAGTTCTGCATATACATGATTTCAGGGCTACTAAATTTGGATGCGATGTGTGTGAGCCAACGCTTCAACGACGACATTAGCAACTTCGGCGACGAATGAATTTAAAGGGAGTGGCGCTGAATTTTGCCTCGAGCGGGAAAAGCGTTTTGACCTCTGCATATCGTTTGGGATATAGTATGTCCCAAGATGAGCCGACTGCCAGAATTCCAATAATGGGGCTAGGAACCACTCAGAAAGTTTTACGCGTGGAACTCTATTGAGTCCTTCACGATCTCTTTGCCTACAACAGGCACAACAACAGAAAGGAAAACTAGTCGGAAGTCGCATCAAGCTGGAAGC
Source organism: Otatea glauca (assembly GCA_036346275.1). Lineage (NCBI taxonomy): Eukaryota > Viridiplantae > Streptophyta > Magnoliopsida > Poales > Poaceae > Otatea > Otatea glauca. The sequence continues at coordinate 3,987,386 of CM070720.1, read as the reverse complement.
ACTCGACGTGAAGCATGACTTAGTTGGGCTACAACCAGGAAGGAGGCAACTCGATCGCAAAGGACTCGGGGGCTACTGTGGAATATAAGAACCCAGGTACCCTCATGACAGGCCTTAGAGGGAGGCCCAGAAGATACTCCCCGCGTCAGGTCCCGCTGCCGTGCGCAAGGGGACATATCCTAAAGGAAGTTGAACTTATATTTAGACATGATAGATACGGTTGTAATCCGAGTCGTTAATAGGGTAGATAAAGATGTAAACTCTATCCTATTAACTGACTAGAATCTTGTAACTGATCGGAATCTCCAAATCGATCAGGACTCTGTAAGCCGCCCCACTCCTGCTATATAAGGGAGAGGGCGGGCAACAACATAGGGATCGGATGATCCAAGCATAGAGCAATCAAGCCATAGAGCATAGAACACCTCATATCGCCCAGAGCATATTGTGCTTTGAGCTACCCCAGATCCAAGAGATCCATATAATCCCAGCACACAGGATTAGGGTATTATCTCCTCCGCGAGAGCCTGAACCTGTATAAACCCCTTGTCTTGTGTGACCATCGAGTTTGAGATCGAGCGCCTACCCCATAAATTCATTGCCGACTACAAAAGTCGACATTACGCTGGCGCTTATTTGCTTTTCTCGTTCTCCTTCAGTCATCTCTGCTGGTAATTTCTTCTGAGGTTGTGCTGACGACACAGATGACTGAGATTTCTTAGACGATAGTGCCGACTTCCGAGATAGTGCTGATGTTCGATTCTTTTTAGATGTCGGTGCAGGAGTCAGACTTTTTCTAGGTGGTGCCGGCAGAGGAGTTGGACTTTTTCTAGGTGGTGCCGGCAGAGGTGTTGGACTTTTTTTGTGTGGTGGCGACAAGGGCGGGAGGTTTATGTGTGGAGAGTGCGTCTGATCATCATCTTCGTCATCCTCATCATCCGAGCCAAACTTAAGCAAGCTCTTGCGGCACGCGAGGAAGCTATGCATGTTTTCTCCTAGTTTGTTGTTTCTGTCCTCGCCAGGGATCTCTACCTCCATTTTATAGTATTGGTGGACTACACTGTCCACTTCGACCCTGGCGAATCCCGACGATATCGAGCGACAGTGCAAAACCTGGGATTCCTTTCATGGCCAAGCCCTTCCCTCAGCTCCTTCTTGAGTTTCATATCTTTGAGGTCCATTCGTGCTTGGAGGGTATCTTTTGTTTCGCCAGTTATATCCAATTAGATACCAAGCAAGCTGTCACACACGTTCTTCTCTCTATGCATGACATCTATTGCGTGTCGAACTTCCAAGTGCTGCCACTAAGGTAGGACCCAAAATACTGATCTCTTTTTCCACAAAAAGGAGCCTTATCATGGGAACTCGGGATAGATGTACTAACGGTTCCCTTTCTATGAATAATTTTAAGATCATTTGCGGCTGTTAATATCTGTTTCCCAGTGTGATTCTTCGGAGCTAAGGCAGTCTCCTTTGTCCTGTCAAAAGCTCTCTTATTATTGCGGTATGGTTGATCCTTGCGGAGGAACCTACAATGCCGCATGTAAGCCATTTTTCGGCAGTTTTTCAGCCACCGGCTTGTTGTATCATCCAAGCACTGGACGCAGCTGTTGAAGCCTTTTGTCTTCTGGCCCGACAAGTTACCAATGGAAGGGTAATCATTGATGGTTACGAACAACAATGCGCATAGGATAAAGTTCTCTTTTATACTCGTCCCATACTCGTACACCATCATTCCACAATATTAGAAGATCTTCAACCAATGGTTTGAGGTACACATCGATATCATTGTCAGGTTGTCTGGGCCCTTGTATCAGTAGTGGCATCATAATGTACTTCCGCTTCATACAAAGCCAAGGAGGAAGGTTGTAGATGCATAGAGTCACCGGCCAAGTGCTATGGCGACTACTCATGTTGCCGAAAGGATTCATCCCATCCGTACTCAACCCGAATCTTATATTCCTCACATCATATGCAAAGTGCTTCTTATATTTTCTGTCGATGTTCCTCCATTGCACAGAAGCAGCAGGGTGTCTGAGCATTCCATCCTTCTTACGCTCTTTTACCACCTTTTGTGGGGATCTCTTCTTCTTACGCTTCACCCCGACATCATCGTTATCGATATCATCATCGTTGCCCTTATACCGCTTTGCTTTGCAAACAACACAGGCATCCAAGTCTGCAAACTCATTGCGATACAATATACAATCGTTTGGACATGCGTGTATTCTTTGTCCTTCTAGTCCCAACAGGCAGACAACCTGCTTGGCCTGGTACGTAGTTGCAGGCAACACGTTACCCTATGGAAGCAAGTCCCCCAAGAGACATAATAACTCAGTGAAGCTTTTATCGGACCAACCATTGCTTGCCTTCAACTGCAGTAGTGCAAACACGGTATGCAGCTTTTTGTGCTCCTCCTTACAGCTCGGGTACAATAGTGTTGTAGAGTCCTCTTCCATACGTTGCAACTTTCGAAACTCTCTTTCACTCGTGAAGTCCCCCTTCCCATCACGCAACATTTGATCTAGATCATCTTCGTGGCTATCAACGAACGTATCTTCGACCGCCGTCATATCGTTGTCTCTGTCATCTTCATCAATGTGTTGCCCTTCATGTAAAATCTTATTTTCACCGTGCTCGGTCCAACAGGTATAGCCATCCTTAAAACCCTTTTGAAGCAAGTGTGCAACACAGTACTTCCTCCACCATTCAGCAACAATTCCTTCTAGCAAATAAGAAGCATGCAATACCTTCTCGTCACCCTTACACTGAGCAATACATAACTTCCTCTCAATGGTCTTAAGGCAATCTACTGCTTCCAAAGGTGAGACATTTCCAGAAAACGTCGGCGAACGAGTCCTTATGAATTTTGATAACCTTGAGCAGGAACAGGGATCATTGATAACAGCCCAAGATGCTTTACTGACATTAGCTTGATTGGTCATATTCTGCATTTGCTTCATCATGGCATGTATCAAATAAGTCTGAATAGTCAAAAACACTCTAAAACTCTACATATCCATATGTAGTAGCGGTTGGGAAGCTGATCCATCATTGAGATTCTCACAGAGTTGATTTCCACTTCCACTGACTCCCTAAATGAGAACAGCACTGTGCCAGAGTCTTCCCCTTTTCTTCGTATTCCCTCCTTCCATCTTCTTTTTTGTAAGGACCCGAATCCACTGATTCGAACCCACTGTGTTTACCGCACTAGTCCCAGGATCAACGCTAGTGCACACAGCTTAACATTGGTACATATCACATCATACACAACGATAATAGAATAATAGTTCATTTATTGATATAGCTAAATGTATGATCTTATGACCAACTTACATTATTAAGCCACGCAGGGCAAGACTGAGGATATGAACTAATAATTAAGCAGCGGAAAATAGAAAACGTAGATAGCTCATCAGTTCACCACAGGCAACCAACAAGGCTCGGACCCTAATGACTCGTGTCTTCTTGGACCTCATCTTCCAACACAGGTGTAGATTCTTCAACTGTTGATTATTGTTGTTTGGCAAGGGTGAGTACTTAAAGCACTCAACAAGTTGTGCACAGGATGCAGTTCTATTTATCTATATGTAAGGCTTATTCCAAAGGATAGGCTATTATGGCTATTTTGCAATAAGCAGCATTTATGCACAAATACAATAATAGATTGTAAAGAATGTAAAACGAATAGCAATAATAAATAAATTCAGTATTTCTCAAGTAAACCAAGTTTCCAATCCTAAGTCAAATTTCATCTTCCATATGGCCTTCCGCCATCCCAACCATGTTGTCCAATTAATTAAGCTAACCCTTAACTGTAATTCCCGAGCATTGCTCAATACATGAGCACGGCTATCCGAATAGTTTCACACTCTGCAGAGGTTATGCACTTTACCCACGTGATACAACCAAACACCACAAAGGCGAGAGATTATAACAAAGCCTTTACAATGCTCTATCTTAACCCGGTACTACCCGCTAAGGTTTCAACAACATGCGGTGCATAAACCACATCCGGGGCCCCCTCTTGCGCCATGTGAATTACACCTGACCCGGGAACTCACACCGACCACGATAGTATCAACCTTTAGACTTTGCAAATTACTCAGCTAGGCTGGCCCATACCAGACATGTGGTTGCATGGTTGACTCAGGTCAAAGGCTTGCAAGGTTAAGTCCTTAGTGTGATCAAGGCAAGACTTCCACATACCATCGCCCATCGGGCCCACCTTGGCCTCCTCGCCCTTGCCACTTGCCCCAATCTAAGTGATTATCACCCGATTGATTACCAAGCACCACGTGCCATCAACAATTCAACATCGTTGCGTGACATGACTCGCCACAACAACTCAATCTCATCGTGTGATCCCACATGACACACAAGTTCATAACATTGTTCCATATTCCATTAATCAAGATTAATTATCAATGGTGATGACACATGTGATGACGTGGCATGGCTAAGCAACTAATACTGAACTAAACCTCCAATGTTGATTATAATTATTAACCAACTATATTAAACCAATCTAGGGTGACAATGGATCATGGCATACAATGACAAGGTAGGGTATAGACCAATCTGGTATTTTAGCTAAGCCCAAACTAATTTGAAACAGTTGTATAATTGAATTATATGCAATAGTGTAAATCCAACATAGCAATTTTACAAACATGGGTTCAACATGATCAAAGCACAACTTGCCTTGGAATAGGTCCTGATCTTGATCTGAAGTTTGCTCTTGAGTTGCTGGATCTTCCTCCGAAGCGTCGCACAATTCAACGTCTCACGCTGCATCAAGAAGAAAAGCAAATAAATACCAAAACAGAGAGCAATTGAACTCCAAAAATCAGTTAAAATTCACCATTAAATAGATCTCAATTTTACAAATTTTTAGAAACTGGAATCACTCAAATCCGAGTTACGATGCAAAAGATATAGCCTTTTGAAGTTTGAAATAAATCTCAAATCGAAAATCAAAAATACGAAATTATCGATTTATTTTTATATTGAAAAACTGGTTTATGACGTCAGCGTGACATCAGCATGACGCAGCGCCGGACCGACCAATCGAAGCCGACGCGTGTCGGTCCATGGACTCGGTCCACGAGACCACCCTCGGTCCACCGCAGACGCGGTCCACGGCGCCTCGGCTGCTGAGCCCGACACGCGGCGGCGCCCGATTGGTTGCGGCGACGGCGCAATCTGGTGCACCCAGATTCCATCGGACAGCTGCCGATCGATGCACACGCGGCAAGATCACGAGCACTGGTTTTAGATCTAACGGACGGCGATTAAAACGGGTTTTACAGCTCACCGAGGACACGCGGCTGTATCTGAGACGTCGGCGAAGATCCAACGGACCAGAGCTTTTCCGCTGCTAATGGCGTCGCCTGAGACCAAAATCTTCCGGCGATGAAGACGACGATACTCCGCGAGGCGCTCCGGCGAGTTCTGGACGTCGAGACCTTGCGCTTCTGCTGCGGCGAGGAACGAGGGACTCAACGCACCCGTCCGAGCCTTAAATAGGCGCCGGAGAGGCGTGGCGGCGGCGGACACGGACTCCGAGTCCGTCGGAAACACGGCGGCGCGGCGGAAGAGTCCGAAACGGAGACGACGACGTCTCGGCCATACGCGTGTCGCGAATCCCCCGGTCCCGTCACGATCCGAACTCCTACGCGGCGCAATCTGAGCCAAGAAATGCGATCGGACGGCCATGAATTAGGGTTTGCTCTGGCCGACTGGGTGCGCTGGCTTGCTTACTGGCCGCATACAGGTTGTGGGCCGCCCGACACCGTTCAGTTGGCTTTTTAAAGGATTTTACATTTAAAATAATTACGTAAATTCATTTAATTTGTTTTAGGCAATAAAATAATCAGAAAAATTCAAGAAAATTCTCAAAAATACTTTGAGACATTACGGACTCAAATAAAATATTTTTGGCAAAACTTTATTTTAACTTTGCACAGATTTAAATAGATTTGAATGAAAAGCAATAAACTTGCAATAAGATTTAATTCCAATAAATCGAGAAAAATCCAAATAAATTCAGAAAATCACAAATGCACTTTTAAACAATAAAAACTTAATTAAGCCAAATTTTGGGATGTTACAAACCTCCCCTTAATGTAATCTCGACAGAGATTCGGGCTAACTAGAGAATAGGTTCGAATTCGACTTCAAATCTTCTTCTCGCTCCCGGTGGCTTCACTCTCAAAATGATTGCTCCATCAACTCTGCAAAGCGAATAGTCTTGTTTCGGTCTTGCGCCCATAACATCCAAAATTACGATCGGTTGCTCTTTATAAGTCAAATCTTCTTGCGGCTCTATCGCATCCAACGGGTTTGTTCTGTTGGCACTCTGAGACACTTTTAAGCTGCGACACATGGAATACATCATGCACTCTGCCAAGGATCGAGGCAATTCTAATCGATAAGCTACCTCTCCTCGACGGCTCGGAATCTTGAGCGGACCAACATATCTTGGTGCAAGCTTCCTTTAACGTGAAATCTTTTAACGCCCTTAAGAGGGTAACCACGAGATACACATGATCTTACGGTTCAAAACTCAAATCTCGACGACGGTTATCTGCGTAGCTTTTCTGTCTTGATGTGCTATCTTCAACCTCTCTCGATCATTGCGACTTGACTTTCGGCTTCCTCGAGAATGTCGGCCCAAAACCAATCGCTCTCTGTTTCATTCCAATTCAATGGAGTACGACAAGCACGTCCATACAACGCCTCAAACGGTGACATCTTCAGCTAGCTTGATAACTATTATTGTAACCAAATTCGCATATGGCAAACACTTATCCCATGTCGTAGCATAAGCTAAAGCACAAGCTCTCAACATATCCTCTAAAATCGATTTACTCTTTCGGTCGACCATCCGTCTCGGGTGATATCTCAGATCTTGAAATTCAAACGGGTCCCCATTGCTTCGTGCAACTTATTCCAAAACCTTGAGGTAAATTGGGTACCTCATGTCGACACAATCTTCTTGGGCACTCCATGCAAACATACAATCCTTGACATGTACAATTACGCCAAACGATCTCGGCAGAGGTGGTCTTTCTTTGGGATGAAATGAGCGACCTTGGTTAGGCGATCCACTATAACCCAAATGGAATCGTAACCTTTACGAGTCTTAGGTAAACCGGTGATAAAATCCATTCCGATTTCCTCCACTTCCATTCCGAATTTTCAACTACCGCAACAAACCAATGGTCTTTGATGCATAGCCTTTACTCTCTGACATACGTCGCATAATGCAACATGCTCAGCCACTTCACGCTTCATATTTGGCCACCAGAATCTCTCTTTCAAATCTTGGTACATCTTAGCGCTTCCTGGATGAATCGAGTACTTTGAATCATGAGCTTCCTCAAGAATCAATTGTTTCAACTCCTTTTTATCCGGTACACAAATTCGGCCTTTGAAGAACATGGTCCCTTGCTCATCCAGAGTAAAATCTAAGGCTAGGCCTTCTTCCTTTTTAGCCTTGATTTTAGAAATTTTATCGTCATCTTTCTGGCCTTCTCTAATCTGATCTTCCAGTGTTGGCTTTACTTCAAGTGCGACTACCATTCCTTGCGAACGACTTCCAATCTTAACTTCAAACTCCTTGCATAATTCGGTTGATCCTCAATTGACAAGGTATTCGCGCTATGGCTCTTTCGACTCGAGCATACGCCACCACATTGGCTTTTCGGGGTGATAATGGATTCCCATTATAATCCTTAATTAGCTCCACCATCTTCGCCGCCTCATATTCAGTCGACTTGAGTGAATATGTATTTGGACTCTTATGGTCCGTATATATCTCACATCTATTTCCTATGAGATAATGACGCCATATCTTTAAAGCATGCACCACGGCAGCTAATTCCAAATCATGCGTTGGATAATTCACTTCATGTGGTCTTAATTGTCTCGACGCATAAGCAACGACTTTGCCTTCTTGCATTAACACGCATCCCGTGCCTTGCTTCAAGCATCGCGATAAATGTCAAATCCATTACGCACATCCGCAACACTAATACGGGGCCGTTGTTAGCGTTTCTTCAATTCCATAAAACTTTGCTCGCATTCTGGCGTCCATGCAAACTTCTTTTCTTTCTTCAACAAGCGTGTCAAGGGTTTAGCAATTGTTGAGAATCCTCTATGAACCGACGGTAATATCCCGCCATTCCCGAAAACTACGAATCGAGTAATGACTTGGTGGCTCCCAATGCAACATCGCATCCACTTTGTCGGGATCAATCTGCGACTCCTTTGGTAGTCATTACATGACCCAAGAATTCGACTTTCTCCTTCCGAATTCACACTTGCTAAACTTTGCATATAGTGATGCTCTCACTGCCTAAAACCATCCTTAGATGTTCGCATGCTCTTCTTGGTCTTTGAGTAAACCAAAATATCGTCTATGAAGACCACAACGAACTTATCCAAGTAATCCATGAAAACCTTATTCATCATGTTCATGAAATACGTTGGGGCATTAGTCAATCAAATGACATGACTGTGAACTCATAATGTCCATATCGCGTAGAAAACGCGGTCTTAGGTATATCCTCTGCTCGGATCTTCAACTGATGGTATCCTGAACGAAGATCTATCTTGGAGAAAACTCCAGCTCCTCTTAACTGATCAAATAAGTCATCGATCCTGGGCAACGGATACTTATTCTTGATCGTTACTTCATTAAGTGCACGATAATCAATGCACATTCTAAGACTTCCATCCTTCTTGCGAACAAACAAAACCGGGGCTCCCCACGGTGATGAACTTGGTCTAATGAAACCTTTTTCTTGCAGTTCCTCAATCTGCTTCTTCATTTCCACTAACTCGTCGGTAGGCATCCGATATGGTCTCTTTGATATCGGTCTTTGTACACAGCGCTAACTCGATAACGAACTCGATATCACGGTCCGGTGGCAATCCCAAATCTTACGAAACACATCCGGTATTCCTCGCCATCGCACATCTTCCATGCTGATGGCTTTCACGCTGTTGACCACTAACTGCCCATCTCGAACTGCGGTCGCTTGAAACTCTACTTTCTTGCCACTAGGGCCTTCCAAAGTCACGATCCTTCGGCCACAGTCCAAAACGGCCTTATGCTTAGACAGCCAATCCATTCCAAGGATGGCGTCCGGGATTGCGCATCTATCAAGATAAGATTCGCTAGGAATTCTATCCCATCCATAAGCAACTTAGCTCCCAAACACCCAAGGCTAGATCTAAGCTCAGATCCTGGGGCTTGGACTAAGAGCACACACTTAAGATTCACCACTTTAAATCCATTCTTGGTTGCAAAACTTTGAGACACAAGCGAACGCGAAGCTCGTAATCAAACAAAGCAGTGGCAGTCTAATCGAGTTGACCAGGAACTTACCCAGTACGACGTCTGTTGCCTCTTGAGCTCCATCAGCGGTGATGTGGTTGATCCTTCCACGCACTGTTGACTGCGGCGTTGCTCGAGCTTGGCTTGGTGCACGATTTCCTCGATCTTTGGTGCTTTAGTGGGTGTTGTTCCTGTGTTGAAACGAATTGGCGTGATGCCTCCCTTTTGTGGACACCTATTGGAAAAGTGCCCTGGCTCGTTGCAAGTATAGCATCTCTTCACTGCGGATTGCTGATTTCCTCCTGGTGCATTGTTGCCTGTCTTTGGTGTCCAAAGCTCGATTGGCGTGGCGAGGTGCGAGGGTTGATGTCTTGTTTCCGGCTAGTGGTTGGAATCTAGCAAATTGCCGTGGTGACATCCTCAAGCGTAGATGGTTTGGGCGTCCACCTGATTATTCATCAAGCGCTACGGTTTCACCTAGCTCTTTGCGCTTATCTTCTAGGATCAAAGCCTTATTTACCACTCCCAAAATCTGGAAATTGTGGGTAATCACCCCACACGTAGTCCTGAGTTCAATCCCTTCATGAAACGAGACTGTCTGGCTTTATCTGTCGCTACGTCTTCAGGGGCATAGCGAGCTAACTGAGTAAATTTGTTCAAGTATTCGGCCACTGGTTGGCCTCCTTGCTTCAAAGCTCTGAACTCCTCCTTCTTAAGATCCATCATTCCCTCTGGGACATGGTACTGGCGGAAAGCATTAGTAAACTCCTCCCAGGTTATCTCCTGTGGGGCTCCATGAGCGGCACAGTAGTTCTCCCACCACTCTGCGGCGGTCCCTTCCAGTTGATGAGAGGCGTAAAGCACCTTCTCATTTCCTTCACACTGTGTGATGTGCAGCTTTTTCTCAATTGTCCTAAGCCAGTCATCGGCTTCCAAAGGATTCACATTTCCCGAAAAAGTTGGTGGCCTAGTCCTCATAAAATCTGATAGCTTTGACATAGGTCGAGGTCCACCATGATTGTTTTGAGTTGCAGGGTTGTTGTGATTTACTGCTGCATTGGTCATCTGCTGCATCATTGTCTGCATCAGTTGAGTCTGTGCTGCCAGAAATGCTCCTAGATTCTGCATGTCTACTGTCGGTGGTTGAGGGCTGCCTCCATCATTGGGATTGTCATTACGACGCATCCACTTCTGAAGCACCGTTGTTTCCTCAGTATTCACCATCGATGATTGCCTCTTAGGTTAGGAAAGGTAGATGTAGCATAGATAAGAAGTAAGAATTTCTAAAGCGGGGAGATATGTTATACCCAAACTGAACAATTCTTTATTTAACTTGGTATGACTGCTTATTTAAGCCTACAAGCTTTGCAACACATACTGCACACTCAGCAATACAAAGAAGCAAACTAAACACGAAACCTTAACGTCAACTAAAAAGGTAAAGACTAACTTAAAGACGTGACTCACACTCGAGTCTCAACACGGCTCAAGGTCGACACTCACTCATCCACCCACCTGGTGAGGTGACCAGCGCATACACCGTGGATGGCGGGCATCGGGCGAACCTATCCCGGTGACCTACTACTAGATCCTCTGCAACAACGGGTCTGCACTCCCTCTGCTCCCACTCGCTCCTCTGGATCCTCCTCGGACTCCTCGGTGGCTCTGAACTCCCCGAGTCACGCGCCCACTCGTCCTCAAGCGCCTCGTGGCCTCTCCCACTCGGTGATCATCCCGATGGTCAAGCACGGTCACCTCAAGCTCTGCTCGGCCACTCTAAGTGCCTCGCGTACGCCTCCAGCTCCTGGGTAGTATCTCTCATGTGATCCTCCTGGGCAAGGGCGAACTCTGCAAGGTGCGTCGCAGTAGCACACTCGCTCCCCTCGATCCGTCGTCTTCGGCACGCTTGAACGTCTGGGTGAAGTCGGAACACTGAGTCGTGAAGCTCGTCAGCGTAGTCGCGGCAGACACGGCGAAGAGCAAGTCGAGCAACCTCCTGAATTGCAACTTCATACGAGAACCTTCTGGCGGAGACGTTGATTGGCCTGCTAGCTTCCTCATTCCCCCGAGCGTAGATGATCAATTTGCAAATGAATCCTCGGTGTACACCGTTCACTGTCCAGCTGCCTCCTCGGTAAAGCGGACGGTAGAAGCCTCCCAGCGTCTGAAGAACTCTCCACAGCTCCATGGCGTAGCCGCCAGCTGACTCCTCAAAGGTCGGAACGATCGGCATCTGCTCCACAAGAACTTTGAAATAAGTTCTCCACCCGAAACGGCAAGTAAGACGGTAAATTTAGCCAAGGCAAGACGTAGAGAATGAGATGAGTCAAGAGTGTTTTATTAATCAAATTTAGATTTTCTTTTAGAAAATAGTTTTGGACTCTCACAAGACACCTCCATACTATCTAGGGCCAAAACCTACAGTCAGTATGCTCTGATACCACCTCTGTAAGGACCCGAATCCACTGATTCGAACCCACTGTGTTTACCGCACTAGTCCCAGGATCAACGCTAGTGCACACAGCTTAACATTGGTACATATCACATCATACACAACGATAATAGAATAATAGTTCATTTATTGATATAGCTAAATGTATGATCTTATGACCAACTTACATTATTAAGCCACGCAGGGCAAGACTGAGGATATGAACTAATAATTAAGCAGCGGAAAATAGAAAACGTAGATAGCTCATCAGTTCACCACAGGCAACCAACAAGGCTCGGACCCTAATGACTCGTGTCTTCTTGGACCTCATCTTCCAACACAGGTGTAGATTCTTCAACTGTTGATTATTGTTGTTTGGCAAGGGTGAGTACTTAAAGCACTCAACAAGTTGTGCACAGAATGCAGTTCTATTTATCTATATGTAAGGCTTATTCCAAAGGATAGGCTATTATGGCTATTTTGCAATAAGCAGCATTTATGCACAAATACAATAATAGATTGTAAAGAATGTAAAACGAATAGCAATAATAAATAAATTCAGATTTCTCAAGTAAACCAAGTTTCCAATCCTAAGTCAAATTTCATCTTCCATATGGCCTTCCGCCATCCCAACCATGTTGTCCAATTAATTAAGCTAACCCTTAATCAGTAATTCCGAGCATTGCTCAATACATGAGCACGGCTATCCGAATAGTTTCACACTCTGCAGAGGTTATGCACTTTACCCACGTGATACAACCAAACACCACAAAGGCGAGAGATTATAACAAAGCCTTTACAATGCTCTATCTTAACCCGTACTACCCGCTAAGGTTTCAACATCAAGCGGTCTCAGAACCACATCCGTGGCCCCCTCTTGCACCATGTGAATTACACCGACCCGAACTCACACCGACCACGATAGTATCAACATTAAGACTTTGCAAATTACTCACTAGGTGGCCCATACGGACATGTGGTTGCATGGTTGACTCAGTCAAAGGCTTGCAAGGTTAAGTCCTTAGTGTGATCAAGGCAAGACTTCCACATACCATCGCCCATCGGGCCCACCTTGGCCTCCTCGCCCTTGCCACTTGCCCCAATCTAAGTGATTATCACCCGATTGATTACCAAGCACCACGTGCCATCAACAATTCAACATCGTTGCGTGACATGACTCGCCACAACAACTCAATCTCATCGTGTGATCCCACATGACACACAAGTTCATAACATTGTTCCATATTCCATTAATCAAGATTAATTATCAATGGTGATGACACATGTGATGACGTGGCATGGCTAAGCAACTAATACGAACTAAACCTCCAATGTTGATTATAATTATTAACCAACTATATTAAACCAATCTAGGGTGACAATGGATCATGGCATACAATGACAAGGTAGGGTATAGACCAATCTGGTATTTTAGCTAAGCCCAAACTAATTTGAAACAGTTGTATAATTGAATTATATGCAATAGTGTAAATCCAACATAGCAATTTTACAAACATGGGTTCAACATAATCAAAGCACAACTTGCCTTGGAATAGGTCCTGATCTTGATCTGAAGTTTGCTCTTGAGTTGCTGGATCTTCCTCCGAAGCGTCGCACAATTCAACGTCTACGCGTCATCAAGAAGAAAAGCAAATAAATACCAAAACAGAGAGCAATTGAACTCCAAAATCAGTTAAAATTCACCATTAAATAGATCTCAATTTTACAAATTTTTAGAAACTGGAATCACTCAAATCCGAGTTACGATGCAAAAGATATAGCCTTTTGAAGTTTGAAATAAATACTGAAATCAGAAAATCAAAAAATACGAAATTATCAGATTTATTTTTATACTGAAAAACTGGTTTATGACGTCAGCGTGACATCAGCATGACGCAGCGCTGGACCGGACCAATCGAAGCCGACGCGTGTCGGTCCATGGACTCGGTCCACGAGACCACCCTCGGTCCACCGCAGACGCGGTCCACGGCGCCTCCGGCCGCGAGCCCGACACGCGGCGCGCCGCCGATTGGTTGCGGCGACGGCGCAATCTGGTGCACCCAGATTCCATCGGACAGCTGCCGATCGATGCACACGCGGCAAGATCACGAGCACTGGTTTTAGATCTAACGGACGGCGATTAAAACGGGTTTTACAGCTCACCGAGGACACGCGGTACAGATCCCGAGACGCGTCGGCGAAGATCCAACGGACGAGCTTTTCGGCGCTAATGGCGTCGCCGAGACCAAAATCTTCCGCGATGAAGACGACGATACTCATGGCGCCCGGCGAGTTCTGGACGTCGAGACCTTGCGCTTCTGCTGCGGCGAGGAACGAGGGACTCAACGCACCCGTCCGAGCCTTAAATAGGCGCACGGAGAGGGCGTGCGAGCGGCGGACACGGACTCCGAGTCCGTCGGAAACACGGCGGCGCGGCGGAAGAGTCCGAAACGGAGACGACGACGTCTCGGCCGTACGCGTGTCGCGAATCCCCCGGTCACGATCCGAACTCCTACGCGGCGCAATCTGAACCGAAGAAATGCGATCGGACGGCTGCGGAATTAGGGTTTGCTACGAGCGGGCTGACTGGGCCGCGCGGGCTTGCCTGGGCCGCACAGTTGTGGGCCGGCCCGACACCGTTCCGTTGGCTTTTTAAAGGATTTTACATTTAAAATAATTACAGAAATTCATTTAATTTGTTTTAGGCAATAAAATAATCAGGAAAATTCCAAGAAAATTCTCAAAAATACTTTGAGACATTCTGGACTCAAATAAATTATTTTTGGCAAAACTTTATTTTAACTTTGCACAGATTTAAATAGATTTGAATGAAAAGCAATAAACTTGCAATAAGATTTAATTCCAATAAATCCAGAAAAATCCAAATAAATTCCAGAAAATCACAAATGCACTTTTAAACAATAAAAACTTAATTAAGCCAAATTTTGGGATGTTACATTTTTCTTCCTTCTTTCTTCCTTAGCCTCTCTTCTCCCTGGTATGAGACTTATCTGCTAGCAGCTGTAGGGCAGTGCAGTGCACATGCATTCATCAGCAGCCAAGCACACCAGCTGTAGGATCAAGGATAACCGACTAGAGGGGGGTGAATAGGAGGTTTCTAAATTTTTGAATCTATTTAGCAATTACGAATGACACTAAGATATAGAAGTAATAATTGCAAATTCACACCTATAATCACTAGCAATCACTTAAGATACTTTGTCAATTCAAGTGTAGCAAAAGCACTTCTAAGCACAAAGACTACTCAAAATTTGCTTTCAATGAAATGAATCACAAGAATTAAAAATACAAATAACAAGAAAATAGGAAACAAGAATTTTAACACGTGGTCTTGGAGACTTGCCGGTCTCCCTACTCCACATTGAGGTGACTTGAACCACGTCAAGCCGGCTCCACTCGCTTGAGCCTTCCTCGATCACTAAGGTAGTTCTTCTCCGCTCTGGGTAGGTGAACTCCGGCCTTCACAACTTGCCAGGGCTTCTCACAATCTTCGTTGAGAAGCTCACTGTGTACGATCGCCTCCAAGTCGTCTAGGAGACGGCAACCTCCAAGAGTAATAAACCATGACGCTTGCTTGAGGTCAAATATTAGTGTCTAAAGGCTCAAGTGCTAAATGCAATACTCAACCTTGCTCCTCACACTCACAAATGGAAATTGAATGCATAAAAGAGTGGAGAGCACTTGCTAGAGCTCAAATATTATCAATGAGGACCAAGAGAGTCTATAAAATGTAGGTGGGGATGTATTTATAGCCTCCACCAAATTTTCTAGCCGTTGCAGCTCGAAATGGGCAGAAATCTATTTTTTCGGTGCTACCGCCCATGTAGGACCGGTAGCACCAGGCTCCATTTCAACGGTTAGAATAATAGTGCATTAAATGCACTTGCCAGAGACCGTTACATAGGGTCCGATGCTACCGCCCAACTAGGGCCAGTAGCATCGGGCCCTTTTTTTATTTTGCTTCGTCATATTTTGACTTCTCTGGAATTTAAGCACAGGGCTTAAGGCCAGTGCTACCGCTCACCCAGTAGCACTGCGCTACCATGGGCGGTAGCACCGGGCTACCAAAATATCCAAAAACACACCCCTATGTGATTTTCACACCGGGTTATATGATCGGTGCTACCGTAGATCCGGTAGCACCGGGCTACCAAAATGCCCAAAAACACACTCTTCTGTAATTTTCACACCGGGTTATATGACCGGTGCTACCGCTGGTCCGATAGCACCGGGCTACCATCTGCGGTAGCACCGGTCTTCCAGATAGCTCAAAAAGAGCTTCTCTGGAATTTTAACACCGCCCTACTGGGCCGGTGCTACCGTACACCCGGTAGCACCGTGCTGCCATGGGCGGTAGCACCGGGTTTTTAGAGACTTCTGATATGATTTCAATTTTGGAACATGTATGTCATGATGCATGTGCTTGAATGTATAATTTGAGCCTTTAAACTCTAAATGACATCAAGACAAACATCAAAGTCCCTTTTTATAGTACGGCCCTAATTCTCGCAAACCGATCTTTTCTCCAGACTCCAAGATCGACAAAAAGCTAGAAAAAGGTCCTTATATGTATACCTTTTCACGTTCTTGATGCATTGATCTTCCCTTTGCACCTTTATTGGTATTTCCATGGTTACCAAGCCTGGGATTAACCTACTTTCAATGTTCTCAAGAAAAGTATTAGTCCTTTGATCAAAACCAAAATAACATGGGTGCCTAGATGCTTTCACCAGCTAGCAGTGGCAGCGGTTGGTAGCAATTAGCTGGCTCGTAGGGCAGCAAGCAGCAGTGGTGGAACTACGAATTTTCTAATGGTTGTGCCTCTATCGATATATTGCAGTGCCACGCTGAGCCTTCGGTCGTCTATTGTGCCGCCCCCTATGCCTCTGCGCCACTTGCCGTGCCGCCCCTGCCTTGCATCGAGCGCTGCCACCGCCTGAGTTAACGCTGACCACATGTTTGACCAAAACCCCGCAATGTCGCCGCCACCTCCCCCGCAATGCCGCCGCCTCACACGGAGCTCCGCTGCCTCCTCCCCACCCACCTGAGGAGCAAGGAGAAACCCCAGGTAGCGGTCGCTGATAGTTTAACACCATGCGACGAGAAGGCAAAGGCATAGCGTGGCGGCCCGTCTTAGAAGGAAGGAGCACAGCCGCCCGGAGCATCGGCCCAAGGATCCGAGGAGAGTTGCCTGCCGACAACTAGGGCGGGTCGGGGCGACCGAGCGTCAAGGAGCGGAGTGTGGAAGGGGGACTATTGGCCAGCCCGACTGGGCCGTGACGGTGAGGATAAGGGGATGCAACGAGGAGCTAGGCGGCGACCAACGGGCCAAGTTGGTCGATCGGGTGGGCCAGGACGACAACGCCGAGGAGTGGAGGCGTGGAGCTGCACGGAGGAGCCCATATCTGGAATTTGATGTTAGGGGAGGCCGGGAGGGGACTAAGTACAGTGCCAAATCTCAAAATTTTGGGGATGACACCCCCTAGTTCCACCCATGGAGCTTGAAAGAGGCAGAGGAGACTAAGCTTTTTTATTATCATGGAGACAGCTTAATTTGAGCTAGTACATTACTATACTATCTCCATCATCTCGATCATAGAAGGAAGATATGGCTTATATGTAGTACTACTCAACTATCTAAGATGCCGCTACAAATTAACATGGAGCAGTCATTGTGACAATATTTGAGTCTTTTACAGTTTTTAAGTGAGCTCAAGCCGAAGCGATTGATCGGATGTACATCATCAATGTGAGGGGATGTTGCAGTCTCACCGATCGAGTCGATCCGGCCTACCAACCACACAAACCATAAATGAATTGGCTCACCAGTTAGCTAACGCACCCCCTAGTTTTGCCCATGGCTAGCAGCAGCGTCCCAGCAGGAGTTGTTCTCTTCTCCCATTCTTCTTACACCCACTAGCAGCCATGCACAACAGGCAACATGCATGGCAACACCATGCAGGCGCGGAGCAACGCTCGGGCAAGTGGTGGTGGTGGTTGCGGTGACAGGGCATGGCTGGGTGCAGCACGGATGGAAGAGGGATGCCGTTGTGGCCAGGGAACCATCGTGCAGCCAAGCGCAACACACTACTACAGGAAAGTACATCACAATCGATTCTTTTTTGTCATCATAGTCGGTTTTGGTGGATGTAAGCTAAACTAGTTGTGTTCCTAGTTTGTGTTAGATTCAATAGAAGTAATAAGAGTCTGAAGAGGTGAGTTTCAGGGTTCGGTTTTAAGTAGAATTCTATATATTTGGAAGAGAGTAGAGTTGTGCATTTTCGGGAGAGCAACAGTGTACGCGTCGGTGTAGAACTCCAGAGTCGGTAACCAAGTCAGTTTTGAGTCTGTAATCCAGTCGGTAATTCGTGAACCGTAGTCTTTATATAAGTGCAATGTGGTAGTTTGCAGCACCAAAAATCTCTGTTTCTGTGTTTCTCTTAATATCAATCTGTTCGTTGTTTATCAGCTATGTTGTTTTTTGTATAAGCAATGGCATCAGAAGTTCAACAGCGACAACAGAGGTTCAGGTATTTTCGATCTTGCGGTTTTGCTACAATAATTGGTATCAGAGCTGCAGTGAAGGAGCAATGGAACTACCACCAGGAACATCTGGTGAGCTAATATCAACTCCAATGCGGACGTTGTCTAGAGGAGGAGGTGTACTGGTACAGTATCCAATGCTAACCGATAAGAATTACGACGTGTTCTGTAAAGATGAGAATCATCATGCGATCTCTAGGAGTATGGGTAGCAATTGAAGGAGCAGCACCTGTCGAAGATGACAAATATCAGGGACTCTTGCTGCGATCTCCCAAGTGTGCTAGATGCTGTGATGATGACTATCGCAGAAAAGGAATCAGCAAGGGAAGCCTAGGAGGCCATCAAAGAGATGCGTATTGGTGAGGACCGTGTCAAGAAGGTAAGGGTGCAGACCTTGAAAAGGCAGCTGGACAGATTGACCATGGAAGATTCAGAGGGCATTGTAGAATTCTCACAAAAACTCACTAGTTTGGTGGGTGAGATTCGGGCTCTTGGTACCGAAGTAAAAGACATTGTTGTGGTGGAAAAGCTTTTCATTGCTACTCCTGATAGATTCCTTCTGATTATCAGCACAATAGAGCAATGGGGTGACATGAATGCCATGTCTTTAACTGAAGCAATTGGGAGACTTTGGATGTTTGAAGAAGTACAAAGTGAAGATGACACCGCAAAGATGAATGAGAACAGTTGCTGCTCTCGCAAGTGCAATGGGAAGCTTTGTCTCTAAAGGAGAAAAAGGGCAAAGAAGGCTCGAGCTTTGGCGCAAAAAGAGGTGGCAGTCACGGAGGTGGCCTTGGCAGAGGCCAAGGTCAATGCAGAGGTCGAGATGAGGATACAAGTAAGAAACCTCATCGAAAATTTGATAAAGCTAAAATTAACTGTTTCAATTGCTCCGAGAAGGATCATTTTGCATCTGAGTGCACAAAACCAAAAAAGGAGAAAGCACATTATGTTGAGAAGATGAGAGATGATGAACCGGCATTGCTATGCTTAAGCTTTGCGAGATCTCTAAACAGGAAGACCATGGTATCGATCAAGTGATGTTCAATGAGAAGAATATGGAACCTAATCTTGGACATGAAAGAGAATGTTCCAGCGATCTATGGTACTTAGACACAGGTGCAAGCAATCATAGACCGGGATTTTCAATGTATTCACTGAGCTAGACACATTGGTGAGAGGATCAGTGAATTTTGGTAATCGATCGGTTGTGGAAATTAATGGGTAAGGATCAGTTCTTATCAAGGGATTATCTGATGAACATAAATTGCTCTCTGGGGTGTATTATATCCCACGTCTACGAAGCAATGTGGTTAGCTTGGGACAAGTTGACACTTCTTGGTGCAAGATTGTTATTAAAGATGGTTGGTTAAGGATCTATGATCGAGACTGTAAACTGTTGCTTAAAGTAAAAAGATCATGGAACCAGCTTTATGTTCATCAACTGAGGCAAGCACTGAAGGGATACAGGTAGGCTACACTAGTGCATAATAAAATTTCTACCTCATAAACCAGAAAGCCACGCAAGAAGATGATCATGGATTGTTACAACTAGACGCGCAGTGCAGCGGAAGGAAGTTGATGCAGCCCGAATCAACGAAGTGTGCGTCCAGTTGCACTGGTCGATCTTCCTCGTTGCGGTGGTCAATCCTCCTTAGCAGTGGTCTATCGTCCCGAACAGTGTTACAGTAGCAGCAACACCTCTACCGTTATCCACACGTTCGGGGAAAAGAACGCCGTACGTCGGTATGCTAGCACCAGAGCGCAAGGGAAGGCTCAAGTGGTGACGGCTAGGGTTTCGGTGGCTGCACCCTTTTTTTCTATTGCAATCATGAACCCCTTTATATAGCCACCCCTCCCTCATGGTGGAACCCTACATTAGGGCCCAACTAAAGGACAAAGCCCACTTGGCCAATTAGTGTCGGATCCAATCCGTACCACTATATTCCAACCTCTTAAGTGTGTGACCCTGTAGGTTCATACATATTTGGACACGACTCGGAAACACCTTTTCGACCGATAATCGATAGAGGTACCTAGCAGTACATATCGATTCCCAAATATCCATAAAGTATTGGACGAACTGACTATAGTGTGATAATGTAATGTTCTCTTTGCTTCACGATATCAGATCGAGCTCAAGGCGAGAGTCATGTCATCCTATGACAGCTCGATCTCTTCACTCATACCGTAGTGGAATAATTTATCTGGATTGACTCTCAATCACATTCGGCATGGTCATGCACTTCCTTAATCCAACTACCTTGAGGGTCCTAGAGATATCTCTCCATTATATAGGAGGAGCAAATTCCATCTTGATCATTCCTATACCTCAGCATGTTTCATGGTAAACCTGGAAGCTTCTTTTATAACTACCTTGTTAAAGAGTAGCGTTTGGGAGCTCCTAAGTGAACCATTAAACATCTAGGAAACCAATGACAATCTCAGGTC
Source organism: Otatea glauca (assembly GCA_036346275.1). Taxonomy (NCBI): domain Eukaryota; kingdom Viridiplantae; phylum Streptophyta; class Magnoliopsida; order Poales; family Poaceae; genus Otatea; species Otatea glauca. Next base: position 3,966,594 of record CM070720.1, on the reverse strand, counting down.
TAAGGATCACACATACACTATGCATGAGATCTACTGATGACACATAAGAACAATTCTCGCAGTGTCTCATGTGGGTCTATCCAACAGATGTTCTCAAACATGTGTCCACATTATTGATTAGAAATCTCCATATCTCTATGACCCGTGAAACTTGGTCATCAATCAATACATGTGCTGATCTATGAAGCATAATTGTCCTATATTATGATAATCGATCAAGGATAACTTGAATAACATCGATATATAGAAAAAGTTGCATGAACAAGTCACTTGTTGATTAATCCAATCAATATTTATTCAAAGGATAAACAATTATATTGTTCCATAAACATAAGGCGTGATACAATCATCTTTATGATTGCCTGAAGGGCATATCACCAATAGTCTCCCACTTGCACTTGAGTCAATCATGCAAGTATCTAATACCCATGGATTTCGTGTGTGCTTCATGCTTTTGCTTTGGGAGCGGTTTTGTCAACGGATCAGATATGTTTAAATCCGTGTGCACCTTGCATATCTTTACATCACCTCTATCCATAATCTCTCGGATAAGGTGATAGCTCCGCTGTATGTGCTTGAACTTTTGATGCGATCTAGGCTCCTTTGCTTGTGAAATGGCACCACTATTGTCACAATAGAGATCCAATGGGCTAGAAGCGTTATCAAGCACACCAAGTTCAGAGATGAACTTCTTAATCCAAATAGCCTCCTTTGCAGCTTCTGAAGCCACAATGTAATCGGCCTCTGTTGTTGAATCAGCAACCGTACTCTGCTTGGAACTCTTCCAGCTCACTGCTCCTCCATTCAGCATGAACACATACCCAGATTGCGAACAATAATCATCTTTATCGATTGAAAACTTGCATTGGTGTAACCACTCACAACGAGCCTTTCCTCACCTCCATAAACAAGGAACACATGCTTAGTTCTTCTTAAGTACTTGAGGATGTTCTTAACTACTATCCAATGACCTTCACCTGGATCTGACTGATATCTGCTCATAACACTTAGAGCATACGACACATCCGGTCGTGTACAAATCATGGCATACATTATAGATCCAATTGCCGAAGCATATAGAATCTTACTCATCCTGTTCCGCTCATCAGGGTTTGAAGGACACTGAGTCTTGCTAAGGCTAATACCATGTGACATGGGCATGAAACCTCTCTTGGAATCTTGCATGTTGAACCTCTTCAACACCTTGTCAATGTACGTATCTTGGCATAATCCAATTAGCTTTTTAGACCTATCTCTATAGATCTTAATTCCCAAGATATATGCTGCCTCTCCTAAGTCCTTCATAGAGAAACTCTTTCTTAATGAAGACTTTACAGATTCCAGGATAGGAATATCATTTCCGATCAACAATATGTCATCCACATATGAGATCAAGAATACAAGTGCGTTCCCACTAGTCTTCTTATAGACGTAGTGCTCTTCTTCATTTCTGACGAAGCCAAACCCTTTGACTACCTCATCAAAACGAATGTTCCAACTCCGACATGCTTGCTTCAATCCATAAATGGATCTCTGAAGCTTGCATACCTTTCCAGCATTCTGTGGATCGATAAAACCTTCAGGCTGTGTCATGTACACATCCTCACTTAGGTTTCCATTGAGGAAAGTTGTTTTGACATCCATTTGCCATATCTCATAATCAAAATATACGGCAAAAGCTAGAATGATCCGAACAGACTTAAGCACAGCGGCTGGAGAGAAGGTTTCATCATAGTCAACACCTTGAATTTTCTTGAAACCCTTTGCCACCAATCGAGCTTTATTGATGTGAACATTTCCATCTATGTCTTTCTTAATCTTAAAAACCCATTTGCACTCTATGGTTTTTACACAATCAGGCAGATCAACCAAGTTCCAAACTTGATTGTCATGCATGGATTTTATTTCGGATCTCATGGTTTCAAGCCATTTCTCAGAATCCGGGTCCATCATTGCTTCCTCATAAGTCTTAGGCTCATTGTTATCCAACAACAATGTTTCTCCATTACCCAACGATAGAAAATCATGCCCATACATTATGGGTGTTCAGCATTGTCTGCCAGATCTATGTGGGGCTGGTGTATCCTCTACAGGTTGTACAACTTCTTGTATAGCCTGTGGAGTTTGGTGGAAACTGAAACACTTTCCAATGGTTCTCGAATCTCTTCGAGTTGCACCGTGCTCCCACTAACTCCCTTGGAAAGAAATTCTTTCTCCAAAATACACCATTACGAGTAACAAACACATTGTTCTCTTCTTTTATGTGAAAGTAATATCCTTTGGTTTCCTTAGGATACCCCACAAAAAAGCATTTTCGTGACTTGGGCATGAGCTTATTAGACATCAAATATTTTACATATGCCTCATAGCCTCATACTTTGAGAAAAGACAATCCAGGACGCTTTTCAGTCCATATCTCATATGGTGTCTTCTCTACTGATTTAGATGGAACCTTGCTAATAGTGAACACGGCTGTTTCTAGGCAAATCCCCAAAAGGACAATGGCAGATTACTTTGGCTTATCATTAACCGAACCATCTCCAACAAAGTTTGGTTCCGTCATTCAGATACCCCATTCCATTGAGGTGTTCTCGGCGGTGTAAGCTATGGAACAATTCCACATTGCTTCAGATGATCACCAAACTCTTGGCTCAAATATTCTCCTCCACGATGTGATCGTAAAGCTTTGATTGTCTTGCCAAGCTGATTTTGTACCTCATTATGAAATTCCTTAAACTTTTCAAAGGATTCAACTTGTGCCCCATTAAGTAGATATAACCGTATGTACTAAAGTCATCGATAAAAGTTATGAAATACTGAAAACCACCTATGACCGTTGCGCTCATCGGTCCACATACATCCGTATGTACAATGGCCAATAAGTCACTTGCCCTCTCAACTATACCAGAGAAAGGCGTCTTAGTCATCTTGCCAAGTAAACCAGATTCGCACGTTTCAAATTATTCAAAATCAAATGAATCTAGAAGACCATCCTTATGGAGCTTTATTACACGTTTCTCATTAATATGACCTAAGAGACAATGCCAAATGTAAGTGGGATTCAAATCATTAGGCCAAAACCTCTTAGCATTTATGTTATAGATCGGCACATGATCAAATTCCAAAATATATAAACCATTAACTACATGACAACTATCATAGAACATATCACTTTTATAAATAGGACAACAATTATTTTTACCAACAAAGTGATAACCCTCTGCCTCCAAACATGAAGCAGAGATAATGTTTCTACTCAAAGTTGAAACATAATAACAATTATTTAGTTCCATAACTAGTCCTGAAGGTAAAGATAATGGATAAGTGCCAACAGCCAATCCAGCAACTCTTGCTTTATTGCCAACACGAAGCTATACTTCATCTCTTGCCAAACTTCTACTCTTTATTAGTCCCTGCATCGAGTTGCAAATATGAGCAACCGATCCGGTATCAAATACCCAAGAACTAATATGAGAAATAACAATATTGATCTCTATAACATTAATACCTGAAGTGGAAGTCGTACTTCCTTTCTTCTTGTCTGCCAAGTACTTTGTACAATTCCTTTTCCAGTGCCCTGTCCCCTTGCAGTAAAAGAAAATGGCACCGGGTTCAGGTCCAGCCTTTTGCTTCTAAAGCTTAGACTTGTTGCCCAAGATCTCATCTTCAGACTTACCCGCACCCTATCATGACCACTAGTCTTAGAGAACTTCTTCTTGAACTTAGTAGTCTTGTGAACCATCATCACATGACTAGAGCTTTTCTTAATGCTTTCCTCGGCTGACTTGAGCATCCCATGCAGATCGGTCAAACTTTTCTCCATGCCATTCATATAAAAGTTCAAAATGAATGGCTCATAGCTTTGAGGGAGCGACTGGAGAACCAGATCAGTGGCCAACTCTGGACCAAGGGGAAAACCAAGCTTTTCCAAGCTCTCAATGTAACCAATCATTTTGATCACGTGAGGTCTAACCGGACTCCCTTCAGCTAGCCTGCACGCAAACAAAGACTTCGTGGTATTGTACCTCTCATCCCTAGCTTGGTTCTCAAACATGCCTTTCAAACCCACAATCATATTATAGGCATCCACGTCCTCATATTGCTTCTGAAGCTCAGAGTTCATGGTGACAAGCATGAGAGAGCTAACATCAACGGCATCAGTACAATGCTTTTCACACTCATTCTTTTCAGCTCGAGTGGCATTCTCAGCAGGTTCATCAAGGTAGGGTTTCTCTAGAACATATTCCTTCTTTTCTTGTTTGAGAACGATTCTCAAATTGTGATACCAGTCGATAAAGTTTGTTTCATTCAGTTTATCCTTTTCAAGAATCGAATGCAAGCTAAAACTAGGTGCGGAGGAAGTAGGTGCCATTTAATCTACAACATAAATATGCAACAGATAAGCACTATGTTTATTCATGATCTTCTACTAAACAATTTAATAGAAAATGTTCCCACTATATGAAACTATGTTCCCTCTAACTATAGATAGTGAGTCAAGATCCAAATTTCATTAAGTCCTAGTGGGCTTTAGCATCACTGCTAGGAACCTAATGTCATTCGGTAAGCAACACCTTGCTAATTCCATCTCATGTAATTCTTTCTGGTTGAGTGACATCTCATGTCATCGACTCAACACCATGCCCCTAGGCCCAAAACCATTTTGATAGCCTAGTTAAGTTAAACCAATGTTCACATGTACGTGTCCGACACATACCCTACCATGTCAAGATAGGTAGCCGCACTCTATTTTGGCAAATGCACTAGTCAACAATCAATACTCGATAATTGCACCAATTCGGCAAGGCATCAAATTAACTTAATTTTCTTTGAGGGAAACTACTCTAACATGATCGAATTATCTAGTAAAATCGCATGTAAAGTAATGTAACAGAAAAATAAATCACAGATAATCATATTAAGCTGTGAAATAGTATGACCCTTGACATAGCAATCTCCATTACCACACCACCTATTCACCGAGGTTTGGAATATGAGAACCCGGGTACCCTCATGACAGGCCCAAGAGGGAGGCCCAGAAGATACTCCTCGTGCCAGGCCCCACTGCCATGCGCAAGGGGACATATCCTAAAGGAAGTTGAACATATATTTAGATATGATAGATACGGTTGTAATCCGAGTCGTTAATTGGGTAGATAAAGATGTAAACTCTATCCTGTAACCGACTAGAATCTTGTAACCGATCAGGAGTCTGTAAGCCGCCCCACCCCCGCTATATAAGGGAGAGGGCGGGCAACAACATAGGGATCCGATCATCCAAGCATAGAGCAATCAAGCCATAGAGCATAGCACACCTCATATCGCCCAGAGCACATCGCGCCTTGAGCAACCCCAGATCCAGATACACAACAATATAATCCCAGCGCACAGGACTAGGGTATTATCTCCTCCGCGAGAGCCTGAACCTATATAATCTCTTATCTTGTGTGACCATCGAGTTTGAGATCTAGCGCCTGCCCCATAATTTCATTGCGGACTACAAAAGTCGACACGAGGCATCATGCTAGAGATCTCCATCCCACCTAGCTATTACTCCTAATTGCTATTATAGAAATACATTGATCATCAAACATCACAAATCGACACGCAGGCCGTTATACAATTATGTGTAGCCTTTGGCTATATTTCATGACACATAGGTCATGACCATGCATCACATACACGAGAGCCATACTATTCACATATTATCCTGCAAAAATAAGTTATGCAAAGAGTCCAATATATCAACCTACGCGGGGTCAAGGGGCGGCGGCATCGGTATATAGATTTCCATGGAAAAATTTCATCAGATTAATCAAATTAATCAAATTCTGAATCAATCTCATCGACTCGATTTCCATTAAAAATCGCTCTGCTTGATTGGACCCGTACAACTAAGCGTCGTTGTTCACCCTTATGGCGGAAATCGATCGATAAGGGTGATTAAACAATGCCGCCATGTACAGCCAATACAATCAGAATAGATTGATCTATCACTAAACCCTAAATATTAAAGCTAAAACCTGATTGATCTCATCAACCGATTACTAACAATCGATTCATCTCATGAACTGATCTAGGTCATCATATCAAACAAGCAGTAGATTCAATCTACTACTACCGCACATCACACATGTGCAAATCATCGAGATCATAAACTAGACGAGGTGGCTCTGATATCACTGAAGGGATACGGGTAGGCTACACTAGCGCACAATAAAATTTTCTACCTCGTAAACTAGAAAGCTGCGCAAGTAGATGATCATGGATCGTTCCCACTAGACGCGCAGTGCAGCGGAAGGAAGTTGTTGCAGCCTGAATCAACGAAGTGCGCGTCTAGTTGCAGTCGTCGATCTACCTCGTTGCGGTGGTTGATCCTCCTCAAGCGGTGGTAGATCATCCCGAACAGTGTTGTAGTAGCAGCAACACCTCTACCGTTGTCAACACGTTCGGAGAAAAGAACACCGTGCGTCGCTGTGCTAGCACCAGAGCGCAAGGGAAGGCTCAAGTGATGATGGCTAGGGTTTCGGTGACTGCACCCTTTTTTTCTATTGCAATCACGAACCCCTTTATATAGCCACCCCCTCCCTCATGGTGGAACCCTACATTAGGGCCCAACTGAAGGATAAAGCTCACTTGGTCCATTAGTGATGGATCCAATCCGTACCACTATATTCTAACCCCTTAAGTGTGTGACCCTATAGATTCATACATATTTGGACACAACTCGGAAACAACTTTCTGACCGATAATCGATAGCGGTACCTAGCAGTACATATCGATTCTCAAATATCCATAAAGCATTGGAAGAACCTACTATAGTGTGATAATGTAATGTTCTCTTTGCTTCATGATATCAGATCGAGCTCAAGGCGAGATTCATGTCATCCTATGACAGCTCGATCTCTTCACTCATACCATAGTGGAATAATTTATCTGGATTGACTCTCAATCACATTCGGCATGGCCATGCACTTCCTTAATCCATCTACCTTGAGGGGCCTAGAGATATCTCTCTATTATATAGGAGGAGCAAATTTCATCTTGATCATTCATGTACCTCAGCATGTTTCATGGTAAACCCGAAAGCTTCTTTTATAACTACCTGGTTAAAGATTAGTGTTTGGGAGCTCCTAAGTGAATCATTACACATCTAGGAAACCAATGACAATCTTAGGTCTAAGGATCATACATACACTGTGCATGAGATCTACTGATGACACATAAGAACAATTCTCGCAATGTCTCATGTGGGTCTATCCAACAAATGTTCTCTAACATGTGTCCACATTATTGATTAGATATCTCCATATCTCTATGACCCATGAAACTTGGTCATCAATCCATACATGTGCTGATCTATGAAGCATAATTATCCTATATTATGATAACCGATTAGGGATAACTTGAATAACATCGATATATGGAAAAAGTTGCACGAATAAGTTACTTACTATTCCATAAACATAAGGCGTGATACAATCATCTTATGATTGCCTCAAGGGCATATCATCAACATGCACAACCTATATGTCTCATGGCAAAGTATGATGAAAAGGAGTGGCTCTGGCATGCGAGGTTTGGGCATATAAACTTCAGAGCATCGAAAGAGATATCACAAAAATATATGGTTGAAGGAATGGCTCATATTGATCACTTGGAGCAACTTTATGAGGCATGCTTGGTGGGAAAACAAAGATGTAATCCGTTTCCACAAAAGTCTTTGTTTCGTGCAGAAATGCCTCTAGAGTTAGTACATGCAGATTTGTGTGGCCCAATTAATCCATCAACACTAGCAGATAATAAATACTTTTTACTCATGGTTGATGATTATTCACGGTTCATGTGGGTGGTGTTGACCAAGAGTAACGATGAAGCCTTGTCTGGTTTTAAGAAGATCAAGGTATTAGCTAAGGTGAAAGTGGACAAGAAGTTGAAGGCTCTACGTACTGATCGAGGTGGAGAGTTCGTGTCACATGATTTTGAGGACTACAGTGCAGAAGAAGGGGTGAGACGACTTCTCACAGCACCGTATTCCCCGCAACAAAATGGCGTGGCAAAACGTCAAAATCAGACCATTGTTTGAACAGCAAGGTGTCTCCTGAAGAATAAGAAGATGCCTCGTCGGTTTTTGGGAGAGGCTGAGAAAACAGTTATCTATCTCCTGAATCGATCGCCAACTCGGAGTGTTGAAGATAAGAATCTATATGAGGTATATGAGGTATGGTACAAGAGAAAACCAAAAATACATCACCTTCGAGTTTTTGGTTGTGTTGCTCATGTCAAGGTGAGAACCCCACACCTCAAGAAACTCGAAGATAGAAGCATGACAGTTGTGTTTGTTGGCTATGAGCCTGACTCAAAAGCCTATCGGTTCTTTAACCCTAGCACTAGAAAGTTAATTGTTAGTCGTGATGTGATATTTGAGGAGGGAAAAGAATGGAGTTGGGACTCTAAGACAGCAGGAAACTATGATAATACACAGGATCTGATTCGCAAGATCAAGGGGGTTTGGAGGAGTCAGAAGAACCTCTACAAACCGATGGAAACGGCAGAACGGATGCTAGCGCAGAGATAGAGCCCGCTACAGATTTCTCCTCTTCAACTGCGACAACTCCTGTGCACACTCTGAGTGAATCATATCAAGCATCACCAACCAAAGCATTTTCATCTCAAGGCCTGGTACATTTTTGTTTATTAGAAGACATTTATGATGCTACAACTAAAGTAGAATCACAAGAATTCGAGTTGTTGATGCTGGCATCAGAAGAACCAACTAGCTTTCAAGAAGCAATACAAGAAGATTGTTGGAAAAAAGCTATGGAAGTGGAGATGAACACCATACTCGAAAACAAGACTTGGTATCTGATGCCACTACCTAAAGGACATAAACCCATTGGGTTAAAATGGGTTTTCAAAGTAAAGAAAGACTTGGAAGGTAAGATAGTGAAGCATAAAGCACGTCTTGTCACGAAAGGTTATATACAAAGACAAGGGGTCGATTTTGAAGAAGTTTTTGTTCCGGTGGCTAGGCTTGACACTATTCGGTTATTTATTGCATTAGTTGCACAAATGGGTTGGCAAGTCCACCATATGGACGTTAAATCAGCTTTCTTGAATGGAGACTTGATGGAAGAGGTCTATGTGTCACAACCACCGGGTTTTCCAGATAAGAAGAGACTGGAGTATGTGTTGAGACTAAAGAAATCACTTTATGGCCTACGACAAGCACCTCGGGTATGGAATTTCAAGCTAGATAGAAGTCTTGTATCACTTGGATTTAAGAGGAGTCCACTTGAACATGCTATGTGTAAAAGAGAGAATAATGGTTTGGTATTGTTGTGGGTGTATATGTTGATGATTTGATTATCACAGGATCAACAGTCGGTGATATCGCTGAATTCAAAAAACAAATGAAGAAATTGTTTAGTATGAGTGATCTTGGATTGTTGAGCTATTACTTTGGAATAAAAGTAAAGCAGTTTGTTCATGGGGTTTCATTGTGCCAAGCAGGATATGCAGCGAAGATTGTTGAACAAGAAGGTATGAAAGGTTTCAATGCTTGCCAAACACCCATGGAGAACCAGCTAAAGTTAAGCAATGTGAGTGAAGATCCCGCAGTTGATGCAACTATGTATAGAAGCATAGTTGGAAGCCTGCGATACTTGGTAAATACATGAGCTGATATTGCTTATGCTGTCGGCATCGTTAGTTGGTTCATGGAGTCACCCACCACTCAACATTATGCTGTCGTAAAACATATATTGAGGTATGTAAGTGGAACTTTAAGCTTTGGCTGTGTTTATGAAAGAAATAGCAAAGTGGAGTTGATGATAATTGGGTACTGTGAAAGCAATTTTGCCGAAGATACTAATGATCGAAGAAGTACTACCGGTACTATTTACTTTTTGGGTTCTAGCTTGATTACTTGGTTGTCACAAAAGCAAAGAATTGTGGCACTTTCATCTTGTGAGGCAGAATATATTGCAACAACAGCTACTGCATGTCAAGGCGTTTGGTTGGCTCGGTTAGTAGGAGATCTTCTGAAGAAAGAACCTAAAACAGTTGAGTTAAGAATTGAAAATAAATCAGCCATCTCATTGTGTAAAAATCATGTGCATCATGAAAGGAGTAAACACCTTGATACATGGTATCACTTTATCCGAGAATGTGTAGAGGATGGAAAATTGAAGTTGCTCATGTCAGTTCAGAAGAACAAAAAGCATATGTATTAACTAAAGCTCTTGGGCGTGTGAGATTTCTGGAGATACGGCAGAAATTAGGAGTAAGAGATGTGAAAGACACACACCAAGTTTAGAGGGTGAAATGTAAGCTAAACTAGTTGTGTTCCTAGTTTGTGTCGAATTTAGTAGAAGTAATAGGAGTCTGAACAGGTGAGTTTCAGAGTTCGGTTTTAAGCAAGTTTAAGGGGTGAGTTTCATGTGGCCCACGACGTGTGTCGTACTACTCAAGGTAAAATTCTCTCATATCTTCTCAATCATTTCAGTACTGCAACACATTACATATGCATATACTTTGTAGGTTCCTATCGAACATGCATCTGCTTCTGCTCCTGCTTCCACCACCCTGACGAGTCATCCATCCAAATATCCAATTCAACTCCTATGCAGAACTCTGAGTTTCAGACACACACCAAGTGGTGATATCTTCGTTCGGGGGAACTCCAGCACATGAGATATGAAGGGCCTGTTTGGTAGAGCTCCAGATCCCAGCTTCACCTGAAATCTGAAACTTGTACGCTAAAATAAAGTGAATTAAGTTTATATTTTTGTTCCAAAATTTGAAAAGATAATCAATCTGAACACTCTTAATACACTCACAGATGCAGCTCCATAGATCTTGTGGAGCTAAGAATAAGTTGGAACCCTACCAAACACACCCGAAGTTTACGTGGACATAGTTCACCTGCACCCTCATGTAGCCCTTCCACAAAGGGTTACCATGCAACGTATCAGTCTCTTTGAATGAAAATGTAATCCTGGATCCAGCCTCAACAGAAAATCTCTCTTCACGACGAGCTGGCATTTGGCATACACCTGCAAGACGTGAAACCAGTTTATCACCCCATTTGAAAGAATGAAACGTTGTTTACTCGAACAGCCGAGAGAAATCCCGACAAGCTCCTCCCCAACATCATCGCACACCAAATGTTCGACATATTTCCCGAGAGAGACGCTAGCACAACAACACCCACAGCTTGCTCCATCACACCATCGGCAGACCGCAGCAAGACCAAATCGACGCTAGACTAACGGGTTCTTCGAAATCTCCGCACGGAGCAAAGCATTTCAGCACCTCGGCGAGCACCTCGTCGCGTCACGCCTGCCGCGCGGCAGCCAAGACATCGATTTCGATTCCTCACACGCAAAAGAAAAAAAAAGAATAATTAGCAATCGGACGTTCGATGACTGTTTATTTCTCGGACGTGTTGGTGCAACATTTTTTTAACGTGTGTGTTATTTTTTTTCTACGGATATTTGTACTGTTATCGAAAGATAAATATTTCACGTGTAGGAAAAAAATACTTCACGCGTAAAAAAAAATGTTACAGTGCGTCTGGAAAAATCAGACGCCCCCGAAAAAAAAAGGAACATAACGCTTTTGAACGAGATTCTCACAAGCACGGCTCCACAGGAGAAGTAAAGCTGGTAGCACCAGAAGGGAATGGGAATTTTTTTTTCTTTAATATTTTTTTTTATTCTTTTTTTCAAAACTATGCGTCCGAATCAAATTTTTGCAAAACTATACGCCCGTCGCCCGTGTATGGGGCGATCGCCCCATACACGGGCGATATGTGCCTCGCCGTCAGCAGAGCAAACGGTAAAAAAGAGCCGTTACACTGTGGCCCCCATCGCCCGAGACAGGGCGATCGCCGAGCTGGGCGACAGTGACCTTCAAAGTCGCCCCTCGCTCGTGCAGCAGCCAAATGAGGCGTAAAACGAAGAGAAAAGAGAAGGAGGAAGAAGAAGAGAAAGAAGAAGAAAAAAGAAGAAAAAGAAGAAGAAAAAAAGAAGAGAAAGAAGAAGAAAAGGGGAAAAAAAGTCGATTAAATGCTTTTGCGAAGGTATTTTTACAAATTTTATAAATCTATTATTTAGGAATTTTACGATTTTGTAGTGTTTAGAAAATTCTGTAGGACTGTTTGTTATTAAAATTCTAATGTAGCATGTAATATTTAGTCGAATTTAGGATTGTGTAGCGTTTAGAACTTTAACGTAGTATTTAGTTTTTAAAAATTTGAGGAATGTATAGTATTAAGTACGTTACAAATTTAGTGTAGTATTAGAAATTTATTGTAGTGTTTAGAAAATTTAGGATTGTGTAGCGTTTATATTTTCTCGGATAGTGTTGTTTAGAAATTTCTTGTCATGATTCATATTTATAACTTTAATGTACTATTTAGTTTTTAGAAATTTCAGGATCAGTATAGTATTAAGTACGTTACAAATTTATTGTAGTGTTAGAAATTTATTGTAGTGTTTAGAAAATTTAGGATTGTGTAGCGTTTACAATTTCTCGGATAGTGTTGTTTAGAAATTTCTTCATCATAGCTCATATTTAGAACTTTAATGTAGTATTTAGTTTTAGAATTTTCAGGATCAGATAGTATTAAGTACGTTACAAATTTATTGTAGTGTTTAGAAAATTTAGGATTGTGTAGCGTTTACAATTTCTCGGATAGTGTTGTTTAAAAATTCTTCGTCATGATTCATATTTAGAACTTTAATGTAGTAGTTAGTTTTAGAATTTTCAGGATCAGATAGTATTAAGTACGTTACAAATTTATTGTAGTGTTAGAAAATTTAGGATTGTGTAGCGTTTACAATTTCTGATAGTGTTGTTTAGAAATTTAATGTCGCATGATTCATATTTAGAACTTTAATGTAGTATTTAGTTTTAGAAATTTCAGGGATCAGATTGTATTTTAGAGTAATATTTTTCCGTCGGACGTTGCGGCATGTCGAAGAAATTGTATTTCCAAATATTTTATGGAGATGGGGAGATAGCACGGGGCGGATGGGGTGGATCTATCATCATTTTCAAGAGTCGTGCAGGGCATATGCATCGAGCGATAGGACATCTGAGGGTTTGTTGGAGTGGATGTCTTGATGTTCGGTTTGGATGCCCAGATGTTCGGTTCTTGGTCGAGCGAGAGTGAGCCGAGCGCAAGACCGTTTTACGAGAGTTGATTCCTATTAACTCGACGTCAACATGGAGGAGTTATATTGGTTTTTCTTAGAGAGCGGGTTTGGCGCTCATGTTGTTGGTACTGATGCTACCCGGTAGCTCCATCGGTGTCGCAAGTTCGTGATGTCGGGTGGACATTACGGCGGAGGGGACATCAAATGTAGAAGGATGCGAAGAGGAAGGCGGCGAGGAGCCCGAGACGAGAGCACGAGATCTGGCGGTGGCGAAGGGACCGGGGCGAGGAGACAGCGGTGGAGGCGCGAGGGTGGCCGACGAGGGGAGGAGGTGGAGGACATTGTTGACTGATGGAAGAGGAGGACCGTGCGGATGAGGAAGTCCACGATGGTGAGCACTCCGACGAGGAGGACAACGCCCGAGGTGCCTATCCTCGTGCGTGGACCAATTACAATTTCAAGACCTAACGATGAATGAAGGAACATTGATGCATGGGAGTATCGTGAGAACGAGGTGACGCAGGGGCCATATATAAAGACAAGGAGGCTGTGATGGATGCGGTGAAGCATCGGGCAATGTCTATCCGCGGCAATTGTGGTTGTGAAGTCCAAGAAGAAGGACTACGACGTGAAGTGCGTAGTTGATTCGTGCCCATGGCGGTGCATGCATACCGAAGTGGACGGACTCGGAAATGCTCCATAGTGATGGAGCATAATCTGAAGCTGGAAGAAGCGGAGCGGGGACACCGCAATCTGTCGTCCACTTGGGTGGCAAATGTGTTTTATGGTCGATCGTGGACAATCCCCATCCGCAGCCTCGATCTATTATCACACCGGAGGAGAGGTTTCAAGATACAAGATTAGCTACGCAAAGGCATGGAGAGCAAAAGGACAGCTCGAAATACGGTTCGGGCGTCACGAGGCTTCAGACGAGAATATTCCCCACTTGCTCGTGGCAATCGCACAAAGGAACCCCGGTACATCCATCGACCTTGCGGAGTTCCCTGCGGGTAGTGCGTGCACCGGGAAGTGGGTATTGCAGCGTGCATTCTTCGCCTTGGGCGCATGCATAAATGAGTTCCGCGATCACACACGGTCCTTTGCATGGACGGCACATTCCTCACGGGGAAGTACAAGGGCGATTCTAATCTGCGATCGCGGTGGATGCCAACAACCGGTTCTACCGGTTGCGTTGGCATTCGTGGAGGGGAAAACACAGAGCTGGTAATCGTTCCTTGAAAGAGTGAAGTCGGCGCTTGTTCTCGACAGTTCGTTGTTTGTGTCATCCATGACCGACATGCGAGGCTGCTAAGGGCGATCGTGGATATGCAACAAGGGTCCGCCGTCGTGGGAGCAGCAAAGTGGCGGATCCGAGGAGCAGGTGGTGCATGAGGCACATGGTGCCAATTTTTCCGTCGATTCAGAACAAGGAGCTTATGAACATGTTCAAGCGCTGTGCAAACAGAACCAACGGAGGAAGTTCGACGCGTTTTGGAAGACGTTGGACGAACTAACGAAGAAGCAATCAATGGATCCGAGAGGTACCGCTAGTTTATCAAGGAACCCGATGGTGTACCATGAGCAAGGAGAGGACCCCACAGCCTTATGTGCGCTGCCGACAGACCCCCCAAACATCCGGCGTAGGCCGGGTACCAGCATAAAGAGTTTCACCGATTAGATACGACATGAGCCTTTGGATAAATGGTCCCTTCTGCACGACGAGGACGGCTCGCGTTATGGGATCATGACAACGAACCTCGCGGAGATTTACAATCTGGTAATGAAAGGCACCGATGCCTTCCACTGGTGGGTATAGTTGAGGGTGTCTTATTAGGGACACAGAGATATTTTATTGAGCGATACAAGACCTCCACAAGATGTATGTCGGACAATCGATCGTCTTACTCAATGTTGTGTCTACCTACATGTCCAAGAAAACATGAAAGGCGCAGACACATCGGGTTACACCGAGAGTGGCGTGGAACGGAGATACCACGTGCATCGCGTGACCGAGGTCGCAGGGTGCCCACCGAGATGACTTCCCATTTGTGCATACTCCGAGCAACGATTGCGAGTGCTCTCGCCGAAACCACGCTGCCGTGACTTGCCGTGCTCACACGCCATTGCCGCAGCCGCCGAGACGCATCAATCTCGCCGTCCGCTCGTCTCCCGCACTACTACAAGCGAGCGTTCTCAACACGTGGCATCACGAGGTGTACGGTACCGAGTGGACGGATCGCTCACAACAGCCCCCTCCGGACCATCGATGGGTACCGACATCCGAATGTTGAAGCCAAGGTCGGACGTTGAAGGACAAGGCGCGTTCGAACGATATGGACGAGTCCGAGGCGCGCCGCAACCGCGGATAATGTAATTTTCCATGTTGTTCCCATCTTTTGTATTTTCAATGGACCGTAAGTTGTGATGTAAGTTGTAATGATCGATGTAATTTTCAATGTAATCGTAAGTTATTTTTCGCATCATGTAATTCTTCGATGTACCAGTTAGTAGCTATGAGGATAATGTAATTCTCGACGCCAGTGTGCCTCGTCGAACATGTCGTTGTCTTTCGTATGTTTGTAATATGAGTTTTTTTGGCTCTCTGCACTTCGGTTGTATTGTTTGATGAGTATGGTACAATTAGTTATTTCACATTTCATTTTGTGTGCACATGTAATTACTGACAAATTTGTTGTATTTGCTTTCTAACAGGCCACGATGGCGCGACCTTGCCCTGAGCTGCTGGACGTGACCGTCGATGCGACCCACCGGTCTAGGTACTCCGCAGAGGAGAACCGAGAGCTAGGGACACTCCGACCTCGGGTGCCCAACGAGCTGCTTCGCATCGACCCACGCTGGGTTCCACGGTAAGCTGCCAACGCTTGCACTCTTTTACGTACATGTACTTACCTGTGAATGCAATTCTAACGACGCATTGCACTACATGCAGGTTGCGAGCGGCTGGCTTACTTCCTCTTTGTAGGATGGTGGAGCAGGTGACTGCCCCGTTAGCGGGCAAGGAGGTCCCGCGGTTCGGGTACGACCGGTCCCTGCTGGCCGCACTCGTGGACCGGTGGAGACCGGAGACGCACACGTTCCACCTTCCGTGCGGAGAGATGGCTCCGACGCCGCAGGGCGTGTCGCACCTCTTAGGCCTCCCATGCGGGTCCAGCAGTCGTGCCGCACGACGCCTCCGTCACGTGGCACGCCGAGTTGTCCGCGCGTTTCGCCGAGGTGCAGCGGCACCCCCGGGCAGCCCCCTACCAGCCCCTTAGGGAGGCTGAGCGCCACGGACCGACGAAGGCGTGGCTGCTTCAGTTCACGGTGAGTACCTCTTTCTTTGAGAATTAAAATAGAAGCGCCAAGTTGCTGATAATGTTTGTTGCGAACGCTGCAGGCTCAGCTTCTCCACCAGCACGCGGAGGAGGCGGGCGTGGCCCGCCACTTGGAGGCATACCTCCTGTTGTTGTTCGGTTGGGTGATGTTCCGCCCTCCCACGGAATACGGTGGACCGTCACCGATCGAGTCGCCCAAGACATCGCCGACACCCGGTGGATGAGGTAACACACTCGGTTCAATTTCGTCTCGGCGAGCACGCCTAACTCCCCTTGTAAACAGTGATGCACGGTGGTCGTGGGCCTCACCGTGCTTGCGGCGACGTCAGAGGTCCAGGCGACGCCGTCTCTCGGCGAGCACGACGCGACGATGTCGTTGCGCCCTACTCCTCCGCCAGTGGTCTTGGGAGCGCTTCTCGGCAGGCGAGTTGTTGACACGACACCGCACTCGAGGAGCTTTACGGAGACGACCGGTGGGATCGCCCACCTTGGGCCACCATCGGGTCCGACGCAGTATGCTCCTCGTATCTTTTCCCCACTAACGCACTTGAATAACCTTCGCCATTTCTTATTTCCTCGCAATGGAGGTTCGCACACCGACAGTGAGGAGGTCCTATCGAGTTCGCTCGAGTTCGACCGCCTCCACGACGAGGACGTGCGGTGGACGCCATACACCGCAGACGACGTCCACGCCCGAGCACCTCACGGGTCTCCGTGCTTTGCACGCGAGATGAGGCCTTTGGCTCACCCGTAAGGTGCTCGCCTTTGACCTTTGTGTCGAGGAGTACTCCCGCACCGAGTGCTGCGCGATTCGGCTGCTCCATCCTTTCCTTTGCCGCCTCGTCACGTTGTCGCACGTGGCGCCACAGTACTTGCCCCGATCCTACTACTCCGCATCTTTGCGAAATTAATGTGGTGTGTACTTACTGCTTTTGCATTGCAGATGACCGGATGGGTGCTGCGGTGGGCTCTCAGTTCGCGCACCGTATGCAGCCATGGGCCCTGCAGTGGGACGCCGCACTCGACGAGAAGGTCACCGAGACCCGGCCGTACGACCATGACATGTACGATCAGTACATGGAGTGGTTCGCCTCACAAGACTCGCCTCAGGGTGGGGGACACACCAGCACCGTGACGTCGCCGCGGCATGCATCGGTAGCGGACACGTACCCTTCACAGATGTCCCAGAGGGACAACACCTCGGTAAGTGTCGCAATCGAACCTACATGGGAACGTCTTTTTCATGTAACTTACGTAATACCAATCTGACGTTACATGCAGACTCAGCTCTTGGCGGAGATTGAGGTGGAGGCTGTGTCCATGTTGACACACTTAGAGGGGGGCATACAGGTGACCACCGCCGAGTCCGAGACAGCTTGGGGTCGGGTCCTCGCTACGGTGAGGCGGTTGGCTCGCTTGGCCACCTGCCGAGGGCGCGGAGACGTCGGCGGACGCAGCACACCACGTCACTTCGCCCCAGCACCTCGCCCTACCCCCCCGGTGCCCCGTCACGCCCCCACGCAGCTGCAGGGGGGACAGTGGGCTGACGAGGCTCCTTTCGCGTCTCGCCCTACCCCGTCGGTTCCTCGCTACGCTCCCACGCAGCAGCAATGGGGACAGTGGGCTAGGGAGGCTCCTTCTGTGTCTCGCCCTACCCTGTCGGTTCCTCGCTACGCTCCCACGCAGCAGCAGTGGGGGCAGTGGGCTGCGGAGGCTCCCTCGTCGTCCCGCGCCCCAGCAGGACCCCAGGGTGGTTTCGACGAGCCTTTCGACGACGAGTTCGACCTGGAGGAGTACCTTTCGACCGACTACCTCGACCCCTCTCAGCTCTCGGGTGCGCCGCCACAGGACTTGGCCTCGCCGCCGCCGCACTACTCTACGCCTGCGCCGCGGGGCCGGCCTAGGAGGGACGTCCGTCCGCCGTCGCCACTCACCTACCCCACGGGCCAGATTAGGAAGCGTGGCCGTGATTGACTTGTTGTACGGATGTATTTTTGTAATGGCTTTACGCTCAAGAAGACATTGTATAACTCCCGAGTTAGTAACATGACAGCGTTATCACTATAAATTGTTCAAATCATTTATGCATTGCTTGCCTATGCCACACGACGTGACAACACACCAACGCTTTGGTACACCTATCGCCTCTAGTAGGGCGATCGCCTAATGTGAGGCGATCGCTTACATGGGGCGATCGCCCAAATATGAGGCGATCGCTCCATACCCGGCGATATCGCCCTTTATAACATTCGTTCTCACAAGCGGTCTCGCAAAGAATAGCGGAGAAAGAATAGAGGTGAGCATCAATCGAAAATGCCGAGGCGCAAGTGCAAAGGGTAAGGGAAGGCAAAGGAAGAAGCAAGTGCATGCCCGCTGAATTTAGCGTATCAAGATCTCTTCCTACCTCGTGGAGTCAGAGCACCCATGTGTATGTGCGGAGATCTTTGCAGTTTGTCCGCTCTTGGGAAATTTCAACTTGGAAGAGGAGGTATTGAAGTGCCGCAACTACGCCTTCGATCCGCCGGAGAAGAGCTCAAGGATCGCCGCATGGTAACAATCGTGCGGGTTACATAATATTTGTGAATGAAATTTCGCTAATTTACGCTTTCATGCAATCACCTCCGCCATCGTGTGAATTTGAGCGATGGTTTGATACGGAGATCAACCCCGAGGACCAACGGCTTCTTGACCAAGCCAACCGGCAGATGAGTTCACGCGCGGTTTCAAGAACAACGCGATGCCGCACGCGAGGAGGCATGTAGGAAGGAAGCGGAGGAGAAGGAGGCCGAGAGAGAGAGAAACGAGAGAGGCGCGACGTGCGCAGAAGCCCACGAGGCATGGGCGAATGGGAAGTGGCCTCAAGCACTCAATAGACGTCTGGTGTTAACTTTGGTTTTCTTTGTTCGTGGTACTCCTTTCGTTTTAAGTCGTAATAAACAAAGGCGGCCCAACCTTCAAGAGTATGCTCACCGTCCCGAGGGCTCAGATATGTCCCATCGCTCCAGCTTGTCCCAAATGATGTTATTTTCTCCATCGAGATAGGTTATAGCATTTTCGTTCACGATTTGATTTCATCGAGTTTTACCATCGTTTATAAAGATACGGCAATTTTCATGTTTTACCGATTGCATGTTCTGACAACAATAAAATAGTGCACCCTAAAGTGACATCTAAATATTTTTACATAATTGTAACCTATGCAAGCCCAAGAATGCAACAAAACTGGTTTTGTCAAGTTTTGAGGTCGTTCAGACATTATTCTAACTGCTTGAACAATGAATGTTATAAAGGGTTTAAACTAGCCATCTTTTATTCAAAATGCAATCATATTTAGATATTTTTGCAAAAATGAAGTGCATAAGGTTGTAGTAACTTATTCTATTTATTTCATGAATTATGGATCAACACACATTATAATTCCTTCACAATCAACAGCTAGAGCCTAGCATTCAACTCAAATAAAAAAATTCTGCAAACAACACATGGATTTTTATTTTACACTCTAATTCTTCATTCCAAAATTTAAATTTAGAAACAAGTTTCATTTAATTTGGACACTCCTAGCAAAAGTTACGGGGTTTATATTAAAAAGCATATAGTAATTACAAAACAAAACTAAAAAAAGGCTCATACCGCCGCCTGTCTCGGGCGATGGGGGCCCACTAACGCGCGCGAACGGCGTTGACGGCAGAGGGCACCGATCGCCTGTGTATGGGGCGATCGCCCCATACACGGGCGACGGGGGGGCATTTTTGTCATTTTTTTTTCGGACGCATAGTTTTGAAAAAAAGAATAAAAATAAATATTAAAGAAAAAAAAATTCAGGGAATGGCGCATGTGTGGAGATTACGTACAGCGGCTTGTCGGGCTGACGACGAGGTTACGTTGCTTCGAATCCCAAGCCTCCGGGCCGAGCTCGGGGAGGAGGCAGCGGGCCGAGCCGAGCTCGCGGAGGGGGGTTGGAGGCGTGGAGGCGGCGGGGCTGAGCTCCGTGAGGAAATGCCGAAATGGAGTAACCAGTCAATTTCTTTAGGGCCGGGTTTATGAAGATGGGCTAGCACATCTCTATCAATTTCTTCCAGAACCGGGACAGATGTAATTAGAATTACAATCGGTTTTTTCGAAACTGATACAGATACAATGAGCATTACAATCAGTTTTTACTAAGAACCGATACAGATGCAATGAGCGAACCCTCCCAAAATCAGTTCTAGAAAGCAAGTTACTGAGTTTATCGTTTTCCTTGTGCAATTTTGTTATTGTGCCTCCTCAGCAGTGAAGCACAAACCGGAGTGTGCATTAACAAGTGGTGTCACAATTATAATTCCAAACAACCAATACAATCTAATTCCAAAATTTTCTCATACAAAGAACAATGAATTCTGCGGGCTGGACCGCTGGTGAATTGGGGATTTATTCCACTCACCTCGTTAGCAGTCTAGATGGAGGCAACGCCAGGTGGGGGAAGAGGAACAGGAGGCCGCACCGGGTCTGAGGACATGAAGGGTAGGTCGCACTGGATCTGGTGGACACGGATTCAAGGGAGGCCGAGCTCGCTTGGGGAAGACGGAGGGGACGCTGCGCTAAGGTCAGGGAAGATGAAGGGGAAGAGGCACCAGATTGAGGGAGTGATGCGGGGCTGAGGTGGAAGGAGGGATGTGGGGATGAGGCGACGAGTTCCGGCAATGATTCCGGCTGGCGGCCGAAGACGGCAAGGCCAGGGGTCGCCGAACCCTAGCGGCAGGATGAGGCGTTGCTAGGGGTCGACGAACCCTAGCGACGAGATTGGCGAGTCGATTGGGGTGGGAGAGGAGTCGACTGTGTTGAACATCTGTATTTATATCAATGGCAATTGCAATGGAGTTGACTATGCCGGGGAAGAACGGTGGTGGCGGTGCTCGAGGAGGAGGGAGGCGGCGCTCGGTGGCGGCGTGGAGAAGGGAGGTGCGAGAGAGAGAGAGAGAGAGAGGAGGGGTGATGGTTTTATTAAAGTGATATATACTGATATCATCCCAACCGGTTTCATAAAAAAACCGTCTGTGATATTAATATCATAGACGGTTTTTTAATTAAACCATCTGAGATATGTATTGACATCATCACAGATGATTTTATCCAAAAACATTCTATGATGTGCATTAACAACATCGCATACAGTTTTAGCCACTAACTGACTGTGATATAATATTTTCACAGACGGTTCTTATAAAATCGATAAGAACCGTCTGTGATTATATTTACCACAGACGATTTTTGAAAACTGTATGTGATAAGGAGTCTAATATAATCCTTTTTTAGTAGTGTCAATTGGGAAGTGTGTGTTTACCTTGGACTAGATCATGGTTACCTCCCTAGCATCTCTACCTTAAGTGCTTTGATTTCTATTTTGTTCACTTATCTTATATTAAACATTGTAATTTTAGTTATGGTCCACCACCGCTAAAATCAACCCATCATCAACCTAGTGTACTTGCTCTAAGTAATATTTTCTTAATATTAAAAGAAGTGATACACAGTCTTTACCGTTTTAAAGAAACCGCACGGATTATCAGCTTCAATTCAAATTTGCACAGACAGCTTTGAATATGTTTTAATTTTTATAATGTTTTTAAAAAATTTCAGAAGCAATACTTCCAATGTTTTCAGTTTTGAAATGTAAAATTTTACCCTCGTCAAAAATGAAATTATAACTTTCTTATTTTATTGATTTACCTATATTTTTTATGCCATGATTTAAATCCCAATGTTGAATTTATAAAAAATCCAATTTTAACGTTATTTTTTTAACTACCAAAAAAATTTCTGTATTTGAATTAATATGTCCCAAATAATTTTTAATATTTTGGAGGATGTAAAATGAACAGTTCATAGTTTACAAGTGTTTACTCAACAAGGCAAAGAGAGCGTGTAAAATAAACTTATTATTCACCCAACATTGCACCTGGTCCAATTAGCTGATGAGTATAGTTTGGTTCCCACGGACCACATGTTAGCTGTGGATTATTTATCTACAATTTTTCATAACTACTTATTTTCTGAAATTTGAATGCGCAGCCCATGGATTTTGAACCTCAAAATAACTACACAAGTTACTTATTCCCGCCTTCTCAAAAGAAAAAAATTACCAATATGTTTCTATGTATTACTATTTAAGAAGGTTTTAAATCGCGATTTTCGTGGCAAGATTGTCCAAAAAAAAATGCTACAGCAGCTATCGCGGAATTTATCCTTTGTTGTTTTTTCCATGTTAAAAGATTTTAAAAATAAATATATATACAATAAAAATCACCTCCAAAACAAATCAATAAAACATGGTACATTAGAAGGCACAAATATTTTTATAATAAGAAAATGAGTCAAGCTGGGAATCAACAAACATACTAATACATGTCCAAAAGATTATAAATGATAAATATATCATAATGTTCTTAACAAAAAGTACTTAATCACTAAGAAATATGGATGTTGGATAATTGAAGAAATGCGAGGTGAGGTCTTTTACAAGGTTTTCTCAAAGTTTAAGTTCATGGGAGATGCGTTTAGGCCTTTTAGTAACGTTGATTTTAAAATGTGTCTAATATTTTGACCCATTGGTATCTATGTAGGATAGCAGAGTTATCATTAGCTACAAAGCTACGTCAAACAGCGAAGTTGTCACAGCTATAATGCTTGTAGCTAATATAGCAAAATATTGGTCTGTAGCTTCGCATTTGGGGTAAAAAAAAACTATAGCATATGTATAGCTAGCTATTTAGAACACCACTATTTAAAAGTTGCATAAATATTAAAGTATGAATTAAAATGCATATAAGGATTTCTTATATCTTTACTCTTTTTTTTTCAAAATTTGTATAATTTATATTAGAACGACGATGTATAGAGTGCATTGCTCAAAAAATAAATTCAACGACACCCGTTACATAGATATTCAATGAAGCCGGGACCTGTCCTCCGCTAGCGAAATACATCCGAATTCTATCTAGCTCGGCGCCGTCGTGACTTGTTCAAGCCATCGTTCCGCGCCGCCACCACCCGGTCGGCACCGGAACTGTGGCGTTGCGCAGGCGCAGTAGCTTCTCCTTTCGTCGTCCAACGATAACAGTTCTAGCTCCAGTGATTATTATATAATTCGGTTTTACATATTGATATAATCTCCAAAACAAAGTTTTGACAATTAATTTCTATTATAATATATTTATAAAACTCCATAAAATTATAATATTATGAAAATATTTTTAAAACAAATTTACACATATGATTTTAATATATCCAATTAAATATTTAAAAATATATTCGAAGCGAATGTTTTAAAAGTTTAACCGCATCTATATCTAAAACAATAACTATTTGTAACTTGAGTGAGTACTCTATTAGTAGAGATTAACTAGATAATCATACGCGGCGTGCCACACCGCGGGCGTCGCTCCCCACACGTGCAAATCAAGAAAACGTGCGACTGCCACTCCCTACGCGAGCAAATCGAGGAAACACCCGAAACGGTTGAAAGGATACAATCCGCGATTTCGCTAGAACGGAAGGTCCACCTCCGGAAAAACGGAAAACAGAAAAAAAGGACAAAAACTTTTTTTTTCTGGAAAAGGACCTAAACAGAATTTTATGTTTTCCGAAAAAGGGTTTAAACATAATGCTAGAAAAATGCAAAAAGGACCTAAATGCAATATATATATATTTTTTAAAAAGGATCTAATTGTATTTTTTTCCGAAAAAGACATAAATGTAATTTCGATTTTCTGTAAAAGGATCCGAGCGCAATGACAAAAAACGCATAAAGGATCTAAATGTAATATATATTCTTTTTTAAAAAAATGATCTAATCGTATTTTTTCCAGAAAAAAACCTAACCGTAATATTTTTTTCGGAAAAAGCATCTAAACGTAATTTTTTTTTCACGGCTCGGCTCGAGGCGAGCCGCCGCCGAACCGGCTCAAAGCAATCACAGCCCGGGATTCCTTCGACATTTAGTGGAGGTATGATTGACGGCATGATTAAAACCGAAATAATTTAGTGCGATAATAATTATTGGGTACTAAATCGATAATAATTATTGGGCACAATTTAGTAGACCTATTCAATGGGCGAATCAATGAACGCACCGACAGTCAAACCCACCGCCAACCGCAAACATAAACAAAGTGGGTGTTTGGTTCGAGGACTAGACGGTGTATGGATGATTTTAGCTCTTAATCTAACACATGTTTGATTTGGTTTGACAAATGAAATAGATTAGTTTATTACTATCTCATTCTTTAAGTACATTATTTCTACCAAAATTTAAGGAATGATTCCATAATCACTACTACAGATTATACCATCACAGATGGTTCAAAACCATCATCGCAGACGGTTTTTCGAACTGTCTGCGACCATGTGTCAGTGATATAACAGAATATCACAGACGGTTTCGAAGTCGTCTGTGATATCAACATAACCATCTGTGGTACTGCAATATCACAGACGGTTGTCTGTGATACTTAAATATCACAGGCGGTTTCTAAATAGAACCGTCTGTGATCCTCTTTTTTTCCCCACACCCCAGCAGAACTTTCATCATTATTATCTATTGTTCAAAATTTTCTTCTGCTTAGGTATTTCTGCAATGACATTTATAAGGCACAACCAGTTATAGATTTAGTAATTGAACATCTATACTTCCTAGATGCATCGAGGCAACAGTTTGTCTGATCGGAATCATCGTATGGACTCTATACAATGACTTAATAAACTCTATAATTCAAGAAGCATGGCTGCCTATGGTATTCTCATTCGGGGATGACGATAAAGTGATAACGATAAATCAGCGTATTACACCTTTCGGGTCGAACTGTGGAATGAAATGTATTTTATCTAAGAATCCATCAATATTATAATAAGAAAGGAGATGAAAGTGCTTCAAAACTTTATATTTTAAGACTATTCTAATCAGACAACCTGTTGCCTCAATGCATTTAGGAAGTTTAGATATTCAATTACTAAATCTATAAATGGTTGTGCTTTATAAATATCGTTTAGAAATACCTAAGCAGAGGAAAATTTTAAACAACAGGTACTAACGATGGAAGTTCTGCTGGGGGTGTAAGGAAAAAAAGAGGACCACAAATGGTAGCTTGCTGGAGAATTGTATTAGGTAAGAAAGATAGTTTTAGATTAGGTAAGAATTGGATTAGGTAAGAATTAGATTAGGTAAAAAATAGGATCACAGATAATACTTTTGCCATGGCCATGGGTATTACGGTTTTTTCGAGGTGAAGTAGAGAGGAGAGCAAGTACAAGAGTAGCTATGTGAAGAGGAGAAGAGAGGCTAAGAGAAAAGATTGCAATGACATCTTGTATAAGCAATCTATTTAATTAGGAATTCAACTTAATTTGGTGATCGATAAAAATTATATTCTTGAACTAGTTTAATTTCAGGTCATTGGTATTTTTAGAGCACGGACAATTGGCTAGTGTAATAATCTTTCTCATAACCCATATATCAAAGGTTTTAATTCAAAACTTAACATGTGGTTGTTTCTGTGATTACTTCACACAACATGTACTTCATATTATCACATATTCACATCCCACAACACATGGTCACATGTTCTGCATGCATATGTAGTTCATCCAAAATTTTATATAATATGTAATTCTCATGCCTGATGTCTACTCTGCACCAATGCAAGAAGCTTATGTTACCTCCCTCTCAATACACCTACACTTATTCCCCACTGCACGTACATCAATTGCCATACATATTTGACTGATTGTACTGATGGACAAATAAGCTAGTTAGGAACATGCTTTAAATTCAATCAACTATATATAAAAGACAGCTCACTAGCTTAATATTACGAACAATTATTTGATACTTGTCAATTAGTTTCAATTTTGAATTTACCAATTTTACATAAAGAAGCTATGCCCTAGCAAGCTTCTCTTTCTTGATCAATCATCAAACACAACGACAAACATACTCAATGGTTCTATAGCTCTTTTTTCAAGTACATGAGTAGACATATCCATGTGAAATTGACAATACAAATGCAAAGATGTCTATGATAAGGAACCGTGATTTTTTTTGAAACCAATAAACCATACTATGATAAATAAAAACAAGAATTAGATGAACGAATCTTTAGACCCATGTTTTATCAAGATCTATTCTGAAATCCACAAACTCTTTATTCCAAATTGTAAATAAAAAATCACATGATATATAAAAACTTTTGGCTTCAGGAATAATGTATGTTCTAAGAGATACTTTGGTCGCCTTCCGAATGATCCATGGTATCAATCCTTGCGACATATATCAATATTAACAACTGGCAGCACCAAAATATAGGGTAGTGATCATCCATGCAAGCAACTCACCGACTGGGAAGAGAAGGAGTAGCCGACGGGGAGTAGGATGCTCACGGCCGGGATGGTCGTCGTCGTACCCACAGCCTCATGCACACGGGATGATTGTCATCGCCCTCACGGATGCCGGGGACAAGGAAGCCGATCGAGGAGGCCGAAGTGCCGGGGAGGAGGATGCAAGGGAGGACTTTGCCGGGGAGGAGGTCGCCCAAGAGGATGATTGATGGGGTGCTAGGGTTTGCGGGAGACGAAACACATAGGTTTGCACTACAAACTTCTATCGGTATGTTTATATAGTGGTCTGAGGTCATATCACAGACGGTTTGTAGTTAGAACCGTCTGTGATGTGAACTTATCACAGACAACTCGTATTTAAAGCCGTCTGTGATATTATCGCAGACGATATTTAACTAAAACCGTCAGTGATATTGATGATTAACGGTTCATGAAGAGTATCATCTGTGATTATCTCACTAACGGTTTCACTATATAACCGTCAGTGATGTTCTTTATCCCAGATGATTTTTTCTAACCGTCTATGTTGAAGTGTCTAATATAAGTCTTTATGTAGTAGTGAATAAACCAACCCATTCATGGATGAGGTGAGCTCTCAAACAAAAACCGCAATAATTATTTAAATGGACACAACTAGGCATTCGAACCTGAATATACAATAAAAAAAAATCCCATCGTAGAATTGTATATACATGAAATCTTCTCCATGCTTGAACATCTTAAAGTTCACAACCTACAGGTTTAAATCTCAGAGTACACCGCGGTGGGAAGTTGAGGGGAAAATGGAATTTATTTTCTTTTGCTTTGGAACCTTAACCGGAGCCTTCAATTTTTCGATTGATGCATATCGCTATACAGCATAGAGAGGTAAAACGGATACAAATCATCTATATTATTCAACTAACGTAATAGTTAGGATACCAATATGGTTTATAAATTCCTATCTAAATAATATTTTCTCCCCTATTCAAATTCGTATTTGAATTCTCCGCAAAACTATATGGATGCGAATTGAGTTTAGATATTTCGATTTGAAATGTTATAATATCTGAACTATTCAAATTCAAATTGGATGAAGCAATATACATATTTTATTGCAGTAAGTCAGACTTGTTGGAAATGTTTTTACTTAAGAATATGTGTTGATGTCAGAAACTTGAAGCGTGGTTTCGACAACAAGACACCGCATTTAACACCGTTCAAGCGGTCGATTTGACTCAGAATCGATAAGGTGAAATATAAACATTATTTAAAGCCGATTGTGAAGATCAATTGGCTTAAATTCAATCAGCTCAAAGCCGATTAAATTGAGGCAAAAAGGTAAGTCCAACTAGCCGATTAAGGCTAATCGGAGGATAAAGGTAGATCGATTCTGAAGAAGGCGATACGTAGCAAAATCAGAATAAATCTACCCTGGGCGTAATTGATGAAGATCAACAATCGGCGATGCGCAACTTTATTGATCAAAATCAAATTACAGAAAAGATTCTAAGTTATAAAAGCTACTCCTAGTCGACAGAAAAAAGAGAACAATGTAAATTTATAGATTTGATTGTGTTGTTGTTTTTGCAGCTCGCCATTGTCCGCCTTTTATATCCATCGGCCGATAGAGTCCCAGTACAGCACGTTTTGGGAGTAGCATCCGTATCGGCCTTTATTTTTGGAGTAATTTCCTTAATGATCTATCTTGTTTCCAAATATCTTGATCCGTTATCCCAATCGTATCTTGCTGATTCTAGACTACCGATTTAACCATACTTGCCAAATTTTGGTGCAAACATATGCCCCCATTTTTGAGAGACGACTTGTTATCTCTCAAAAATTGTAACCATCGGCTTTTGTTCCATCGGCTAACTACTAACTCTCATTCAGTACCTGCCGCTTTAATTGCGCCATAATTTCATGACACACACATAGTGCGCTTTAACTGCTCGTGTCTTTTGAGATCCATTTCCCGTCGCTTCAAATTTTTCACCGTGCTACAAATAAGCGGCCCCCACACAGTCATTCTTCACACACTCAAGCTCTCGAATCATCTGCAATCGGCTATAGTCATCAAGTCCTTCAGTGCCCACTGCCTTCAATCGCCTTCCTGTCAAGATCATCTGAATGGATCCTTCTCAGGTATTCATCCTAATCCCAAATAGCAATGACCAATTTTATCTAGGCTCGGTAGGAAATCTAAATGCCGATTCCGTTATAAATGAAGAAATTCCTCGCCTTCTCTATCGGCTGCTGGATATAATATAGAGGGTTGGAGTAAGAGCTTCAGGGCTTGGCCGACAGTGCTTAAGGGATGGAGATCTTGGTATATCCGTGTAGCAGCCCAGAAGAGGGGTGAACGGGAAAAAATGGGTATAGCCGAATGTCTCCCCCTCTCTTTAGCCGATCTAGAGGCCAATGAGCTCTTAGTGGCCATGGCTTGCTATTTCTTGTCAGACACCATTAATGCATTTGTGTTCCACACTGACCTCGTCGGCCCAAGTCTTCTAGATGTAGCTCAATTGTGCTGCCTGAGACCAGATGGAGAACAAATATCGGCTTACATGGCCAAAACCAGATACAAGCTTATCAAGTCTAAAGGTGAGGGATGGGCTAAGTACATCAGCAACAACAATAGAGTGCATGGACCAGTATCGGATGAAGAACACGTTGCATTCCTCAATCTCTGGCTAGATCAATTTTTATTCTGTGGTGCTTCTCTGGGGTCAACCCAAGTATATCAAACCATAGCAGAGCGACTAGTAGAAGACCATCAATTAGCCCTTGGAAAAATGCTGTTAAGGGCAGTCTACCAGATAATGCATATAATATGATATCGGCTTTTTACTAGTTTCACAAAGTTCACCATTGGTAATATCAGAGGACCGCTATGGTTTATTCAGATCTGGCTATATTGCTTGTTTAGCCAATCATTTTAGTTGAACCCATCTGAAGATACAGCATTCCCTCGTGGAGACACTCCGGAGGGTGCAGTGCCCCAGTTTAGAGCCAGCCGACCTTATGGGGAGAGATTTATGATGTGCTCTGGGAATGAGACAAAAGTGACGCCTATCGGCTCCAAAAAGTATTTAACATTCTTCTTACAGCTTGATAGCAATGAGTTCAAACAAAATGACTTCTTCAGTTACACAAGTACAGCTGATTTTTCATGGCCCTCTTTTCTACACTTAGATGCCGATAGTGCTCTAATGCCGCAAGAGACTTTGGATTTATTTAAACTTTTCATTTCGCCAAGCATATTGCACGTCGGCCTTCACACAAGAAATCTGACTTTTTAACCTTCATATGAGTTTTATTGCCCATCAATTTATGCTAGGCAATTAGGCTTTGGCCAGATTATTCCAAACTTACCATTTCTCAATCGGCGTCAACCAAGAACTAGAGTTCGCAACGCAGTCATAGCCGACATCGTCCTTGAGATAGCCGACGATCTTCAGATTGAAAACTTGCCACATTTATATTGAATACGTGTCGGGCAGAACGCTTTTCTTCTTGGTGGTCAACAATTGCAGAAGCGCTTTACTCCAAGAAGACAACATCGATTATTGTTAACGATTTTTTTCCAAATCTTCCTGAGTCGATGTAACATCCCAAAATTTTCATATTATTATTTTTATTGTTATTTGTGCACTTTGTGAAATTCTGGAATTTATTGGATTTTTCTGGAATTTATTTTGAAGTATGTATTTTGGCCTTTTGAGCAAACTAATTAAATATATACAAATTTAATATAAATTTTTACCAAAAATATTTAATTTAAGTCCAAAATGTCTCAAAGTATTTTTGAGATTTTTCTAGGATTTTTCGTGATATTTTATTTGCCTAAAAACAATTTAATGAATTTCTAGAATTATTTTAAATAGGAAATCGCAGAAAAATTGAGTGAATAGTACTGGGTTGAAGCCGAGCACTATTCACGCAAGGCCCAAGTTCTAGAACATCGAGTATGGACCGTTGGATCAAGATCTGGCGGTTGATGGCGTGGTGGAAACCCTAATGAGTATACCCGTTGGATTTTGCGTTCGGCTCAGATGGTGCCACGTTGTAGGAAATCGTGACCGTTGATCGCTGATGTAACGGTTGGTAGTTGTCACCTCCGCGCAGGACTCGGAGAGCGCCGTCGTCGTGTCGGAGCCAGACTCCGCCGTCATGTGAGCCTAGGGTTTCGGTTTGAGCGTGTTTGCCGAGGGTATTTAAGGGGAGGATGGGTCCCCGAGGATCGCCAGCTCGCAGCGCATTTGTTTCTCTAAAGGACCGTCGCCTGAGCCACCGTCGTTATCACGCAAGAGCTTGCCGTAGTAGAGGACACAGCCACCACGGTTTCCGTCGTGAATCGTCACCGTCTAGCCATCTTGGCCGCCTTTGGTGCCAGATCTGGGGTGCCCGCGTTGCGCCGCGTCGAACCCGTGAGGAGACATCGCTGAAAAGCTGCATCATCGTTGTGAAGATTGTTTTCTTCCCCGCTGCAGGTAAAGCATCGGCATCATCACGCCATCGTCGAGTTGGAGCTTCGTCGACCGTCGGATCTGGAGCAAGTGTCTGAGATCGAACCACATATGCGTATCAACAGTAAACCCCATCACCTAGTATGCACCGTTGGATCTGATCGGGCGGACAGGATGTCACCACGTTGCACTCAACCTGGGCCATCCGATTGGACTTCCATGGATCGGATCGAGCCGTAAGCAGCAGCCAATCACATCGCGCTGCGTGGCAGACGCGGGCACCGAGGCGCCATGGACCAGGAGCACGGTGAGCTGGCGCGAATCCATGCACCAAGTCCATAGACTGTGCCACGTGTCGCTCTATGATTGGTCAGGGCATCACTGTTGCCATACTGACGTCAGCATGATGCAGTAATGCGGTTTTTCAGTATAAAAATAATTCAGGAAAATCAGATTTTCTATTTTTGTATTTTTAGAATTAGTTCAATCTTTGAAAGGCTATATCTTGTGCATTTTAACTCGGATTTGGGTGATTCAAATGTCTAAAAATTGTAAATTAAGATCTATTTAATGTGGAATTTTTTTTGATTTTTTGAGTTTATTTGCTCTCTGCTTTGGTATTTATTTGCTTTTCTCCTTCGATACGTGTAGATGTTGAATTGTGCGACACTTCGGAGGAGGATCCGTCAACTCAAGATCAAGTTCCAGAGCAAGACCAGAACCTATTCCAAGGCAATTTGTGCTTTGATCATGTTGAACCCATGTTTGTAAAATTGCTATATTGTTTTACTCAATTGCATAGTATTTCAAGTATACAATTGTTTCAAATTAAATTGGGATCTAGTTAATCAGCCAATTGATCTATACCCTAACTTGTCATTTGTATGTTATGATCTATTGTCACCCTAGATTGGTTCACTAATAGTTGGTTAATACTAAAATAAACATGGGATGGTTGGACCGTGCACTACTACAGAATGGTACATCACTATCGCTTCATCTGTGTCGGTTCTTAAGTTTTTAGGAAGAAACGATTGTGATAGATGACTTAGGAGAGGCATTAATCACAATCACTATCGGTTCTCAGGTTAGAAGTGATAGTGATGTAGCACTCGAACATTACAATCGGTTCTTATGCGAAGTGATAGTGATGTGCATTATCATCACTATCGGCTTCCACATAGAAGCGATAGTGATGAGAGTACACATCACTATCGGTTCTTATTTAAGAAGCGATAGTGATGATAATGCACATCACTATCGCTTCTCACAAAAGACCGATAGTGATAAGACGCACACATCACTATCGGTTCTATTTAAGAAGCGATAGTGATGATATCGCACATCACTATCGCTTCACAAAAGAACCGATAGTGATGAGCACGCGCTCATCACTATCGGTTCTTTTGTGAGAAGCGATAGTGATGTGCATTATCATCACTATCGCTTCTAAATAAGAACCGATAGTGATGTGTATTTTCTCATCACTATCGCTTCTTATGTGAAACCGATTGTGATGATCGTGATAATCACTATCGCTTGTCTTATAAGAACCGATCGTGATGTGAATGATCACATCACTATCGCTTTTATATGAGAACCGATAGTGATGTACCTCGTTAGGTTAATTATACCACTCGAGCGTAACTCTTCTCTGCTATTGTTCCAGGAGGTTTCTCCGCCGCCACCGTAAAAAATAGCTTATATTCGTGGTTGGAAGCAATACTTGGGTGAGAAAATTTGAAATTCTCAAGGGTGGGTGTTAAGAGGGTAAATTTGAAGCCCTAACTTGAGGAGATTTCTCATTTTGCATAATTTGTGGTTTTCTTCAAAATGTGAGCATTCCTTCAAACCCTTTAATTTTGCACTATGTATTTTTGATATGTCGCAAGAAAGTTTAGATTGCACTGGTATTGTGTATGTCCTATCGATTTCACACCCTTTTATTTCACAAGCATGTACACATGTAGTTAATTATCTTAATTTGTAGTGCTTTGGTGTTAATATGGAATTATTATTGCTGCCACCTAATGCATGCTAGAGTTTAGGTGCGGAACCTACGCCTCCTGCTCGAGGATGCTTGTTTATAAATATACCGAACGAAATGGCATATTTATAAGCGGCAGCCTCAATTGTCCACGTTTGATAGCTCGAGGATATAGCTTCGCAAGTTCCTCGATCGAGCGTTGTTGTACAATCAGAGTAGAGATTTCGTAGCGTTTCCTGGTATTCTCCAGATACACACCCCTCTTGACCTGTTGTCGAGACGTGTATATGGAGAATAGCGGGGAGATGCTGCCGAAATTTTCTCTGGAGTTGTACAACGGCTTAGGAACTTGTTGGAACCACATATCCTCGAATGGGATTAGGACCAAACCTATTTAGAGATTGGGAGTCATCGTTGGTACCCTTGTTTTGTTTCGTTGTAGTCAAAAGATCTGTAGGCTACTGCACTATATAATTAGATTGTTTGATATCATTGTTGATGTTAAAAATGTATGTCTCCTATCTAGGGAATTGGAAGCTCTAAACCAGGGAAGAATCTAGGTATCGATTAGGAGAACACATTTTATATATCTTGCAGGAACTTGCAGTCCTCTATTTTGCAAAGGTAATATTAAATGAAATGATGTCTCAATATTTCAAATAGCTAGCTAGCTTGTCGTCGCTCCAGCTTCTTCCTTAATTTATTGTGTGAATTTTAATTGCGATGGACCGTAAGGAATGGATGTATGACAAAAGTCGTGTGAGTGCCGAATTTCGAGAGGGTGTTAAGGAGTTCAAAAAATTGCCGAACAGACATGGTGAGGAGGGTGTAAACTTCATATATTGTCCTTGCATTGATTGCACCAATCTGAGAAGATTTAACAACTCACCAAATCGAGGACCACCGATTCGACGTGGCTTCGTGAGGAATTACACGCCTTGGATCCATCACGGGAGACAGTAGTACCTTCCCAGATGCAACGAAGACACGGTGGAACCGATGATGAGTTGCACCGATATGTTTGAGGAGGAGAATTTGGAGCAAATGTTGCGGGATGTGGAGGGTAATTACACGGAAAGAGAGTTTGAAAAGTTTAAAAGCTTGATGGAAGACGATGCCAAACCGCTGCTCACAAAGTTGCAAAGTAGAATACACCAAGTTGGGTTCGGTCCTTGCATTGTTCGAATTGAAGGCAAAACACCGCTGGATGATACAAGTTTTAATGCACTTCTAGTTCTTCTATCGGATCTACTTCCAGAGGGAAACGAGTTGCCAACAAGCATTTATGAAGCGAAGAAGCTACTATGTCCCATGGGAATGGAAATAGAAAGGATACATGCATGTCCGAATGATTGCATCTTGTACCGTAACGCACATCGAGTCTGCACGTGTGTCCAGCTTATGTGTGCCTCGGCACAAACAAAAGGAGAAGCGAATGACAAGAAGCGTAAGTGCCGGGCAACGAGGGTGAAGAGGTCACTAAAGGTGCACCGCCAAGGTATTGTGGTACTTTCCCATCATTCCCGTCTGAGAGGTTGTTTGCAAATCCTAGAGAAGCAAAATTGTTGCGCTGGCATTATGAGTCTCGAAGGAAGATGGCAAGTCGAGACACCGCCGATTCGCTCAATGGAGAAACATCGATTGGAAACATGAGGAGTTTGGTGCCAAATGAGGAACATAAGATTTGGATTGAGTACCGATGGAATGAATCCGCTTGGTAACATGAGCAATCACACAAAGACGTGGCGCTTCATGTGTATCTACAACCTCCTCCTTGGTTGTGCATGAAGCGGAAGTATATCATGATGTCGCTATAATCTCGGACCTAAACACCGGAAATGATATTGATGTGTACCTCGCCCATTGATCGAGGATTTGGTAAAATTGTGGAATGACGGGTCATTGTGTGGGATGCGCATGAAGAGAGCATTTCACCCTACGGCTATGGTATTCTCGCACCATAAATGATTTCCGCTCTTGGTAATTTGGCGGCTACAAGACGAAAGGAGCAAAAGCGTGTCCTATTTGTGAAGAGGAGACCGAGAGCTTATGGTCGCCAATTCCAAGAAAACTGTATATGGGTCACCGAGGTTTCTACCAAGTCATCGATACCGTAAGATGGATGACAAATTTGATGGGAAGAGGGAAGTCCGCTCGCACCGCAACCTATGAGTGGAAGGCAAGTATATTCACGTAGAGGATATCGATGTTCAAGACGGAAAGAGCTCTAAACTGCTCGCTCTAGGACCATTTGGAAGAAGAGGTCAATATTTTGGGACTTACCGCATCGAAGGAGTTAGATGTTCGCATTGTATTGATGTCATGCACGTTGAGAAGAATGTCTGCGATAATTTGGTTGGTATCCCGCCAACATACCGGAAAGACAAAGGATGGTGTGAATGCTCGTCGCGACATGGCCTACATGGGAATCGTGCCCAGCTTGCGTGATAGAGGAGGATGGAAAAGGTCCGTATATCCTCGCCGCATGCTACACCTCGCCCAAGAAGGAGAAAGAGGACTTTGCAAATGTCTCCATGGTATTAAAGTTCCATCCGCTACTCCGCGAACATTAAGAAGCTTGTGTCCTTGGATGATTTGAAGTTGTTGGGCATGAAGTCCCACGATCGCCATGTCTTGATGACCCAAATGCTCCCAGGGCTGTAATCCGAAATATTCGCCAGAGGATGTCAGTTTGCAATCACGGTTGTGTTACTTCTTCAATGCGATCTCCCGCAAAATTATTGACCCCGACATGCTAGACAACTTACAGAGGAGGTGGTGCGACTTTATGTCGCCTTGAGATGCATTTCCCACCGCCGTTCTTCGACGCCATGGTCCACCTTGTTGTTCACCTTGTTAGAGAGATTAAGATATGTGGACCCGCTTTCTTACGCTACATGTATCCGCTCGAGAGGTACATGGGTATATTAAAGTCCTATGTGAGGAATCGATCAAGCTCGAGGGTAGTATTGTGGAAGGTTATGGATCAAGAGGTTATTGAGTTTTGTGTGGACTATCTCGAAAAGACAAGCAATCGGTGTTCTCAGATCTCGCCACGAGGGCGATTTGTCGGCAAAGGAACCGTGGGGTCGAAACTAACGAGGCCACGGTTTGATATGTATTGCAAAGCGATTTGATACCTTGCAAAGAGAGCACGTGGTTGCAGGGTACATCAAGCAAAGATAAGTTGATATTACGGAAGAGAATCCACATATGGATGAGTTTTCCATCATGCGAGAACACAACGATAGATTTGTTACATGGTTCAAACAAACGGTAGAGTTCTCTCGTTAGTGAGAATGTGAAATGGTTGGTCGATGGACCTAGATTTAATGTACGCATACGGCAGGGTACGATATTAATGGGTACACCTTTACATCGAAAGTCAAGATGCTAAGAGTACTGCTCAAAACAAAGGTGTAAGCATAGATGTTTTTCCGATGTACATCACTCAAAGGAGGATCCTCAACGGCAATGTACTTGTATTATGGGATAATCAAGAAATTTGGGAGCTCGATTACGGAATATACCAAATTCCATTATTCGATGTAAGTGGGTGGACTAACACATGGAGTGAAGGTCGATAAGAGAGGTTTTACTCTTGTGGATCTAAGCGCACTCGCCACAAAGATGACCTGCTCAGATTTCATGGCAAGCAAATCAAGTCTTCTATGTGCGTGATCCGCCAATCCGAGGTTGCACGTTGTCCTTCACAAAGAAGCGGCGGATCGTTGGTGTCGAAAATGTCGAGATGAAGAAGAATACAATCAATTCGATGAAATACCTCCATTTGCGATGGGGCCTATCTTAGCGGGATGACGACACACATCAAGAAATTACGTGCGCGAGATCATCAAGAAGGGTTGTATCAGAACTAAAGGAAATATTGTATTGTTTGTTCATTTTATCATGCTGTTCATTTTCTTTAAGCCATTAGTGTTTAAGACATATGTTTTATCGTGCCTTTTGTTTGGGTAAAGTTGTACTGTTATAATCTCTCATGGAACATTGTGACATATTTGAAATCTACTTACTAGTTGGTCATTCGCTTACATATCGTAAAATTTGTTTACGGATTTTTCTTTTGGGAAAGCTTCTAACTAGTCCAAAGTTTATTTACTAAAATTTGGAAAACTCGACTTTAATTGCATAAGTTTTGACTTTTGCACTATAAGCTAGAATCATGCTTACAAAGTGAATTCTTGCATCTTTGTCGCTAAATCTTTTTCAAAATTCTTTTTGAATAGACCTGTAATATCCCAAAGTATGTTTCGCAAAATTTGAAAGAATTCCAACTATATCCGTAAAAGTTGTGGCCTTTTACCCTTTCATCAATGAATTCTACTAAATCGACTTCATCTTGCTTTGTCCGAAAATCAATAGTGATTGATATTTGTGTCGGGTTTTCCTTCAAAACCGATAGTATTGAACAATATTTGTGTCGGTTTTTTATTGAAAACCGATAGTATTAGAGATCAACTTATTTGTGTCGGTTTTCTCTTAAAACCGATAGTACTAGTTTGTGCCAATTTTTCTTCAAAACCTGTTATAGTACTATTAGTGTCGGTTTTTTCTTCAAAACCGATAGTATTGAACTAATATTTGTGTCGGTTTTTTATTGAAAACCGATAGTATTAGAGATCTACATATTTGTGTCGGTTTTTAAACGCAAACCGATAGTAATAGACTATTTGTTGTCTCGGTTTTCTTAAAACCGATAGTATTAGAGATCTACACATTTGTGTCGGTTTTCTCATAAAACCGATAGTATTTTAAATATTCTTATTTGTATCGGTTTTTAATGAAAACCGATAGTAATAGACTACTTGTTGTCTCGGTTTTTCTTGTAAACCGATAGTACTATTTTGTGCCAATTTTTCTTCAAAACATGTTATAGGACTATTTGTGTCGGGTTTTCCTTCAAAACCGATAGTATTGAACAATATTTGTGTCGGTTTTTTATTGAAAACCGATAGTATTAGAGATCAACTTATTTGTGTCGGTTTTCTTAAAACCGATAGTACTAGTTTGTGCCAATTTTTCTTCAAAACCTGTTATAGTACTATTAGTGTCGCTTTTTTATTGAAAACCGATAGTATTAGAGATCTACACATTTGTGTCGGTTTTTCAATGAAAACCGATAGTAATAGACTACTTGTTGTCTCGGTTTTTCTTGTAAACCGATAGTACTATTTTGTGCCAATTTTTCTTCAAAACATGTTATAGGACTATTTGTGTCGGGTTTTCCTTCAAAACCGATAGTATTGAACTAATATTTGTGTCGGGTTTTTATTGAAAACCGATAGTATTAAAGATCTACACATTTGTGTCGGTTTTCCCTAAAACCGATAGTATTTTAAATATTCATATTTGTATCGGTTTTTAATGAAAACCGATAGTAATAGTCTACTTTTTTCTCGGTTTTTCTTGTAAACCGATAGTACTTTTTCGTGCCAATTTTTCTTCAAAACATGTTATAGGACTATTTGTGTCGGGTTTTCCTTCAAAACCGATAGTATTGAACAAATATTTGTGTCGGGTTTAATATTGAAAACCGATAGTATTAAAGTCTACACATTTGGGTCGGTTTTCTCATAAAAACCGATAGTATTTTAAACATTCATATTTGTATCGGTTTTTTAGTGAAAACCGATAGTAATAGACTACTTTTTGTCTCGGTTTTTTCTTGTAAACCGATAGTACTATTTTGTGCCAATTTTTCTTCAAAACCTGTTATAGTACTATTAGTGTCGGTTTTCTCCAAAACCGATAGTATTTTAAACATTCATATTTGTGTCGGTTTTCTCAAAACCGATAGTATTGTGAAACATATTTCGCCGGTTTTTTGTGTAAAACCGATAGTATTGAACTAATATTTGTGTCGGTTTTTTATTTAAAACCGATAGTATTGAGATCTATATATTGGTGTCGGTTTTGTCTTAAAACCGATAGTATTGTAAAATATATTTGTGTCGGTTTTTGTGTAAAACCGATAGTAATGTGATACCCTTACTTAAGGCGATTTTTCGAGAAGCTTTCACGCGCCCTTGCCTTCGCTTGCCCTAGCCCCTTTCTCAAGCTCCTCGCTCCACCTCCGCCGCCACCCGCCTCGCCTCCGCCGACTCCACCGCCTCGACGCCCACGCCGCCTCCGTTGCCCCACCGCCGCGCGCCGCCGACGCCTAACGCCCTATCGCCTCACCCCGGCGCCCACGCCGCTCCTGCCGCCACCGCCCGACGCCGCCGACGCCTAACGCCCTATCGCCTCAGCCGCCCCACCGCCTAAGCGCCCACGCCGCCTCGCCGCCTCACCGCCGCGCGCGCTCAAGCCCTAACGCCCCATCGCCTCAGCCGCCACCGACCCACCGCCGCGCCCACTCCGCCTCCTGCCGCCTCCACCGCCTCGCCGCCGCCGACGCCTAACGGCCCCATCGCCCCGGTGCCCCACCTCCTCGGCGCTCCATCGTAAGTTGCAGGACAACCGCAGTAATCAGACATGCAATCTATATGATAACAACTTCTATGAACATATCCACCCCAATTGAAAACAATCACGATATACATCCCATAATAACTATTAGAAATAGTAGAAATTTCATCAAACAACTCAAAATAGAACGCAGCTTTGTTTGAAAATTGGAGAGCGTATATCCCATATTTAGATTAGAAGAAATGTTGACAATGCAAAGGTGTTATGAAATTATTCGAGAGCGTAAATCATGTATTTGGATAACATGACATGTAGACAATGCAATGTGTTATGAAAGAATTCGTTGAAAAGAAATCCCATATGTAGATTACATCACATGTAGACAATGCAAAGGTGTTATGAAACTGATTTACTAAAGTTGTTAAAAACAAGCTTGGACAACAAATCCGCTGCATCATGTCCCGAGCGTATGTTTGAGGATTGCCAGAAAAAGATATGGTGGCGCAGTGCCTGTGGATATGTCGCTAGTAATGTACCCAATGGAATAGCAGGGCATTAAGAGCTTCGCAGGATGAACTCAAAAGAAACTCATTAGCCTATTGTTATCGATGAAAACAAAGGAAGCAAGCACTTCAAAATTGAACATTAATAAGCATCTTTCTCAAGCGCTAATTAGCTTTAACTCACATCTTCAAGTGATGAATTGACATTGTGTAGTCAACAGAGGAAGCCAAAGTAACGAAGATATTGTCTGCACATTAGAAAATATCTTATTGAATAGGAAAACTGCTTATCTACTTCAACCTTGTTTAAAAGGCCAAACATCAAAGGTTACGCTTATGTGCAAGCCACAAGAAGACTACTAATTTCGTAACCCTGCTGTGAAAGGCCATAATGAATTACCGATCTATAATCAATAAGCCAAATCATGACCCATCACTACATGCAAGCAAAGAATGTCGAATGTAATAGCAGCTTGAACATATTTATGCTTTGTTCTCAAGCGACAAATCTAGGTGTTACTCTACTAGGACAATTGGATGTGCTTAACATATCATTTCAATTTTAAACTTCACAATATAGAAATGGGAAGTCCTTGCCAACAATCCACAAACCGGTATGTAATCCATCATAACCAGATTAAGTACATCTCTTGCAAAGAAGTGTCTTCTTTCCATGTATGTTTTCATGCCTTTTTCAATATTTTGTCATATGTGCTTCAGACTCGCCATACTATTATGCAACTTTAGACTCTCTTAATTGAGATAGCTATTTCAATTATAATTGCATATTATTTTCCTTTTCATCTCAAAGATATGTTAGAGTTTAGGTTATGTAACCTACATCTCCTGCTCGAGAGTGCTTATTTATAAATATGTCTGAATGACATATTTATAAGCAAGCATCTCAATTGTCCACGATTTTGATAGTTGAGATATGGTTTGGGCAAGTTCTCGAGTCGTTGTACAACTCACAAGTAGATTTCGTAGCGCCTCCCGGTGTTCTTCGATACACACCCTCTTGACCCGTCGTCGAGACGTATCCGGAGAACAATGGGAGATGTCGCCAAATTTTCTCCGAGTTGTACAACGGCTTAGAACTTGCCCAAACCACATATCCTCGAATGGGATTAGGACCAAACCTATTTAGAGATTAGGAGTTATCGCCCATACGTATTTAGTTGGTCTACATACGCACTTGTCTTGAAGATCATTCGCTCATCTGTTACTCTAATGCAATATGCTACAACAATGACATGCTATGAATTATCCATTGATTTGTTACTTTAGATGATTTATTGTGAAGTTCACATAATAGCTACGAATTGCTTTCTCTCATGTGAAATATATGTCCATGTTAGATAAGAAAACTCAAAATGTCGCAATTGAGAGCATCGCTCATCGCCGTAAAGAGTAGAAGGTGCT
This sequence comes from Otatea glauca, assembly GCA_036346275.1. NCBI lineage: Eukaryota > Viridiplantae > Streptophyta > Magnoliopsida > Poales > Poaceae > Otatea > Otatea glauca. The sequence goes on along the minus strand of CM070720.1, from coordinate 3,924,933 downwards.
CCCGAGGCCAAGCCAACTTCCAAGTGTCGAGCGGAGCCAGTTCCAAATGTCGAGGGGCCGAGTAAGGTGAGGAAGGCCCGAGGACCGAGCAAAGGGGCCACAGGAGAACGCCGCAAATTCTCCACTTCAATGCGACGGCGCTTGCACGGGTCCTCCCAAGTATAAGGGGCGATACCGCCATTCCTGCAACCGTGAGGAGAGAGTTCCCATAACGGTTAAGGATTGGAGAAAGGAGGTCGCGTCGAGCGTAAGAACCTACTGTGGGACGAGGTTAAGGGAAATGGATTATAGAAGAGGAGGATGAAAACAATGCCAAAGCGGTACGCCTTGAAGAGGATGGGTGTGGCTCGAGGCACTTTAGGGTCTACATGCACAAGTGAGTACGTCTTTGAAAGGCCGTGCACCATTCGAGAGGTATCCGCTCGTGCTTCCCGATGTTTGGGAGGAGTTCACGAGGATGAAGAGTACGCCCGAGGCGAGGAGCCGAGACAGAGGAACGCTGCTACCCAGAGGTCGAACACGCACGCGCACCACCCTGGCTCAGCGGCTACGAAGGGAAGAAAGCGTAATGGGCACGACTAGCCGAGGAGTGCGCTAACTCCGGACAACGATGCCTTACTCGCATATATGTGAGGAGCGGCACGGATCGGGTATTAGCGAGGACAAAGAAAACCGGGACGGCAATGGTAGTACCAAACCCACTACCGCGCAAGTTGTCTCCACCATCGTAAGATATCAAACTTGCTACATTGCAAGAGACCATTCTCGTTGTATTTCAGATCTAATTGCACTCGCTTCTTGCAGGAGGAGGTAAGCTGAGGAAAGAGCAGGGACTTTTCTTAGCCAAGGGTCAAATGACATCCTATTCTCTCATGATCGGAAAGCCCACCATAAGGGCTGGTGCTTGCCGCAGGGCGGGCATACGAAGAAGTCCTACTTCCAAGATGTCGCTCGAGTACCGGATCAAGAACATGGGAGGCACGCATGAGCGCTCAAGGACACGCTTAGGAGCAAATGAGGAGGAGATCTTGGAGGAGATGAGGGAGGAGATGAGGGTGCGATGATGGCACGTGAGGAGGAGATGAGGGTGGAGATGATGGCACGTGAGGAGCGCCTAAGGGCCGAGATGATGGCGATGATCTCCTGCAGTCGAGCCGATGCCCCGCCATCAGAGAAACCTCGTGCTCTCACCAAGTAGTCATGGTTCCAAAATGATAAGTCCGGTCCCACCAAGGTAATAATTAATTTTGCCTTACTTAATGGTGCGAGGGTAACTCTTCATATGTTTTCTCTCGTTGCGCACTTTTGCAGCGCCTACCAAGTGCCACCACCGACGAAGACGGATTTCGTTGAGGTCTGCACGCGGGTTGCATTTCCATGCAAGGAGACCGACACGGTGCATGGTCACCTTTGGGAAGGGCTACATGAGGGTCCAGTGGACTACGCCCACGGCCTTCTTATCACATGTGCTCGAGTTCCCCCTACGAAGACATCACCACTCTCGCCAGCGCGATGTCGCTCATCAAGTGGCCCACGACAGCGCCGATCGTCAAGGTAAACATCCTCACGCCTTCGTACTCATTCCAGAGTATTGCAACAAGTTACTTAATTATGCGCGTGCTTTGTAGGTTCCTACCGCACTGCTACCGCTCCCACGATCGCGACGAGCCCCGCACAAAGTACAGAGCTGGTGCATAAAAGGACTAGCACGACAACCACGTAACCACTAGAGGCCTCTCGCTAAAAGGCTAGGCTCACAAAGGCCACAACGCCCCTCGTATATGAAAAGCCCATCGCCTCGGCCTCGAGACTCCTTCGCCCGTAAAGGAGAGCCAAAGATGCACTACGTTGAAGCCTTATGAATTTAAGGCCTACGACATGGAAAGCCCTTCGCCTCCCAAAGAAATTGAACGCCTAGGCATATGGACTCGATACCCATGGATGGTACATTGACAAAGCGAAAGATAGCGAGCGTGTCGACTTCAATGTTAGATACGTAAAGGGACATTTCCACCGCGAGGAGGATGGGACATTCCCGCTAGTTTTGAGGATCTGCTCTGGTCTGCACTCAACCGATAGCCATCGATATTTCTACCAGACGATCCTCGACGCCGTGAGTATCGCACCACGCTGTACGACTTTATGACTTCCATAGAATTTTGCATTACACTTTTAACATTCAATGCGAAGTTGCGTATGATGAGGCAATGGGTCGTGACGAATCGACAACTAGTTGGGTTCGCGACTCGAGCTTGTGTCCGCGACGATGGCTAGGCTTCAACCGAATGGGTTGCCGGCCACATCAAGAGGGCATTGCAAGTCGAGTCAAGAAGGACTTCATTCTATTCCCGCACTCACGAGGAGTAAGTACTACTTCACTGCTCAATTACTTCTACACACCAAACCGTATGTGAACTTATTTTCTTCACGCATACCATTTAATAAGCAACCATTGGGTTCTACTCGTGTTCTTCCGAGAGACAACAAAGTGTACACTTTTAATTCGGTTGATAAGAGACCGATGGCCTACGCGATCAAGCCTCCTTTGGAGCAAGAAGTGCACCACTCTTATCTAACATTTTCTCAGATTTAACTACAATCATTATTTTTTTACTCAACGACATCTTTCCAATGTATATAGGGGTTTCAAGGAATACGTCAAGGTGAGGGACACACGACGACAAAAAGGGCTCCAAGTCGAGTATGTCCGCCTAAGGTACAAGTTGCTATCATATATAAGATTTAGATTTTCCGATATATTTTCTTTGTCTCTTAATTTATTTTTCTTTCTTCACAAAGGTCATCAATGTGGCAGCGACGATCGCTGTGGTTTGTATGTCATGCAACACATGGTGATCTTGATTGTCGGCTCGCACTGCTTCCCGAGGTAGTACATGCATATACAATTAGTCTTTCACATGCAAATTTGAAAACTCAAATTAGAGCACTCGCTTCTATCTTGCACCACCGTTATTCCCCGTAAGAGTGTAGACAAGATCGCACTCAACAAGATACGAGATCACTTATGCCGTGGTACTGATAGAATGCTTGTCTGAGGACTGACGGTTTAGAGATCCCAAAAGCTCCTACTAGACCAGATGTGAACAAATATTACATATCCGAATGCGATTGCATGTGTACTTATGGTTAAGCATGTTTACTTTCTATTTTGTTAATGAATGTGATATGTGTTTGTTGTAACAAAGTGTTCATGTTCTTTGAATGTGATATGTTGTCCGTAATTTCGTGTGAATGTGATATGTGCATATTGTGTGGAATATGTGCTTATTAGAATGTGATAGCACACCACACCCCTTCATCTCTCGCTTTCTCACAAGAAAATGATAGAGATGTGACGGTCATCTCTATCGGTTCTTTGAAAGAAGCGATAGGATAATGAACTCATCTCTATCGGTTCTTTATAAGAAGTGATAGAGATGAGGTTATTCATCTCTATCGGTTCTTTCAAAGAAGTGATAGAGATGAGTATATTATCTCTATCGGTTCTTTTTAAGAAGCGATAGAGATGATACAGTCATCTCTATCGGTTCTTTATAAGAAGCGATAGAGATGATGGTATTATCTCTATCGGTTCTTTGAAAAAAGCGATATAGATGATATGGTCATCTCTATCGGTTCTTTATAAGCGATAGAGATGATGGTATTATCTCTATCGGTTCTTTGTAAGAAGCGATAGAGATGAGCTATCATCTCTATCGCTTACAAAGAACCGATAGAGATAATACCATCATCTCTATCGCTTCTTATAAAGAACCGATAGAGATAATACCATCATCTCTATCGGGTAAGAACCGACTGTAATAATGCCCGCCTCATCTCTGTCTCATGGCTTTGTGTCACCACCAGAACCGACTGTGATGACGAAAAAGAACCGATTGTGATGTATATTTGTGTAGTAGTGGTGTTAGTTGCTTAGCCATGCCACGTCATCACATGTACTTGATTCATTGATAATTAATGTTGACTAAAGGAATATGGAACAATGATATGAACTTGTATGTCATGTGAGATCATACAATGAGATTGAGTTGTAGTGGCGAGTCATGCCACGCAACGATGTTGAATTGTTGATGGCACGTGGTGCTTAGTAATTGACGAATACTAATAAAAAGGATACACCAACAGCCCGAAGCGACGAGCCAGCGGCCTCAAGCATATCTCCAGCCTTCAACAGCGCGCCGCCGCCACGACCGAATCGCTGCGATCACAAGAAGACATCCGCTCCCGACCGCCAGGGAAGCGACCGACCAGACAGCGCCCCGACTTCTCTTGGCGGGCGGATCTCCGACCTAAACCGAACCAAGGTGACGGACGCCGAGTGTCGCGTGTCGTCCTCATCGGCCTACCGCCACGCACTTCCGAATGAGGTCAATCGAGCGACTATACAAGGGCGGTGGCTCCTTCCCAAGAAGATCCGTGAATGCGTAAGACAAAGCTTCCACCCATCAACTACCACGTGACAAGACGAGCGCACGCCCCTCCCGAGGCAAAGCACCAACGCCACGCACTCGACGCCAAGATTCGCAAGGGTCACAGAGGGCAAGCACGCTATTTCCGGGAATACCTAACCTCCCCGACCACCAAGGCTACCAACCCAAAGATGGGCAAGACGGGTGGCGACTAGTCCACGGGACGAAGGACCGAGCTCCTAGCATAGGTCACCTCGCTCTTCCTCCCAACTCGATGTAACCTGCCCTTCCTTCAGTATAAAAGGAGGCAGGCTAAACGATTCAAGGAGAGCGAGAGGGAGAGGGAGACATAAGAACACGAGGAGACTAAGTCATTTAGGGGCCTCGCTCAGAAAAACATAGTGCAAAAGCAATACAATACGGCCATCCAATCGAGTAGGGATTTTCACCAACCAAGATACATCTTGGACTCACGAGTCTAACCATTCAGGAGTGGAACGCGCGACCCCTAGACTTACAAATTTACTTTGCCGCGCCGAAAACGCCGGCAGCTTGGCGCGCTGTAGGGGCTTCGCCTTTCATCACCATCTCCGGATTCCGCTTATCTCCCGATGGCATCCACCCATCGCGACGGCATGATCGCACCGGGAACCGGATCCGCTTGCTCTCGACCGCGCCACCCCGACGGAGGGCTCACGCTGTCCCGCCGCCTCCGAGGACAGCGCCACGAGAGCTTGGGCGCCCTCTCCGGCGACCGCTAAGCTCGCTTGGGCACCGCAGCCCCGGCCGAACCCGAGGAGTGCTCCGCCACGGCCGGCAAAACTCCCAGAGGCCCGGCAGTGACCATGTCACCCCGTAGGCTCGCGATCGGTGGCGATGGTCGGCTACCGCCGCCTCCATCCACGAAAGCTGCCGAAGACTCTTCCGACGTGACTCAGCCCGACACGGAGTACCGCTCAGCAGCGCACTCGCGAGTGCAACATGGCGGCACCATCGATTTGCCCATGGCCCTCGCGCCGCGGGCCTCTCGTCCGGCGCACTCAGCGCAGAGGAGGAGTGCCACCAGCGCATCGAACGCCCTCGCACTCTGCCAAGCCGAGCCCAACAACAAGAAAGAGTTGGAGGAACGAAGAACTGAGCTCGACCGGCTCCAGGCCAACCTGGAGCAAGAGGGGCTCGAGGCCCCGCATGTGCCTGGCGACGCGCGCGCACGCGGGCGTCAGGCACACCCCCAGCAGGCGGAAGGGTCCGACGGTCCTCACTTCTTCCCCACGCCAGTCAAAACGTGGCCGCGGCCGCAATGCTGCTTCGAGGCCTCCCGGAGCCGACCGACCCGGAGGCCAAGGCCACCTACCAAAACCTCCGGGGGCTGGTAGAGCACGCGGCCGCAGCAAAGACATGCACGCCCGGCCCTATCGCCCGAGCCACCTCGCCACCGGCCCAGCACTGCGGCGGCCGGATGGGTCCGGCACAAAGCGCCGCCGCACCGCGAGCCACACCAGCCTCGCGCGCCCGGCGCGCTAACGCCTGATGCTCTACGACATTCGCGCTACCCTTGAGGCGCGAGAAAGATGGCGAGGAGGCCGCCACTCACGGGTTGGGCGGGCGGCGGCACCACCACCGCAGCCGAGCCCCGACGGTCTCCGATCGCGAGCGCTCGCCAGGATCCGCCAGCGACTTCCCGCCGATTCCGAAGCGCCTACCAACATTGCCAAATACACCGGGCCACAAACCTGTGTTCGCTCAAGATTACCGGCTCGCATGCCGGGCGGGAGGAGCAACGGATGACCTCTTCATCATCCAATACCTTCCCATCTACCTCGCAGACTCGGCCCGAGCCTGGCTCGAGTACTTGCTGGCCAAAACCATCAGGGACTGGACCGACTTGAAGGCCCTCTTCGTCGGCAACTTCCAGGGCACTTACAAAACCCTCCGGGACTACATCCGGCGGTTTTCCCGCCAGTGCAACGAGCTCCCCGACATCTCCGACGCCGATGTCGTGGGAGCATTCATCTACGGCACCTCCTGCAAGGCCTTGGTACACAAACTAGGCTGTCTCAAGCCCAGAACTACCAAGGAGCTCCTCGATATCGCCACCAACCACGCCTCCGGCGAGGAGGCTGTGGGGGCCATCTTCGAGGGAGGAAAGGCCCAGCCAGAACCCGGCGTCCGCATCGGGTCCCCTTCTGACCGCTCCGACAAACGGAAGCGGCACGGGAAGCAGATCCGCGAGCCCCAAGTGGTCGCCACCGCCGACCGCCTCGCCAAGCGGCGAGTGCGACCGACCGCCGCGCCCGACCACTTCGAAATTGATGGACGGCCCGCGCCCAAACCACGGGTTCTCCGTCAAGCACAAGTACCGGATCGCGAGGTCCCGAGGCGTTACTTCTCAAGCGCCCCGCAACGCCGCGTGGCAAGGGAAGAAGCTGCCGCGCCCCGCGCCGCAGAGAAAAAGCGACGACGAGTTCCCTCAACCCGACGGCTACCTCATGATCTTTGAGGACCGCTCGCTATGCCGACAAGCGCCGGCTCAAGCTCGCTTATCGCGAGGTCCATACCGCCGCGCCATCGCCCCAATACCTCCGGTGGTCGGAGTTCCCGATCACCTTTGATCGGACCGACCACCCGACCACGCCCACACCGGGAGATACCCCGGTGGTCACCGCCCGTCGGGGAAGAAGCGCCTTTCAAAGGTGCTCATGGACGAGGCGCGCCTCAACATCCTCTACATCGAGACGCCGACGCTATGGGGATCCCGCGCCAACCCTCCGACCCGAAGAAGGCGCCTTCCATGGCGCTATTCCCGCCGCAGGCCCATCCACTCGGGCGATCGACCGCCTCGTTACCTTTGGGGAACCGAAACTTCCGCTGACCAAACCTCGCTTTTGAGGTCGTGGATTTCCCGCCTACCATGCCATCCTCGACGGCCATGTTACGCCAAGTTCATGGCGGTCCCCGCCACGCCTACCTCAAGCCGAAGATGCCAGGCCACGGAGTCATCACCGTGGCATCGTCTTTCCAATTGCCTACAATCGCGAGCGCAGTTAGTTGTGAGCTTGCTCGCAGCCATCGCGTCTGCCGAGCTCGACAACCTCGTGAGGGAAGCCTCCGAATCCGCCCCGAGTCCAAAGAAGTCGGGGGGATCCTTCAAGTCCGCCGAGGACACGGCGAGGTCGCGGTCGATCCTCGTGATCCGACCAAGACCGTGCGGATCGGAGCCACGCCCCGCCAAATAGGAAGCGCCGCCGACTCCTCCGCACCAACAAAGACGCCTTCGCATGGAGGTCCTCCGACATGCCGGAATCCTGGGGAAGTCGCCGAGCACTCCTGAGCATCCGACTGTGCTCAAAGCCGGCCGCCTAACGCCGCGCCGCTCGACGAGGAGAAGCGCAGATCATAGGGAGGAGATCGCCAAACTTCGGGCCGCAGGTTCAGTAAAGAGGTGCGCCACCCCGAGTGGCTAGCCAACCCTGTACTTGTAAAAAGAAAATGGGCAATGGAGGATGTGCGTTGACTATACGAGTCTCAACAAAGCATGTCCCAAAGATCCGTTCCTTTGCCCCGCATCGACCAAGTCATCGACTCCACCGCAGGTGTGAGTCCCTCTCTTTCTCGATGCCTACTCGGGCTACCACCGATTGCGCTAAGGAGTCCGACCAGCCGCGACTTCCTTCATCACCCCGCTCGCTCATTCTCACACGCTACGATGCCGCTCGCCTAAAGAACGCGCGCGCTACATACCAGCGATGTATGCAAACGTGCTTCAATAACCGGATCGCCGTAACGCTGAGGTGTACGCCGACGATATTGTCGTAAAAACCAAGAAGACCGACGACCTTGTCCCCGACCTAGAAGAGACCTTTGCGAACCTTCGACGATTCCGCATAAAGCTCAATCCTGAGAAATGCGTTTTCGGGGTCCCCAAAGGGAAGCTCCTTGGCTTCATTGTCTCCGAGCGAGGCATCGAGGCCAACCAGGAGAAGATATTAACAATCGCAAGGATGGGCCCAATCAGCAACCCCTCAAGGGGGTCCAGAGGCTGACCGGATGCCTAGCAGCTTTGAGCCGTTTCGTGTCTCGCCTCGGCGAGCGTGGAATGCCACTCTACAGGCTACTCAAGAGATCCGACCGCTTTAGTTGGACCCCAGAAGCTCAGGAGGCCCTCACCCGCCTGAAGGCCTTCCTGTCCTCGCCTCCAGTCCTGGTCGCCCCGGCACTAGGGGAGCCGCTGTTCCTCTACGTCGCCGCCACTACCCAAGTCGTCAGCGCGGCCCTCGTGGTGGAGCGAGCGGAAGAAGGCCGCGAACTTAAGGTACAACGGCCAGTTTACTTCATTAGCGAGGTCCTTTCCGAGTCCAAGACTCGGTACCACAGTGCAGAAGTTACTCTCTCGCGGTGCTCATTGCGAAGAGAAAGCTCGCCCACTACTTCGATCAAGACAACATCACCGTGGTGACCACGCCCCGTTAGGCGAGATCGCCCGCAACCGCGACGCCGAAGGATAGCCAAGTGGGCACTCGAGCTCGCCACCACGGCGATCGCATACGCCCCTGACGGCGATCAAGTCGCAGCCCTAGCCGATTTCGGCCGAGTGGACCAAACCTGTGCACCACCAGTGATCGAAGACCCGAGCATCGACAATGTACTTCGATGGGTCTTACAACAAGAATGGCGCGGCGCTGAGTTGTCATCATCTCCCACTCGAACAAGCTCCATCGCCATCGCCGCTTCGACGCCACCAACAACGTTGTCGAGTGCGAGGCCCTCATCAACGGTCTCCGGATCGCCGCCGACCTCGGTGCTCGCCGACTTACGCCCACGGGACCCAAGCTTGTCGTCGACTGTCATGAAGGCCGCGGGCCCCGAGACGCTCGTATGGCGCAGACTATCGAGAAGTGCGCGAGCTCGGCGCGTTCAAGGGCTTCGAGCTTCACCATAGCTACCGACGCTACAATAGCGACGCCGACTACCGCTAACTGCCTCCAGAGAGCCGTCCCCGCCGGATCTTCGTCTGCGACCTCCTGCGCCTTCCATCCACCGGGCCCGGTGGCGAACGGTCCCCGACCTACCTAAGACGGCCGCCCGATCACGCCAATGGCGTAGACTTGGCGGGTCGAGCCACGGCGCATTAGCAACCGAGTCCGACCGAGAAAGCCATTCATAGATCGCTTGACGGACGGGTCGCTTCTCCCGACCGACCGAGGTCTGCCTCGCCCGTGAGCAAAGTTCTTCGTCTGGTCGGTCCGCACCTTTACAAAGGAGCTCCGGTCCTCCAAAGTGCATTCTCGCCGACCAAGGAAAACAACCATCGGACGACATACACAATGGAATTTGCGGTCACCACGCCGCGCCCGATCTCGTGGGAAAGGCCTTTCGGCAAGGTTTCTATTGGCCGACCGCGGTCCAACGCAGAGCACATCGCACGCACCGCTGGGATGCCAATTTTGCCGTGCGCATACATCCGCCACCAGCCTTGCGCATAATCCCCATCACGTGGCCTTTACGCTTTGGGGCTCGACCGTCGGGCCTTTCAAGAAAGCGCCGGGGCTTTACCCATTTGCTCGTCGCGGTGGACAAGTTCACCAAGTGGATAGAGGCTGCCGGTCGTAAGCGCCACGCCGGCACAAGCGCCATCTTCTTCCGCGACATAGTCTTTCGATTCGAGTCCCAAACTCCATCATCACCGACAACGAACGCAGTTCACGGGAAGGAATTCCTCGAGTTCGCGATGACTTCAACATCCGCGTCGATTGGGCGGCCGTGGCCCATCCGCTGACCAACGGCCGTGTCGAGCGCGCAAACGGCATGATCCTTCAAGGGCCTGCCGCGGATCTTCGATCCGACTCAAGCACTTCGCGGGCGCTGGCGACCGAGCTACCCTCCGCCCTCGGAGTCTACGGACCACGCCGACCGGCGACCGGTTCACACCGTTCTTATGGTATACGGTGTCTTTGCCGCCTTGCCGACGGACCGAGTATGGCGCCCCAAGACGCAAGCCGAGGAGGCTCGGGGCTCGCCGACAACAAGACTCCGTCGACCCGGATCGACGAGGCGCATGACGGGCCGCCCCGCGATCGCCGATATCAACAAGCTCGCGACGCTACCACGTACCGCCCCGAGTTCGAGGGCGGTCTTTCGATCTTGGCGACCGTCTGCGTCGGGTCCGCACCAAAGCAAGGATAAGCACAAGCCGTCGCCCCACAGGAAGGCCCTTCACCGTCGTGCAGATCCTCCTACCGCACCTTTCGACTTAAGGACACCGACGGCGATCCTTCCAAATGCATGGAATATAGAAAAGTTAAGGCGATTCTATCCTAAACTCTTTTCCTCTTCCTAGCATGCTCTTTACTTTCTTCCTTCCGAGCACTGGTCGCCATGCGACGACTGGGCTGCCCTTCTACGCCCCTGCTCAGCTGCTCCTCGCCGGCGCTATGCTGGTTGATGACCCAACCGACCACAAGGTCCTTCCCGAGCGGTAACCCTTTGACCCAAGTGCTACAAAACTCGCCCGGCTATGGTTGCTAACACTTCGCGGAAGAAGGAAGTACCCGAGTGGAGTGACCTTTAGGTCGGCAGGAACACTCCTCCCCGCACGAACTCGCCTATCCCACGCGCTTATGAGGGCACGTGACCGACCGTCATGAGGTCCATCCAGAGCGGTAACCCTCTCAACCCAAGTGTTACGGTCTGTACCCGGCTATGGTTGCTAAGTAGCACTTCGCTAAGAAGGAAGTGCCCGAGTGGAAAGATCCCCGGCCGGTCTAGAACACTCCTATCCTCACAAGTCGCGCCTAACCGCATAGCCAAGTCTCCAATCCACCTCGCTCCTCCCAAAACGACCCGACCTACGCATAAGTGACCCCTGCGGTCCTTAAGGCTATGGTCGGCCAAACGCTCATCCTAAATACGAAAAAGGACGAGGGACGATTCTGGGACTTGATAAATTCAAGATTGTTTAAATAGCGGTCTTTACAATCTAAGAAGGATAAAGCTAACTTTTTTTATTCTTCTTGGCGGGCGACCGGTGGCGAGACGGAGAGTTGGCTGCCTCTGGCTTCCTGGAGGGCGGCCTGCGGCGGGATGCGGCTGGCGATCTCCCGGGCGTGCGGCTCGACCAGGAGCTCGAACCGGTCGATCTCCTCGTCGATCCGGTTCCCAGCTACGCCGCTCCCCACCACCGCGAGGTCGATGCCGTCGTAGTACGAGATGGTGTTGACCACCGATGAAGCTCAAGCGCAGCCGCGGTGACCACCGCCTCTTCTACGGTCCGCACTGGGCCAGCGAGGGCAAGGGCACTCGGGCCTACCCCGCCCAAGGATACGGTCGCAGACCTCCCGACCGCCTTGCGGAGGGCCTCCGCCGGCGCTCATCTCGCCCGACCGCCCTCCGCAACCTTCAACGCCGCCGGGCCTCGCCCCGCCACGATCGCCACGTCGCGAGCATCCGGCCGTTCTCTGCGCCTTCCACGGCGACGCCGATTCTTCTGCGCCTCAGATTGCGGAGATTTTGATAAATTCCCGCCTCGTGGGTCGCACCCCAAACTTAATTGAAGAATTGAGACACTTACGGCCGCAGAGTTGGTCGATTGCGACTTCCGACTTCGCGCCAGATGAAGTCTTCACTCGGCCGGCTCCTTCGGCGATCGCCCGCTCGGAGCGAACTCGGGCAGCGTCCCCCTGAGCCTTGTTTCGCTCGGTCCGCAGACGTGTTACCTGCGTCTGCGCGGTCCCCTCCGCGGCAACGGTGGCATCCTTGGCCTCGGTGACCTCCGTCAGGGAGGACTCCAGTTCCGCCACTTTCGCCCTCAAGGCCTTGGCTCCTAGGCGCTCATCATGAAGGGCCTTTGTGGCCTCTTCAAATCCTTGGCGGATCACCATCGCCTCCGACCGCCTAATGCCCAGGTCCTCCTGGGCTAGGCGCAGCTCAAGCGCGCACCGATCGCACTCCTCCGCACTTCACGACCGCTTGAGCGCCGCAGAGCTCAACTCGACGCGCGGCGAGCCCGCAAGTCTTTGCAAAAATGTGGACACACCGTTAGTCGCATGGAAGAACTATCAAAAATGTGCAACGAGTCAGAACTTTTCGGCTGACCTACCTGGGCGACTAGCTGGACTCCCCCGACCATCATATCCAACGCCCTGGTGGAAGACTTCAGAGCAAGAGCCAGACCTTCACGGATCTGCCCTATCTCGGTTTCAGCGTCCAGCGCGCCTTGCCGAAGGGCGGCCCACTCGCTCTCCTCCGCCTGACCCATGATGCCCAACCCAGGAATTACACCCGGCGGCGCGCCTTCGCTCGCCCGTTCGGGCGGGACGTCGCCCGTCCAAAGCACCATGGGCAAGGGTGACGAGGTCAACCCTTCAGAAACCCCCTCGGCGACCTGCGCTTGAGGAGCATCGGTCGGCACCTCCCCCTGGGACGAGGGGTCAGGCACCTCCGTCGCCGGCTCCACCACGACTGGCGCGATCACCGGCGGCGCCATTGTCTCATCCTCCGAAACGACGATCACGTCGTCCGGTGGGGTCCCCGCCGGAGGCGGCGGAAGTTCTTCTTCGGGCACGACCTCCGGGTGGGGCCCCGTCCCCTCGAAGGCGACCGCGCCCTCGGACGCCGACGCCGCGACCTCCACAGACCCGACTGGGGTCACCAAAATCACCGGCGCCGTTACTTGCGGAGCCGATGTGGCACGCCCCACGGTCACCCCAGTATAGGCGCTGCACGTTGCAAAGATTCAATAAAAAGAATACACTTACAAGGCCGAGCGGGTGCGTGGCACACGCGCCTTCTTTGCCGGCCCCCCACCAAGGGGCAAGTCGGCTGGTCGCTTCCCCGAAGCCACCTCCAGCCGAGACGCTGCAACGACCGCAAGCGCAAGATCACCCCCCGCCTGGGGATCCGTGGCCACGGGGCCCGTGATGCCGCCCTCGGTCGAGTCCACGCTCGGGCCGCCGCCATCGGCAGTCGTGAAAACCCACCATAGGGGTGGCCGAGGCACTCCCGCCACCGCTGGAGGTTGTCCCCACGGCGGTGGTCTCCGACACATCCTCGCGCACCTCACGCCGCGCGCGCGTTCCTTATTTTTCTTCCTCCTCCTTTCCTCCTTCCGCTTCTTGCGGAGGAGTCGCCCTCTGCCGTCCTCGCCGGCGGCGCCAAGCGCTTCCTTATCCCGGGGCGGCGCTCGAAGACATCCCCATGAGCCCCTAAGAGGATGCAGAATGTCGGTCAAGTGCTAAGGACAAAGAAAAGAGAAGCGAAAGGAATTTCACCGGCCACGGATTGGCGGAAAAGCCGCGAAATGGCTCGTGGTGGTGTCCGCGGCCACCGTGTCGCTTCGCCAGAACGGCCGCCACCCGCCTCCACTCGAGCCAGCGCCAGCTCGGGTTACGCCATCCTCGCCGGTCCGACGGCCCGCGACGAACAGGTGCGGCTCAGGCACAAGTGGTTGCACGCGATCCCCATAAAGGCGCGCACAACCACGCCCCGGTGAGCCCCGCCTCCTTTGAGCCCCGATCCGCTCCACGATCGGGGCGGCTTTGTTCTTCTCCTCTTCGGCCCCCCACCGCTCCTCCACCATGGGAAGCTCGCGGTGAACGCGAGGCGCTGTCGCCGACAAGTTTGAACGTAGAGCCATTCGAACGCCACTCTTGTTGGACGAGGGCAGCTTTACCTCCAGTACTCCGTGTTCGACCGGGCGGCGGAGGCCGAGCCACCAGTGGCGCCAAAGGCCCGACGGCCGGCCCTTCCGAGCCTTGCACGAAGAAGTGCCTCCACAACGCCTAGTGCGGCTCGATCCCCAAGAAGGCTTCGCACGTGATGAAGATGGCGATGTGGAGGACCCCATTGGGGTTGAGATGGTGCACCTCCACCTTGTAATGAGACAAGAGCCCGGACGAGCGGGTGCGCGGCGAGCCAAAGCCAGCGCCAAGAACGAGGCGGGCACCACGATCTCGCCGCCCGCGCGCGCTGGTGGCAGCCCCGGTCGGCACCCTCCAACGGAAGGTCTGCGGCATGAGAAGCCCTTCTTCACTAAGCCGAAGCGCGGGTGTCTTGGCGCGGAGCACTCCGCCACGACATCTTCACGGGAGACGATCGAAGGTGAGAAAGAAAGGTGGGGTTTTTTTCCTTAGCTCTCTGGTGCTTTTCTTGTTTCGCAGGCGAGACAGAAGGCAAGAAAGCGTGACCACTCAAAGCACCTAACGGGCGATGATAGAGGACGAGCGAACGCCCGCCAAGCAGCGCCCGTCAAGCGGCGTCGCGACCACCCTCGCTGTCGCGCCACTGTAACTCCTGGGCCAATACCACTCCGCTTTTAATCCTGTCTTGTCGAGCGACAAGGGCCATAAAGGCGCCGCCCGAACAACGTGTCCGTAAACCTCTGGTCTCCGCTTTAGGCCGAACAGTTGCTCGGCGCGCGAAAGACATTGGGCGCTGTGGCCCCAAGACAACAAAAGCTTTGTGGCTTGCGCCAGGGCCCAGCGAGGAGTCAGGTTCAAAAGGCCTACCCCACCATGGGTATAAGGCCGCCCAAAGAAAACTTGAGCAAGGGGCGGTATGAGGTGAGCCCCACGGTGGGCCCTCGGTTAGGTCGGTGACGGCCTAATCACCTCTACTCGTGTCCGAGACCATACTTCACACTCTCCCGGAGCTCATCAATGAGCGACGACCACCGTGCTCTGGGTCGACGGACGACCTAGAGTCCATACGGGATTGAGTAGAAAAGGTTTTTATGGGTCGCCCACGCGGGGCTAGGACACCCTACTGCAGGACCGTCGCTCGGAAGGGTCCCCTAGGGCGGACCTCCCAGACCCACTCGGACTACCCGCTATTAGCTCCACGAGCACGGCGCTCAAACCAACGCAGTAAACGCGCGCGCCATCCTCTCGTGTCCCACACCGCGGATGGGGTATACATGTGGGATAGACGGCGGCCATTCCTCTCGCAGCTACCCTCGCCCGACGAGGACTCGAGAAGGATGCCCCACGTCCAGCTACGACGGTAAACGAGCACTCACGTCCAGCTACGACGGTAAACGAGCACTCACGTCCAGCTACGACGTTAAAACGAGCACTCGGACACCCGAACCTCACAGAGGCATCCGGTCGTCCTGCCGACCAAGGCACTCGGACACCCGAACCTCACAGAGGCATCCGGTCGTCCTGCCGACCAAGGCAGTCGGACACTAGAACCTCACAGAGGCATCCGGTCGTCCCTGCCGACCAAGGCACTGTCTAGCTACGACGATAAACGAGCACTCGGACACCCGAACCTCACAGAGGCATCCGGTCGTCCCGCCACCAAGGCGATCGGACACCGAACCTCTCGAGGCATCCGATCCTCCTGCGCCGACCAAGGCACTCGGACACCGAACCTCACAGAGACATCCGGTCGCCCCGCCGACCAAGGCACTTTGGACACCGAACCTCACGAGGCATCCGGCGTCTTGCCGACCAAGGCGATCGGACACGAGAACCTCACAGAGGCATCCGGCCGTCCTCGCCGACCAAGGCACTGTCTAGCTACGACGTTAAACGAGCACTCGGACACCAGAACCTCACAGAGGCATCCGGTCGTCCTGCCGACCAAGGCAGCCGGACACTAGAACCTCACAGAGGCATCCGGCCGCCCTTGCCGAACAAGGCACTTTTCTAGCTACGACGATAAACGAGCACTCGGACACCAACCTCACAGAGGCATCCGGTCGCCCCGCCGACCAAGGCAATCGGACACCCGAACCTCTCGAGGCATCCGGTCGTCCCGCCACCAAGGCGATCGGACACCCGAACCTCTCAGAGGCATCCGGCCGTCCCGCCGACCAAGGCACTCGGACACCAACCTCACAGAGGCATCCGGTCGTCCCGCCGACCAAGGCACTCGGACACCAGAACCTCACAGAGGCATCCGGTCGTCCCGCCGACCAAGGCACTCGGACACCGAGAACCTCACAGAGGCATCCGGCCGTCCCGCCGACCAAGGCGCCGGACACGAACCTCACAGAGGCATCCGGTCGTCCCTGCCGACCAAGGCACTGTCTAGCTACGACGGTAAACAAGCACTCACGTCCAGCTACGACGGTAAACGAGCACTCACGTCCAGCTACGACGTTAAAACGAGCACTCGGACACCCGAACCTCACAGAGGCATCCGGTCGTCCTGCTGACCAAGGCACTCGGACACCCGAACCTCACAGTGGCATCCGGTCATCCTGTCGACCAAGGCAGTCGGACACGAACCTCACAGAGGCATCCGGCCGTCCTGCCACCAAGGCCTTTGTCTAGCTACGACGTTAAACGAGCACTCGGACACCGAACCTCACGAGGCATCCGGCCGTCCCGCCACCAAGGCGCTCGGACACTAGAACCTCACAGAGGCATCCGGCCGTCTCTGCCGACCAAGGCACCGTCTAGCTACGACGATAAACGAGCACTCGGACACCAACCTCACAGAGGCATCCGGTCCGTCCCGCCACCAAGGCGCTCGGACACTAGAACCTCACGAGGCATCCGATCGTCCTGCCGCCACCAAGGCACTATCTAGCTACGACGATAAACGAGCACTCTGGACACCAACCTCACAGAGGCATCCGGTCGTCTCGCCGACCATGGCGATCGGACACCGAACCTCTCGAGGCATCCGGTCATCCTCGCCGACCAAGGCACCGTTTAGCTACGACGTTAAATGAGCACTCGGACACCAACCTCACAGAGGCATCCGGTCGTCCTCGCCACCAATGCACCGTCTAGCTACGACGTTAAGCGAGCACTCGGACACCGAACCTCACAGAGGCATCCGGTCGCCTCGCCACCAAGGCGCCGGCCCACAACGATTAAAATTAAAGCAAACTCATCGCAAGACATTTTCATAAAGAAAAAGAAAATTTCATTATAGGCCAACAGCTTAGACTTTACACGACTTTACACACGCACCGGCGATGATACAAGAGTGGCCACGCTTCACCACGAGACTCTACCCACGCCTAGAACCTATCAAACATCCGCGCGGCATCGGTGGCACCGACGGCATCTTCGGTAGGCCCTTGCTCGTCGACGGACACCCCGCGCCGCAAGTAACACGCCGATGCCTCCACTTGCCGTTCAGCGACATCGACGCCGCCGCACTAACCACGGTCGGCGCCCTTGCGCCATCGCCTCGTAAGGGCCCCTTACCACTTCGAGCCTCGGAACGGCCTCGGCGGCGCGTCAACGTAGCGGCGTCACGGATGCGCAGCTTCTTCCTCCTAAGCTCGGCCATCGCTGGTCGAACTCACCCAAAGCTCGCCGGAGGATCTTCTTCTTCCATCACGACGCCATCGCCGCTAAAGACTAGAGGGTGTCTGAAGCCATTTGAAAGAACAAAAGAAAGAGCTCTCATCCCTTCAAGCAAGCTACGCGCGCATATATATATATCCGGACGAAGGGAGGCTAAGCGTCTCGAGTAAATGCGGTGCCGAAAACGAAGCATCCTTCACGTAACCCGGCGATAAGAAGACGGCGGCGCGCGCGCGCTAAACTATACTCGGCATGCAACGAGGCGAGTAAAGCCCCGGCGGTTCAAATGCCCCGCCAAACTCCAGACAGCCGCCGGATCCAAATAAGCACACCGACGGAATCGCTTAACCGGATCGGTTTGGACCGACCGACTGTGCCCGCCACCACTTTCGTCCAAGTTCAACCCCAACCGAATCTGCGAAATCGCTCGGGAGTTCGGGGCTACCGAAATACTAATAAAAAGGATACCCCAACAGGCCGGCGATGAGCCGGCCTCAAGCATATCTCCACTTAACAGCGCGCGCGCCCGCCGCCGACCGATCGCTGCGAGACCACGTAAGACATCCGCTCCCGACCGCCGGGAAGCGAATCCGACAGACACGCCCCGACCCCTCTTGGCGGGCGGATCTCCCGACTCAACCGAACCAAGGTGACGGACGCCGAGTGCCGCGTGTCGAGTCCTCATCGCCTACCGCCACGCACTTCCGAATGAGGTCAATCGAGCGACTATACAAGGGCAGGTGGCTCCTTCCCAAGAAGATCGGTGACCGCAGAAGACAAAGATCCAAATTTCCCATCAACCGATCACGACAAGACGAGCGCACGCTCCCTCCCGAGGCAGCACCAACGTCACGCACCTCGACGTCAGCATTCGCAAGGGTCACAGAGGGCAAGTACGCTATTTCCCGGGGAATACCTAACCTCCCTGACCACCAAGGCTACCAACCCAGCATGGGCAAGACGGGTGGCGACCAGTCCACAGGACGAAGGACCGGAGCTTCTAGCATAGGTCACCTCGCTCTTCCTCCCAACTCTCGATGTTACCTGCCCCTTCCATCTGTATAAAAGGAGGCAAGGCTAAATGATTCAAGGAGAGCGAGAGGGAGAGGGAGACATAAGAACACGAGGAGACTAAGTCATTTAGGGGCCTCGTCTGTAAAAACATAGTGCAAAAAGCAATACAATACGGCCATCTGAACTGGAGTAGGGATTTTCAGCCCGAACCAGTATACATCTTGGACTCACGAGTCTAACCATTCAGGGAGTGGAACGCGCGACCCCCTAGACTTACAAATTTACTTGCCGGCGCTCGAAAACGCCGACAGTAATCAACTTGAGTGGTAATCACTTAGATTGGGGCAAGTGACAAGGGGCGAGTATGCCAAGGTAGGCTCGATGGGCGGAGGGTATGTGGAAGTCTTGCTTCGATCATCCTAAAGACTTAACCTTGCAAGTCTTTGACCTGAGTCAATTAGGCAACCACATGTCTGGTATGGGACAGCCTAGCTGATTAATCTGCAATGTCTTAGTTTGGTACTATCATAGGCAGTGTGAGTTCCCGAGTTATGGAGTAATTCACAAGGCGCAAGAGGGGGGCCGTAGTTGTGGTTTTCAGACCCACCAGTGTTGAAACCTTAGTGGGTGGTATCAGGTTAAGGTAGTGCATTGTAAAGGCTTTGTTATAATCACTCGCCTTTGTAGTGTATGGTTGTATCGTGCGGGTAAAGTGCATAACTTCTGCAGATTGTAAATCTATTCGGATAGCCGTGCTCGCGGTATTGAGCAAAGCTCAAGAATGACAGTTAAGGGTTAGCTTAATTAAATGGAAAACTTGGTTTGGATGGCGGAATTGCCATGTGGAAGGTTGAACTTGACTTAGGAGTGGAAAGTTGGTTTACTTGAGAAATATTGAATCTATCTATTACTGTTATTTATTTTACAATCTTTACAATTTATTTATTGTATTTGTTCATAAATGCTGCTTATTACAAAATACCCATATTAGCCTTTTCCTTTGGAATAAGCCTTGCATATAGTTACATAGAATTGCATTCTGTGCGCAACTTGTTGAGTGCTTTAAGTACTCACCCTTGCCAAACAACCACAATCAACAGTTAAAGAGTCTATACCTGTGTTGGAGGGGGAGTTTCAGGTGGACACGAGTCGTTAGGGTCCGAGCCTTGTCAGTTGCCTGTGGTGAACTGATGAGCCATCTATGACTTCTACTTTCCGCTGCTTATATCCTAGTTTATATTTCCAGTTTAACCCTGCGTGGCTCAATAATGTAAGTTGGTCATAAGATCTTACACTTAGCTATATCAATAAATGGAAAATTATTATTATTATTATTATTATTATCGTTGATTATGATGTGATATGTACCAATGTTAAGCTGTGTGCACTAGCGTTGATCCTGGGATTAGTGCGGTAAACACCGTGGGTTCGAATCAGTGGATTCGGGTCCTTACAGCTGACAGTAAATACTAACAACGATTCAAGTGATGAGACTAATTCTGCGGGATATACATTGCACTAATCGATGAGGTATCGACTTGAATGATTTCTTTTACATGTTGATTTTTGCCAGATACATTTCACTAATCATCTTTTGCTCTTATCTTGCAGGCCAAGGTTGCTGGCAAAAAACCCGTTCCTGACCAATCAGGTAGCGGTCACCAAAGCAAGAGGCAACACCAATCGACTGGCCTCACCTGGTACACTTCAGGTACCCTAGGTATCCAGAGTCCTTTGTTATCGAACATGGTGAAAAAATAACCCTGTAAGTTTGGGTGAGATGAGTACAATACTGATACCATTACCTTTTCAGCATACCGACCCATCAAAAAATAGTTGCCACGGGGCAACAAAAACTAGGTCGGCAGTGTTATCATGTCCTATCATAAAATCGACTATAACTTGTCCTTTAACTGCCTTAGCCGATTCATACGATAGGTCGAACTCTATTAAGGCATAAGCCCATTTACCAAGTCGATCTCGTAAAATCGGAGCTGATAGCATATATTTTATAACTTCTGTCGACTTTTGTAGTCGGCAATAAATTTATGGGGCAGGCGCTAGATCTCAAACTCAAAGGTCACACAAGACAAGGGTTTAGACAGGTTCAGGCTCTTGCGGAGGAGATAATATCCTAATCCTGTGTGCTGGGATTATATGGACCTCTTTGATCTGAGATTGCTCAAAGCATTGTGTGCTCTGGACTATATGCGATGTGTGTGCTATGGCTTGATAGCTTGATTGCTTGATGCCTATGTTGTTGCCCGCCCTCTCCCTTATATAGTGGGGGTGGGGCGGCTTACAGAGTCCTAATCGATTACTAGATTCTAGTCCGTTACAGGATAGCGTTTACATCTTTATCTACCCTATTAACGACTCGGATTACAGTCGTATCTTTTATATCTAAATATACATACAACTGTCTATACGATGTGCCCCCTTTCCGTACGGCAGCAAGGCTTGGTGCGGGGTGAATCCTTTGGGCCTTCTACTTTGGCTTGTCTTCTCTTCAGGCGATGCTAGGCTTGTCATGAAGGTACCTGGTTCCATATATTCCACAGTAGCCCCGAGTGATTCATGATCCGATTGCTACATTTTTATCTGGACCTTGATTCTGGATCAACATCCCTAGCTTCCAACATAAACCTCCGACTAATTTCTCTTATGATTTGAGCGCTTTTCTTTGCAGCAAGTGTATTATGAAGGACTCGAATATAACCCTTGATTTTTTACTTAAACTGGGTATAATCTTCTGTCAGACGTGTTTGTCACGAGCGGCTTCGTGGACCTGACCCATATTTCAGTTGTGGATTGAATACTTCTTCCCGCTAGAGGTGAAGCTTTAATATCCTTTCCCTTCATGGATAAACACCAAACAATCTTCAAGGCTGCTCTGGTTTTTAATGTCAACCCAAATTCCGAAAACCTCTTTGGCTTCTGAAACTATATTAACTCCAAATCTCCTCGGCTTCTGATGCATTTACTTCATCCTCACTGTACCGGCTATAAAAGGCAAACAACACTTGTAAAATGCATTCCTTCGCGCTTAGTTCTCCATTCTCTTGCTCTGAGCTCCACCTCTTTTCGAAGAGATTTCCGTGGCCAACCAAGGTCCTTCGACTACTGAGTTGTCGACCTCGCTATGGCGGAGTGGGCAGAAGACAAAGCCGCCGCCCTCGATCGCGTCGCTGTCGACACCCTCCTGGAGATCTGCCCTACCCTTTACAGGGCCAGGGAGGCTCTTGTGGAGGCGCTCAACCGCGTGCGCAGGGGTGAGGTTTAGGGCCCCTACATATATAATATAATAAAGAATTACCTTTTCCAAGTATCCTTCGTGATTGTCATTTGTCTTGGCTCTGACCCAACTTGGGGTACATCGAAGCTTGCATGTCTCTTTGGTCGAGTGACATCCATATCCGATCGTCGTAGGATACATCCTTAGGTTCAAAACCCAGGACATATTAGCTTCACACGTGGCTCTTGGCCGAGCGACACCCATGTCCGATTGCTGTAGGATATAGCTTAAGCCTGACCTGAGGCATATCAGGATTTTCATGGATCATGGCCGAACGATGCCCATATCCGACTATTGTAGGATATAGCTTAGGCTCGTCTTGGAGCGCACCATGCTTACGTGGCTCTTGGCCGAGTGAAACCCATATCCGACTGGTGTAGGATATAGCTTAGGCTCAATATGGAGCGTACCATATATACGTGGCTCTTGACCGAGTGATACCTATACCCGACTGCTGTAGGATATAGCTTAGGCTCACCTTGGAGCGTATCAAGGTTTTATTGGCTCACAGCCGAGTGATGCCCATACCCTACTGATGTAGGATATGGCTCTGGTCCGACTTGGGACACATCGAGGTTTATCCGAACGGTATCCATACTGGCTTATTACGACGCACGGCTTTTCGACCCTCATGGGGAATATGACAGGGCCCCAAATTCGATTTCGGTTTGTGCGGCTAAAATTAGCGCCAACCAAAATTTTGGCCGTAATTATTATTAACTTCCGACTGCAACGACTATAAATGCGCCACTTAGAATTTTTCAAACTTAACCAAAACATTTTGAACTAGAAACTTTCTCTAAGTCAGGGTTGAATTTTGATCCCAATCCAAAATCAAACACTAGTTTTAAATATCACTCAAAAATTGAATCGATTCAAGCAAACAAATAACTTCTCCTAGCCATATTACTAAATAAACCTTGTCATGCCCACACCCATGGGGGCAAAATAGTCAAACCACCAAAGCCAACAAATATCTAGCCACATGTGTGCATTAGAGCTCATTTTTTTCCCATCCTCATTTCTTCCCAAGCCAAGAAATCAGCCAGGGGCAGCTCCTCCCTAAGTCTCTCCTCCACGCCTCCTACCTCCTCCTTGGCGCCCTTGGGCTCCTCCTGCAGCCCTCCCTCCATTGGTGGCGCCTCCCCCAAGCTCCCCAAGCAGCAGCTCCTTCCTCCCCTCCCCAAGCAGCTCATCTCCTTCCTCTCCCACCTCCTTCTAGGTAATTTCTCTCCTAGGGTTTTGATGATTGGGTGTGGATGGTATAAATGAGGTAGATGTATGGATTACATGCTTTGGATTGAAGTTTCATTGGTGGATTTGAGGAAAATCAATTTAGGGTTTGGTACAATGTTCTGTCATTTTCGAGCAGGAAATTGTGCTGCTGTGTTTCGTGTTTTAGAGCTAGTTCCCAGCATTTCCTGCTTGGTCCACTGAAGAAGAAGATGTAGGCAAATGAGTTACCTTTATTTTCCAACCGGAATCACTTGATTCCATCCATCCAAACAAAAGTTATGATGATTTTGGTACCTGCTGCACTGAGATGCTGAATCTGTAAAAGCTGAAACTTGGACTGTAGTTTAAAAATAGTTAGAGGCCGAATTAGCTTTGAGTTTTTCCTGAGAAGTTGTAGGAAATTTTGTGTAGATTCCAAAACTGTCATCAATTGCTCAATTCCATTAGGTATAGCATTTTTATGGCAAAATGGTGCATGCTGTCCAGAAAGACTATAAATTCTGAACCCAAAAATCCACCCTCTGTTCATGGGCAAACTGGGCATTACTCAAGCAATAAATGAGAAATCGGCTAAAACTAAGTTGTAGATATATCTCTTAAGTTTCATTAGGACTTGGAATCACTCAATTTCATGTAACCATGTAGAAGTTATGCCTAAAATGGTGAAGTCGGTCTAGAAGGGCTAAAATCTGTCCAAATTTCAAAATGAAGGTTAGGATTTTGGTTGGAGTTGTGTAAAGCATATCAAAGTATTGTTTAGCTATTGATACGTAGTGTCAACGTTTTTGCTTTTCGTTTTGTTGTAGAAGGATTGCATTTTGGAATTTTGTTAAAACTTCGAATTGCATTTCCTTTACATATGCATTTCATGCATCTCATTTTGCATCCATACATCGTGTGAGAACGATCCTTGGCGGGTGGCGTATCCGTGGGAGTTGAAGAGCCGATGGCTCTGAAAATCCAATTGAAGCACAAGGCAAGCACCTAAGCATCATTGATCCTTATATATTCTATCTTTGTGAATGAATTGCTTAACGGTGTTTTAAGTAGTGCATTAGGAGTTGAATTGTGGGTAGAATGTTAGAACCTATTTAATGCATATGTCATCCTTGTTAATTGTTGAATTGTCATTTGGAACCTAACATGGGTAATATTTTATGTCACGCTTAAATTGCTTAGCGGTCGGGTTCGGGCCAAGTGGTGGATGGTTCCATCACTTGTGATGTACTACTTCACACTTATGAACTACATGGTTTGGAAATGGGAGTAGGTTGAAAATGTAAATGTGAATTGGAGACCAGGCGAGAGGGTTGGGACATGAGAGTGTGTAGACTCGAATGTGTAGCTCTCTTTGTGTCGATTGAGGACCGTTCGAGTTTGACCTTTGATTGAGCAACCCTTGTTGATCACATGCCGTGATATGGGCGCGGTAAGCCACTCTTTCACCATTCCCTAGTCGATGGGGTGCAACTTCATGCGATGGTTGGGGTGGAGTTCGAGGCCTAGGTCTCCTCGGGAGGCCAAGTTGGACTTGTGTCGCTCGGGGAGGTTGCTAGGTGCTCGTGCGCATGAGGCGGTTCATCGGATAGATATGGTGGGAGGGCGGTTGATGCGGGATTCTGTGTGGGATTCAATGTCGTGTGATTGATGATCCTGCGGTGAATAAGCGATTTGAATCGCCGCTCATGGATAAGAGCACGCTCTCTCATCGCTCGATTCATCGTAGTAACAACTTAAAACTGTAAAAGAAATGTGAGATGTTGATGAATTTGTTGTGAATGGTGGTGATACTTGTGTTACTTCATGTACTTAATTGCAAACCTTCAATGTAGTAGTAGATGCTTGTTATAACTGCTTTAAAACTTGTGAATTGAGTAGTGTAGGCGAATCTACTACAAAGTTAAGCTTTTCGCACTTATTACCTGTGGCTTATTCCATTGTTTTATCAATGCATATTCCTTTGTGAGTCGGTCATATATGGACCACGGGTAAGACTTGCAGTACCTTCTGTACTCATGCTTCTGCTTTGTGGTTTTCGGTGAGGCGATGCAGGTTGTGAGTTCTGTCCTTATTGTCTCTCGGTTGTCGGGCGGGACACGAGTAGAGGCTTAGCTCGCTGATGCAAGCGCCGGAAGTGTTGATGGCGTGGACACTTCGGATGAGTCTTAATTTTATTTACCTTGGGGTTTGGATAACTTTTGTTGTATATGTATGGGTTGTGTTTGTAGCATGTGGAGGCTTTAACTTTTGATACTTGATGTGGTTGTTATATGATGGTTGATGATCGTAGATCGTAGTTGGTCGTAGATATTTAGTTGTTATTGTTGATATATATATATATATATGCTTTTGTCTCTCTTGTCTGCTGGGTGGATGTCCTCTGTTCTAGAGGCATCATGCCCAATTTTTTCGTGCTTTTGTTAGTCTTGTGGGTTTTGGTTTTTCGTCGGTCGTCTTTGTGCGGGTTGGGTTTTGTTTTGTTTTGCTTCCGCTTTGCGTGTCTGGTTGTGGGGTTTGAGTTCGTTGCCCCTTTATGCAAATTGAGTTGGTATGACTTTGAAATCCGGTATGTGGGGATCTTGGGCGAGTTTTGGATCGCATACTGGGGAATACCGGATCGGGTTCAAGTTATTTGGGTGTTTCGCCGTTGTCTCATTTGGGCTTGGGTGTTAGCAATGCGAGCACCATCGGTGATCCTTTGCTAACCTCCAAATCCGATGTGGCGATAAGCGTATCCAACTAGCCCGAATGCGGTGCAGGCGGCTCCGCGACAAGGTGGTATCGAGCAAGGTGCATAAAGATGAACCCAAAACTTGACATCCACTTAGGCGTCTTGAGTCGGGTTTATATTAACCCCTTAGTAGTAGTAAATCTTGTATTACCGCCCTATGTCTATAATTGTGATAGTACCGGTTAGATGGTGGGAATGGAAGAAGTGTTGGCGTTAGTAGCGTACATTTTATATCATGCATGCATGTAGTTGCACAAGGGCCATTGCATCTTACTTTATTAAAAATTGTAGACTTTAATTATTGTTGAGTGCTATTCGTTAAATCGGTGTTGACCCGATTTTAACCAAGTCTAATGTCTTGTTCCTTTCTTGTGGAGTCTAGAATGAGGACCCGTGGTGGAGCGGGAGATGATGATGGTGCGGGCGATCACGGCCCCAAGGCAATGACCCGCCTCCTCCTCCCAACTTCTGGATGTTACGATGAGGTCGAGCAAAATCGTGAGCAACCAACAGGATTCTCGGAGATGTTGGTCGAATCGGGCTCCTCGAGGCGGTCGTGATGGGCGGGACCGGCCCAATGGGTACTGGACTTCCTCCATACCCGGCCGCCTACATTTTCTCGTGCTAGTGAGCCACTTGAGGCGGATGACTGGTCTGTGAGCGATAGAGCGTAAATTTGCTCGATCCGCTGTGAAGATCATGAGAAGGCGCTCTCGCCACTCAGCAGACTTCAAGGTTCCGCCGGTGCTTGGTGGGCCAACTTCTTGGTGATGCAGCCCGCCGATCACCGTGTGTCATGGGCGGAATTCGTGAGGCCTTCCGGCATACCATATCCCAAGGGCTCATGGATATTAAGAAGCGGGAGTTTCTCTCCTGAAGCAATTGAACAAGTCCATGATGGACTACTCACGGAGTTCAATTCCTTGGCTCAATATGCACGGAAGAGGTGGGCGGCGATGCAAAGAAGCAATACCGGTTCATGAATGGTATGTCAGCCAAGATGCAAGACAAACTCTCAGTCTGTGACTTCCCTGACTTCAACACCTTGGTGAGTCGGGCTATCACAGTGGAGCACAAAATGAAGAGCCATCAAGAGGAGAAGAAGAGGAAGAGGGTGCTCGATACTCGGTTGGCGGCGATTCACGGCGTGCTCGCGCGATTTTCCATCTGCGCCGAGGCACCTACTCCGGCCCCTTTCCGTCCGATGGGTTTTGTTCGCCCACCTATCGTTGCTCCCGGCCCCCACAAACCGCGGCCGGGTTTGAGTGTGGGGATGATGCGGTCGGGCCGTGCTTCAATCTGCGGCGAAGCGGGTCACTTCATCCGCGACTGTCCGTTCGCGAGGCGGGGCACCAACTTTAATGCCCCACGGCCTCAAGGCGCAGTTGCACTACCTCCGCGTCCCAATGGAAGGCCTCCTCAAGCGGCAAGTCACGGGCAAGTCAACTACACAAGCGCTGAGGAGATCCCAGAGGGTGATCAAGTGCTTACTGGTATGTTATGCATTAATGGGCATGCTTTGCTAGGGTGTTGTTTGACTCAGGGGCTTCTCATTCTTTTATTCGTAAGGAGTTTGCCCTACATCATGGAATGAAGGTTAATTGTAGCCATACCTCTTTCCTCATTGAAGCACCGGGTTCGAAAGTTGTAGCTGACCAGTTAGTCCAGGGAGCCTCTGTGATGATTCAAGGGGTTCAATTCGTTGTCAGCTTGCTACTCCTTGATCTTCGTGGGATGGATGTCATTACAGGCATGAATTGGCTAACCAAGCGGCGAGCCGTTCTAGGCTGTGCGGTCGCTCCATCTCACTCAAAGAACCAAAGGCGACGGTTGACTTTCCTTCTCGATAAGGGCAAGGCTGCTCTATATTCCTTAAATGGTGTTGAAATTAGAGAGTTGGAGTCCATTCGGTGGTGTCTAAATACCGGATGTGTTCCCGGAGGAACTGCCAGGATGCCCCGATAGGGATATCGAGTTCGTAGTTGACCTCCAACCCGGTTTGCTCCATTTGAAGCGGCCGTATAGAATGCCGCCAAATGAGCTGGTCGAATCAAGAAACAGTTGAAGGAACCGATGGACAAGGGGTTTATTCGCGAGCTCCTCGCCTTGGGGTTGCTCGGCTCTGTTTGTGACCAAGAAGGGCGGGTCCCTTCGCTTTGCGTTGACTATCGTCCTTTGAGCGCAGTCACCATCAAGAACAAGTACCCCTTCCTAGGATTGACATCCTTTTTGATCGACTTCTGCCGGTGCAGGTGTTCTCAAGATTGACTGGGTGGGTTATCATCAAATCAAGATTGAGCGGAGGATATCCGAAGACGGCCTTCTCCACTCGTTATGGATTATGCGAGTATACCGTCATGTCTTTTGGGTGGCGAATGCACGGCATACTTCACCTACATGATGAATTCGGTCTTCATGGAGGAACTTGACTCATTCGTAGTCATATTCATTGATGACATCCTCATATACTCAAAGAATGAGGAGGAGCATGCGAACATCTTCGCATTGTTCTCGAGAGACTTGGAGCATCGCTTGTATGCGAAGTTCAGCAAATCGAGTTACGGTTGACCAAGTGTCGTTTAGGGCATGTCCTTTACGGCGCGTGTCGTCGCTGTTGACCGAAAGGTACAAGATGTCCTCAATAGAAGCAACCCAAGATCATCACGAGATCCGCAGATTTTCTTGGGTTTGCGGGCTATTACCGTCGATTCATCCAGACTTCTCCAAGATTGCCAAACCGATGACAGAGTCTTTGAAGAAGGGTTACAATTCAAATGGTCAACCGGCTGTGGCGGGCATTTGGACATTGAAACAACGGCTTACTACGCTCTGTCCTCACACGACTGATATTCACAAGCCTTCGATGTCTATTGCGATGCATCGGGCGTTGGTCTTGGCGTGTCTTGATGCAAGAAGGCCGAGTGGTCGCCTATGCATCTCGGCGCTTGAAGCGCCATGAAGAGCACTACCCGACGCATGACTTGGAACTTGCTGCGGTGGTGCATGCTCTAAAATTTGGCGCCATTACCTATTGGGCAACAAATGCAATATTTACACAGATCACAAGAGCCTCAAGTACATTTTCACTCGATCGAGTTGAATATGAGGCAACGAAGATGGCTTGAGCTCATCAAAGATTACTGATCGGAGGTACACTACCACGGGAAAGCCAATGTGGTGGCGGGCGCGTTAAGTCGCAAAGCACAATGCAACTGTCTCAGTGTGCAACCCCGCAGTGCCACTCTTTGTCTGAGTTTCAGAAGCTCGGCATCGAAATGGTTGAAGATGGGTTCTTGGCCAATCTGGGTTGAATTCCACTTTCTTGGACCAGATCGAGAGGCAGCTGTGATGGCGTGGGTGTTGCCCACATACGAGGCGGCATGGCGCCGACCAAGCTACACGCTTCGTCTCGATGATCATGGTGTTCTGTGGTTCGGCGAGCGTCTCGTCGTTCCTAAGGACCATGAGTTAAGGAGAAAGATTCTCGATGAGGCCCACAATTCCTTACTCACGATCCATCCGGGCAGCAACAAGATGTACCAAGATCTGAAGCCGCGGTTTTGGTGGACTCGCATGAAGCGGGAGATTGCTCGCTATGTGGCAGAGTGCGATGTCTGCAAAAGGGTAAAGGCCGAGCATCTCAGGCCAGCTGGCACTCTTCAGCCCTTGCCTATTCCGAGTTGGAAGTGGGAAGATATCAGCATGGACTTCATTATCGGGCTGCCCACGACCTCTTCGAGTCACGACTCGATATGGGTTATAGTCGACCGGTTGATGAAGTCTGCACATTTCCTGGCGGTTCGCACCAACTATCGATCCATGAAATATGCGGAGTTGTATATATCTCGGATCTTGTGCCTGCATGGAGTGCCCAAGCGGATAGTGTCAGATCGGGGCTCACAGTTTGTTTCGCAATTCTGGAGAAGCCTACATGAGGCCTTGGGCACTAAGCTGCTTCACAGCTCAGCATATCATCCTCAAACAGACGGTCAGACCGAGAGGGTCAATCAGATTCTTGAGGATATCTTTGAGGCGTGTGTCTTGTCATATGGGAAGAAATGGGATGAATGCCTTCCATATGTAGAGTTAAACTTACAACAACGACTATCATCGACAAGTGTCGAATGTCTCCTTTTGAAGCTTTGTATGGTCGAAGCTGTCGAACTCCCCTGAACTGGTCGGAGAGTGGTGAACGACCGTTCTTTGGGCCTTGACTTAGTCATGGAAGCAGAAAAGAAGGTAAAGGCTGTTCAAGATAACTTTGAGGATAGCACAATCACGACAAAGAGTTATGCTGATCGTCGTAGGAGACCCCTCTCCTTCGACGTTGGTGATCATGTCTATCTGAAGGTATCTCCATTCCGGGGCACCCGTCGATTCGGAGTCAGAGGGAAGCTAGCACCTCGCTATATCGGACCTTTCCGGATCCTGGTGAAGCGTGGTAAAGTGGCATACAAGTTAGAGCTTCCTCCTTCACTTGCGGCAATCCACGATGTTTTCCACGTGTCGCAATTGAAGCAATGCCTCCGCACTCCATTTGAGCAGTTTGATGTGGATGACCTAGAAGTTCAACCGGACTTATCTTATCAAGAGCATCCAATTCGGGTTTTGGAAGAAGCGGAGCATAAGACTGCATGGAAGTCAATTAAATTCTTCAAAGTGCGGTGGAGCAACCACACTGAAGATGAAGCTACGTGGGAGCGAGAAGACCGTTTGAAGGTCGACTACCCCGATTTCTTCCCTAGTATGTAAGTGTTGCAGTCTATAGCTGTCTTATCGCATTTTTGAGTCATCTTGTGAGATTATGACTCCTTTATCCAATTTGGGTTCTATTCGTCCATTCTCTCGTTTCCGAATCTCGGGACGAGATTCTTTTATGGGGGGAGGATTTGACAGGCCCCAAATTCGATTTCGGTTTGTGCGGCTAAAATTAGCGCCAACCAAAATTTTGGCCGTAATTATTATTAACTTCCGACTGCAACGACTATAAATGGCGCCACTTAGAATTTTTCAAACTTAACCAAAACATTTTGAACTAGAAACTTTCTCTAAGTCAGGGTTGAATTTTGATCCCAATCCAAAATCAAACACTAGTTTTAAATATGACTCAAAAATTGAATCGATTCAAGCAAACAAATAACTTCTCCTAGCCATATTACTAAATAAACCTTGTCATGCCCACACCCATGGGGGCAAAATAGTCAAACCACCAAAGCCAACAAATATCTAGCCACATGTGTGCATTAGAGCTCATTTTTTTTCCCATCCTCATTTCTTCCCAAGCCAAGAAATCAGCCAGGGGCAGCTCCTCCCTAAGTCTCTCCTCCACGCCTCCTACCTCCTCCTTGGCGCCCTTGGAGCTCCTCCTGCAGCCCTCCCTCCATTGGTGGCGCCTCCCCCAAGCTCCCCAAGCAGCAGCTCCTTCCTCCCCTCCCCAAGCAGCTCATCTCCTTCCTCTCCCACCTCCTTCTAGGTAATTTCTCTCCTAGGGTTTTGATGATTGGGTGTGGATGGTATAAATGAGGTAGATGTATGGATTACATGCTTTGGATTGAAGTTTCATTGGTGGATTTGAGGAAAATCAATTTAGGGTTTGGTACAATGTTCTGTCATTTTCGAGCAGGAAATTGTGCTGCTGTGTTTCGTGTTTTAGAGCTAGTTCCCAGCATTTCCTGCTTGGTCCACTGAAGAAGAAGATGTAGGCAAATGAGTTACCTTTATTTTCCAACCGGAATCACTTGATTCCATCCATCCAAACAAAAGTTATGATGATTTTGGTACCTGCTGCACTGAGATGCTGAATCTGTAAAAGCTGAAACTTGGACTGTAGTTTAAAAATAGTTAGAGGCCGAATTAGCTTTGAGTTTTCCTGAGAAGTTGTAGGAAATTTTGTGTAGATTCCAAAACTGTCATCAATTGCTCAATTCCATTAGGTATAGCATTTTTATGGCAAAATGGTGCATGCTGTCCAGAAAGACTATAAATTCTGAACCCAAAAATCCACCCTCTGTTCATGGGCAAACTGGGCATTACTCAAGCAATAAATGAGAAATCGGCTAAAACTAAGTTGTAGATATATCTCTTAAGTTTCATTAGGACTTGGAATCACTCAATTTCATGTAACCATGTAGAAGTTATGCCTAAAATGGTGAAGTCGGTCTAGAAGGGCTAAAATCTGTCCAAATTTCAAAATGAAGGTTAGGATTTTGGTTGGAGTTGTGTAAAGCATATCAAAGTATTGTTTAGCTATTGATACGTAGTGTCAACGTTTTTGCTTTTCGTTTTGTTGTAGAAGGATTGCATTTTGGAATTTTGTTAAAACTTGGTTGCATTTCCTTTACATATGCATTTCATGCATCTCATTTTGCATCCATACATCGTGTGAGAACGATCCTTGGCGGGTGGCGTATCCGTGGGAGTTGAAGAGCCATGGCTCTGAAAATCAATTGAAGCACAAGGCAAGCACCTAAGCATCATTGATCCTTATATATTCTATCTTTGTGAATGAATTGTTAACGGTGTTTTAAGTAGTGCATTAGGAGTTGAATTGTGGGTAGAATGTTAGAACCTATTTCTGCATATGTCATCCTTGTTAATTGTTGAATTGTCATTTGGAACCTAACATGGGTAATATTTTATGTCACGCTTAAATTGCTTAGCGGTCGGGTTCGGGCCAAGTGGTGGATGGTTCCATCACTTGTGATGTACTACTTCACACTTATGAACTACATGGTTTGGAAATGGGAGTAGGTTGAAAATGTAAATGTGAATTGGAGACCGGGCGAGAGGTTGGGACATGAGAGTGTGTAGACTCGAATGTGTAGCTCTCGCCTGTGTCGATTGAGGACCGTTCGAGTTTGACCTTTGATTGAGCAACCCTTGTTGATCACATGCCGTGATATGGGCGCGGTAAGCCACTCTTTCACCATTCCCTAGTCGATGGGGTGCAACTTCATGCGATGGTTGGGGTGGAGTTCGAGGCCTAGGTCTCCTCGGGAGGCCAAGTTGGACTTGTGTCGCTCGGGGAGGTTGCTAGGTGCTCGTGCCGCATGAGGCGGTTCATCGGATAGATATGGTGGGAGGGGCGGTTGATGCGGGATTCTGTGTGGGATTGATGTCGTGTGATTGATGATCCTGCGGTGAATAAGCGATTTGAATCGCCGCTTTCATGGATAAAGCACGCTCTCTCATCGCTCAGTTCATCGTAGTAACAACTTAAAACTGTAAAAGAAATGCGAGATGTTGATGAATTTGTTGTGAAAAGTGGTGATACTTGTGTTACTTCATGTACTTAATTGCAAACCTTCAATGTAGTAGTAGATGCTTGTTATAAGCTGCTTTAAAACTTGTGAATTGAGTAGTGTGGCGAATCTACTACAAAGTTAAGCTTTTCGCACTTATTACCTGTGGCTTATTCCATTGTTTTATCAATGCATATTCCTTTGTGAGTCGGTCATATATGGACCACGGGTAAGACTTGCAGTACCTTACGTACTCATGCTTACGCTTTGTGGTTTTCGGTGAGGCGTGCAGGTTGTGAGTTCTGTCCTTATTGTCTCTCGGTTGTCGGGCGGGACACCGAGTAGAGGCTTAGCTCACTGATGCAAGCGCCGGAAGTGTTCGATGGCAGGACACTTCGGATGAGTCTTAATTTTATTTACCTTGGGGTTTGGATAACTTTTGTTGTATATGTATGGGTTGTGTTTGTAGCATGTGGAGGCTTTAACTTTTGATACTTGATGTGGTTGTTATATGATGGTTGATGATCGTAGATGCGTAGTTGGTCGTAGATATTTAGTTGTTATTGTTGATATATATATATATATATGCTTTTGTCTCTCTTGTCTGCTGGGTGGATGTCCTCTGTTCTAGAGGCATCATGCCCAATTTTTAAATGCTTTTGTTAGTCTTGTGGGTTTTGGTTTTTCGTCGGGTCGTCTTTGTGCCGGGTTGGGTTTTGTTTTGTTTTGCTTCCGCTTTGCGTGTCTGGTTGTGGGGTTTCGAGTTCGTTGCCCCCTTTATGCAAATTGAGTTGGTATGACTTTGAAATCCGGTATGTGGGGATCTTGGGCAAGTTTTCGGATCGCATACCGGGGGAATACCGGGATCGGGTTCAAGTTATTTGGGTGTTTCGCCGTTGTCTCATTTGGGCTTGGGTCTTAGCAATGCGAGCACCATCGGTGATCCTTTGCTAACCTCCAAATCCGATGTGGCGATAGCGTATCCAACTAGCCCGAGTACGGTCCGGGCGGCTCCCGCGACAGAATACCATTGGATTCATGCCTGTTTAG
The DNA here is from genome assembly GCA_036346275.1 of Otatea glauca. Lineage (NCBI taxonomy): Eukaryota > Viridiplantae > Streptophyta > Magnoliopsida > Poales > Poaceae > Otatea > Otatea glauca. The sequence continues at coordinate 3,890,671 of CM070720.1, read as the reverse complement.
GCTCAACTTGTGATATATGATCCATCATGCGGTAACCCCCTAGCGGCCCAGCGTGGAGCATATCACAAGAAGATATATTTTTATCCAAATTAGAGGACACCCACGTCCCGCTTAGAACAGTAAGTGGTTAAACATCCCATCGTGGGGAGCAACGTGTCCCAAATATGACTTGATCAAACCACGACTGTCTCTGTAAGTCAGAACGTCGGGCCAGTCAAGTCATTATGAAGCATAAGGAATGGTGAGGCATTTCGCAACCTTTTTCCCGCCGATTCGGTGAAAACCTAATTTTCCCCGCTTTAAAGGCTAGGCCATGCGTCGCCCGATGGTTCATTCTTTTCACTGCACACTCTTGCCCCTTCTGCTTCCTTGTCTCTCCGATTTCTCCGCCGCTAGGGTTATCCGCCGTTGCGCCCGTATTTTCGCGCCGCCATTGATCTCTCCTTCGAAGATGTCTTCTCCTCCTTCTAAGGTCTCCTCCTCGCAGCCTTCGCCCCAGGATCGGACGACCTCGATCACGACAGAGGAGAGACTGCAGTCCATGGTGAAAGATGGGGTTCTCCCAGATTTGGCTTTGATCTTCGCTCGGCCGGCTGCTGGTAAATCCATCCCCACTCCTCGTTCTGAAGAAGTCGTGGTATTTGAGTCTTTCTTCCAGCGTGGGCTGGGTCTTCCATCCTGCGCTTTTCTCCGCGGCCTTCTTTTCTTCTATAGCATCGAGTTGGTGAACTTGAATCCCAACTTTATATTGCAAAACTATCTTTATTCACCTTTGCGAAGTTTTCTTGGGCATCCGTCCTCATTTTGATCTTTTCCGCCATTTTACCTTCTGAAGCCCTATCCCTCAAAGAGCGACCCCAAGGTAATTGGGGGAGCCAGATTCCAACTTCGGGAGGGGCTAAAGAAATCATACTTTGCTATTCCTTTCAAGTCTTCGAATAAAGGCTGGCACCAGGAGTGATTTCATTGTGCCAATCCTGATCCAGCTCTCCATTCTTTCATCGGGCGCCGGCCGAAGGTGTCCCTTTCTTGGTCTTCTGTCAGTGACGCCTGCAACATGGATCAAGTGCAACACCTCTTGGTGCTCATCGGCAAATTAAAGGAAGGGGGCCTCACAGGGGTTGGTCTGTCCCTTCATTTCGTTGCTCGCCGGATTCAGCCCCTGAAGGAGTGCGACCATCTGGGGTATCAGTTTGAGGGATGGGACGATCCGAGCGGGGAATTGTCCGATTTGATAACGAAAAAGCAGATTTTTGCTCGAGTAGGCGATTTTTTTATCCCAAGCGTCGAGATGCCCACCAGATGCCCCAAGGCCTTCTCTGCATCGAATCCTCCTCCTGAGGTGAGAAAGTTTTGCCGATATATCTTTACATCTGTCTCTTGAATGACTTCTGACTTTTAATCTTCCTTTCCAGGATCGAGTGGCCTTCTTCAGCGACGCGCCTCTTCCGGAAATGCTCACTCGTATAGGCAATTCCACGAAGCGGCCAACAAGCTCTCCTGCAGGAGATCCCGCCGCCAAGAAGGGGAAGAAAACAATGGCCAAGGACCCTGCGAAGCTCTGGTGCCCGACTGGTGGTCCCAAGATCCAAGAACCGTCAGCACGAGCCCCGGTGCCTTTGGCTCCCCTTTCCAGCGAGCCCACTACCTGGCCGAGTCCAACTTCGAAGGACTCGGGCGGGTGAGAGGAGCCCAGAGTTCCAGTCGACGGTGCCCCGAGTGGTCCCTCCGGGAGCGGCTCGGCCGCTTGGAATAAGCCCCCGATGAGGATGAAGAAGTCCGACAGGTTTGTTACTCTATCGACTCTTATTTAATCGTTTAGCGGCTTGTTTCTTGTGGATCTTCGTAGGGAATCCTTCGCTCGATGCTCCCGTCGAGACACCGTCTAGGGCTCCCGAAGAGGCTGGGCCCACAGAGGTTCAAGTCTCGGTTGAAGGGGCCTTGCCCGGGAACACAGGAGCGCCCTTTGAGCCTCAGCCGCCTTCACCGATGCCTCGTGCTCCAGCATGGGCTCTACAGCTCCGGAACCCATCCCCCGTCCGTCCCCCGAGGTTGAGGAGATCTCCCGGGTTTCGCCGACTCTTGCTCGCCCCCAGCTCATAATGCAAGCTGCGTGGGTTGATGAGGAGGACGGCTTGAAGCTCCTGGACGACTCGAAGGAGTAGAGGGAGAGGGAGAGGAATGACTTTTACAGTCATTCCACTGCTTGTGCACGCCTAGCCCGGGTAAGATTTTCTTTACTCTCGTCGTCTTCTCGCTTACGTCAGTCAACATGTAGTCACCTTTTCCTGTGATGATTACAGAAATTAGGGGAGCGCTCCGAAAAGAAGTCCGAGTACCTCCAGAAGATGCTTCCGGAGGTCCGAACGCGCTAGGAATATCTGGCCGAACTGGAGCAGATCAAGGCTGGACATGCAGCCGAGCTGCGAGTTCTTCAGTCGGAGGTCCAGGCGTTGCGGGCTGAGAAGGAGACTCTTCAGTAAGAGAAGATAGATGTCGTTGGCTCCCTTCGAGGTAGATATTTCCTGGACCATATCATGTTTTCATTTAATCGTCTGGTTTTTTGATCTTCTTATCTTCGTGCCAGCTTGGTACTCTGCTAATGTAAAGCTCCAGGGGCAACTTAAAGCTTCGGAGAAGGAGCTAGAAGGTAGAGTCGGCAGCTTGGTTCTTCGATGTCTTCATTGCCTTCTTGGTACTTCTTAATACTCTGTCTTGCAGATTATAAATTCAAAACGCCGGCGCAATACGCCGTCTTTAACGAGAAGGTTGAAACCCTTGAGGCGTCTTGCGCTAAGCTTCATAAAGCCTCCGAGCCGCTGTTGAGTTCGCTTCATCCCGGAGGTGAGAGGCCACTCAGCAGGGATCAGGTCATCTCTCAACTGGAGGGAGCCCCCGAGGCGCTCAAGAAACTCTTGAAGGAGACGGCGACCAATGGTTCTAGCCAAGCTTTGGCAATCACCAAGTCGCTCTATCCCTGAGTGGATCTTGAAGCCGTTAAGGAACGCTACGCCTCCAATGTAGATGAAGATCAGGACGCCAAGCTCTGGGAGGAAGTCAAGGACGCCTCTGTAGCCATTGTAGAAACTCTAGAGCTGTAAACAAGATATATGAAAAATTTTCTTTGTTCATGCATTTTGTCTTTCAAGTATGCTGCTTTGTCCGAGTGGTTTTGACATATCATTATCCGACTAGTCCAGCCCCCAGGCTCTGAGGCGTGGTTCATGACGCATGTCTTAGAGTCTTAACATCGTAGGAGCAAAGCACTCGACCGCGTAAATCACGAGAAGTTTGAACGAAAATAACTTTAAGATCGAACATTCATTCATAAAGAAACAACTGAATTACAAAGTTCAAGTGAAAAAACGATGTAGCTGTTCTATGTTCCAAGTGTTGCTGACTGCCGTGCCATCTTCACGCTTGAGCTTATAAGCTCCAGGGCGTATCACCTCATCGATGACGTAAGGGCCTTCCCAGCTAGGGGAGAGCTTATGCTCGTACTTCTGATTCTTTCTAAGGACCAGATCGCCTTTAGAGATTGCGCGGCTCCTCACATTGCATCCGTGATAGCGACGTAAGCCCTGAAGATATTTTGTCGATTTAATTGTTGTGATATCCCTGGCTTCTTCTAGTCGGTCGAGGTCTTCTTACCGGCTCTCTTCCGAAGCGACTTCTTCATAGCTACGAACCCGTGGGGATCCGAATTCTAACTCGGTGGGGAGGACCGCCTCTGAGCCATATACCAGGAAGAAAGGTGACTGCCCGGTTGCTCTGCTGGGGGTGGTTCGCAGCCCCCAGAGTACCGAAGGCAATTCTTTGACCCACCGAGTGGCGTATGGTTTGAGACGATCGAAAATCCTTGCCTTTAGGCCTTGTAAAACCATGCCGTTGGCTCGCTCAACCTGCCCATTACTTCGGGGGTGTGCTACTGATGCGAAGCAGATCTTTATGCCGAGTTCGTCACACCAGTCTTGAAATATGCCGCCTCTGAATTGAGTGCCATTATCCGTGATGATTCGGTTTGGTACGCCGAATCTGACCACGATTTCATGGAAGAATTCTTTGGTCTTTGCAGCTGTGATTGTGGCAACTGGCTTGACCTCAATCCATTTGGTGAATTTGTCGACAGCCACGAAGAGGTGAGTGTAACCGCCTTGGGCCTTCTTCAAAGGTCCCACCATGTCTAGCCCCTAGACCGCAAACGGCCAGGTGATTGGGATAGTTTGTAGATCTTGTGCCGGTTTGTTCATCTGTCGCGCAAAGAACTAGCATCCTTCTCATGTCCAGACGATGTCCTCGCATCGATGGCGGCGTCGGCGAAAAATCCTGACGATAAGCCTTACCAACTAGGGTTGATGACGCCGAGTGGTTCCCGCAGACTCCCGAGTGGATCTCCTTGAGGAGATCTCTTCCTTCTTGTTCTGATATGCACCATCGTAGTACACCAGAGGAGCTCTTGCGATAGAGTTCTTCCCTGATCACTACATAGCTCTTGCTTCAGCGCATTATTCGTTCAGCTTGTACGCAGTCTTCGGGTAGTTCGTCCTTCATCAAATAGTCCAGATATGGAGCTGTCCAATTGGGGGTAATGACTAGAACTTCAGCTTCAACATTTTTCTCCGCCGAGGCGTCCAGCTTTGACCGAGTGCTAATCGTGGGCTTATGAATTTCTTCAACGAATACTCCCACGGGCACTGTAGACCTGCAGGATCCCATTTTCGCCAGCTCGTCGGCAGCTTCATTGTCCCGACGGAGCACATGAACTAGTTCCAGGCCGTCGAAGTTGCCTTCCAGCTTGCGTACCTCCTGGCAGTAGGCAGCCATGTTGTCTTCGATGCAGGACCACTCTTTTTGCACTTGATTGACCACGAGCATTGAATCTCCGCGGACCGCCAAACGTCGGATACCGAGCGATATGGCAATACGGAGCCCATGGATGAGTGCCTCGTACTCGGTGGCGTTGTTTGATGCGGGAAAAAGTATCTGTAGAATGTACCTCAATCTTTCTCCACTTGGTGATATGAGCACAATACCAGCCCCCACGCCGCTGAGAATGAGGGAGATGTCGAAGTACATCGTCCAATATTCGAGTTCCTTGATGACCGTCGGATTTTGAAGTTTCGTCCACTCGGCAGTGAAGTCGGCGAGCGCTTGAGACTTGATGGTTGTGCGAGGCTTGAAAAGGATATCAAAAGCTCCAAGCTCGACTGCCCATTTTGCAATTCTCCCAGTGGCCTCCTGGTTGTGAAGAATATCTCCTATTGGAAAGGAGGTGACCACCGAAACAGCATGATCTTGAAAGTAGTGCTTGAGCTTGCGAGATGTAAGGAGCACAGCATATAATAATTTCTGTACTTGCGGATATCGCACCTTAGATTCACTTAGGACCTCGCTGACGAAGTAGACCGGGTGTTGGATGTTTTGAACGTGGCCTGGCTCCTCCCTTTCTACGATGACCGCAGCGCTGACTACATGAGTCGTTGCCGCGATGTAAAGTAGCAGAGGTTCCTCTGGCATCGGTGAAACCAAGATCGGGGGCTTTGTTAAGAAGGTATTTAGATCTTCAAACGCTTGTTGTTCCTTTGGCGTCCATTGGAACTTGTCCTGCTTCTTGAGGAGTTTAAAGAATGGCATACCTCGCATACCCAGTCGGGAAATAAACCTGCTGAGTGCGGTCATGCATCCTGTAAGCTTCTGGACGTCCTTCTGGCAAGTCGACGCTTCCATATTTGATATGGCCCAGATCTTCTCTGAGTTGACCTCAATGCCTCGTTGGGATACGATAAACCCGAGCAGTTTTCCCGAAGATACTATGAAAATACACTTCTCGGGATTAAGCTTCATGCTGAAAGCCCTTAGACTCTCGAACGTCTCGGTCAGGTCGGCGATAAGGTCCTTCCTTTCCCAAGTCTTCACCACGACATCGTCCACGTATGCCTCCACATTGCGTCCAAATGGGCGTGAAAACACATTGTATTAGCGGCGATATGTAGCACCAGCATTTTTCAACCTGAACGCCATCGTGGTATAGCAAAAGGCTATGAAAGGCGTGATGAATGAAGTCTTGATATGATCTTTCGCCTTTAGGCGAATCTGATGGTACCCTGAGTAGGCATCGAAAACTTCGAAATTTCGCACCGGTCGAGTCAACAACCTGATCAATTCGAGGTAGCCCAAAGGGATCCTTCGAACATGCCTTGTTGAGATCAGTATAATCAACGCACATGCGCCAAGTTTTATTCTTCTTTTGAACTAGTACAGGGTTTGCCAACCAATCTAGATGATACACTTCTTTTATAAAGCCTGCAACTAAAAGCTTGGTGATCTCCTGCTTGATGGAGTTCCGGCGATCTAGAGCGAACCGCCGGAGTCTTTGCTTGATAGGCTTTGCCTTTTCGTCCAGTTGAAGAGAATGCTCGATCACCTCCCTAGGGACACCCAGCATGTCGGATGGTTTCCAGGTAAAGATGTCCTTGTTTTCCTGGAGAAAGGTGACGAGCGCGCCTTCCTATTTATCCTCGAGCCCTAACCCGATCAGAGTCGTTTTGGATGAGTCGGATGGGTCGAGGATGATTCTCTTAGTTCCTTCGCGAGCTTCATCCCTTCGTGGCTGCTTCTTGGGCGGACGCGTCGCCTTCTTCTACTGCGTGGCGACTTACTGGACACTCTTCAGCTCGGTGGCTGCCTCCTGCAGTTCGTCAAGTTCACAATTTTCTCGGTCGCATTCGGAGATCGCTTGATGTCATTATGACTGTGATGGCGCTCAGGTCTGGCATCTTCATCATCAAGTAGGTGTAGTGCGGGGCGGCCATGAATCTAACCGGTCGGGCCTTCCCAAGATAGCGTGGTACGCTTGTCTCGAAATTAGCCGCCGAAACTTACATACTCGGTGCGGTAGTTGTCTTTGGTACAAAGTAGCAGAAGAAATCGCGCAGTGGAAATGAAGACACCCCAGGGATCACTCCATGGAACAGCTGAGTGCTCAGCCTTAGCTCGGAGCGGGGAATGTTCATATCATCGAAGGTCTTGGCGAATAAGATGTTGAGTCCGCTCCCTCCGTCGATCAATACCTTCTTGAGCTTTACATTGCGAATGACAGGGTCGAGTACTAGAGGGTACTTTCCCGGATGTAGAACCCGGTTGGGGTGATCTGAGCGATCGAAGGTGATCGTGACCTCAGACCACTTAAGATACTGGGGGGTCGCCGGTTCCATCGCATTGATCTCCCAAGCGGTGAGCTTTTGCTTTCGCTTGGACTCGTATCCGGTGGAGCCTCTGTAGATGTAGTTCAGCTTTTGCTCGGGCTCTTGGTAGTCATCCTCGTCTGGAAGGTCTTTCTTCTTGGCCGCCTCGTCCTTCGGTGGGGCCGGCTGCTTGTTGCTTTCATGCGCAAAACGCTTCAGGGTGAAGCAGTCCTTGGCGGCGTGCTTTCCCTTGGGGTGGAAAGGACAGATCGCATCGATAACAGAATTATAATCGGGAGCCTCCCTCCACATGGCTCGGGGCCGGTTGCGTTCTGTTACCGCAACTAGCTCCTCGCTTTTCCGCTTCTTGTCTTTGTGCTTGGAGGACTCGGTCTTGTCGCCTTTACTCTTCTGTTGTGGGCGATCTTCTTAGCGCTCGGCCAGGGCGTCTGAGGCCGTGGCTTAGCGGTCGGCCAATGCAAACATCTCCTTCACGGAGGTCGGGGGCTTCCTGGATATTTTCTTGATTAAATCAGGATCACTTACCCCCTTCTAAAAGGCTGCCACCACCACAGCGTCAGATACGTTCCTGATGGTGTTCTTCTTCTGCATGAAATGCCAGATGAAATCTCTCAGCGTCCCGTCCTTCTACTGGTGAAGCTGGTATAGATCCCACGGGGTGCTAGGTCTCTCGTAGGTTCCCTAAAAGTTCGCGATAAATTGATCGGAAAGATCGCTCCAGCAGTCCACCGGGTTCGCAGGAAGTCCTGTGAGCCATGCTTGAGTCGAGGGGGTGAGATTGACTGGCAGATAATTCACCATGACATTCTGATTGCCCCCGGCCGCTTTGACCGCCAGGGCATAGACCTGCAGCCAAGCTTACGGATCTCGCTCCCCATCAAACTTGACGATGACCTTGGGATTGAATCCTTCGGGCCATACCACTCGGCGTAGCCGAGGAATGAACGCTCGGATCCCGTCAATGGATCTCTCATCATGATGAGGGGGAGACCGACGTGGCGAGCCCCTAGCTCGGCGATTGTCTTCAACGCGTTGGGGTGGAGTTCGGCGCAGCGAGTCCATGACTCGGCGATCGTCGTCGTTCCGACCCGACGATGATAGTCTCTATGGTCGTCGTAGTCATCGTACCTTTGATCACTTCGTCGTTCGTGGCCGGTGCCGAAACGCTTGAAGTCATCGCGGTGCCCGCGTCGTTCTTCCTCGTCCCGCTCTAGCCATCTGGCGGTGATGTCTTGGCAGAGGTCGCGGTTGAGAATTCGGCGTGTGTCTCCGACTGGTGATGTGAAGCGCCGACTGCCTGAATTCCGACTGGTTGCAGTCTGACTGCTAGCGACTCGAGTGGCTGCATGGGAGCGTGAGTGCGCTTCCCCTACTGGCTTCTCCTGATTCTGCTGAATCGCTACCGCCGTCACCATGGCCTTGATCTAGACCACGATCGAGGCTACCAGGCTATCAAACGCAATCATTGGATCCAGTGTATCAAGAAGCGTCTTGGAGGCGACGACGTTCTGCAGCGGTGTATGGAAGACAGCTTGGTCTCCCAACCTGGACTGCAGGATGTCCTCGCGGAAATGGCAGCCGCGCGATCGAAGTGATCGTGTCTATACCTCCTTTCCCTTACGAAGACGATCTTCCTCCGCAGCTTGTTTATCTTCTTGTTGGCGTTGGAGATCGGTCCTCTGCTCCTCTATCGCGAACACGCCACGAAGGTCGCAGTGATTCCTCATGATGCTGACTGGTTCGCTAGATGAGTCAGAGCGGGATAGCTGAGATGGGTTGGCCTGATCTCCACTAGATTAGATCTGGTTTTCGACCAGGCAGACAAGCACTTCACGCGAATCTGCGATGAAGTCCAGGCTTCCTATGAGGAAAGCCTTGCCGGAGACGAAGGTGGCGATGATTCCGCCGATAGCTGCCATCGAGTCTGTAGGAAAAGATTTTAGCGCTTCCCCTACCTGGCGCGCCAACTGTCGACTTTTGTAGTCGGCAATAAATTTATGGGGCAGGCGCTAGATCTCAAACTCGAAGGTCACACAAGACAAGGGTTTAGACAGGTTTAGGCTCTCGCGGAGGAGATAATACCCTAATCCTGTGTGCTGGGATTATATGGATCTCTTGGATCTGAGATTTCTCAAAGTGCTGTGTGCTCTGGGCGATATGCGACGTGTGTGCTATGGTTTGATAGCTCGATTGCTTGATGCCTATGTTATTGCCTGCCCTCTCCCTTATATAGTGGAGGTGGGGCGGCTTACAGAGTCCTGATCGGTTAGGAGATTCCGATCGGTTACTAGATTCTAGTCGGTTACAAGATAGAGTTTACATCTTTATCTACCCTATTAACAACTCGGATTATAGCCGTATCTTTTATATCTAAATATACATACAACTATCTATAGGATGTGCCCCCTTTTCGTACGGCAGCAAGGCTTGGTGCAGGGTGAATCCTTTGGGCCTTCTACTTTGGCTTGTCTTCTCTTCAGGCGATGCTAGGCCTGTCATGAAGGTACCTGGTTCCATATGTTCCACAACATCGGTTTTCCAAACCACCTTACAAGCCGATGCTTGATATAATGCCTTTGCTTTGTACAAGAAAAATATAGAGGCAAGCATAACTTCTCAACAAAAGAGTACATGATCTCAGCATCTAGTAGTCGTCAACTTAAATAAAATATTATTCTTTCCTTACTATCGACTTCCTGTGCGAAAACGGCTCCGATAGTTTCCTCTTCAGCCGATATATATAACTTAAAAGGAACCCCTTTCAGTGGCGCGGCCAGAACCGGAGAATTAGCCAGGTATTCCTTGATATCATCAAAAGCCTTTTGCTGGTCAGTTCCCCAAACAAACTCTTGATTATCCTTTAACTTCAGTACAGGGGTGAACGTACGAATCCGACCAAAAAGATTTATAATAAATCGTCGGAGATAGTTAATCTTACCAATCAACTTTTGTAACTCATTTTTGCATGTCGGTGGCTTTGTTTTGTCTATCGCTATGACCCTTTCTTGATTAACTTCAATTCCTCTTTCATGGACCATAAAGCCCAAAAATTGCCCAGCCGACATGCCAAACGCACATTTGAAAGGATTCATTTGCAAACCATATACTCTAATATTCTAGAAAACCTTTTCTAAATCGGCTAAATGTTGTAGGTCATCTTTTGATTTTACTACAACATCAACAATGTATTTCAACAATATGGCCAATTAAGTCATGAAAAATCAGATTCATGGATCGCTGATAAGTTGCCCCGATATTTTTTAAACTGAATGTCATAACCGTCCACTCAAATAACCCTATTGCACCAGGACACCTAAAGGCAGTCTTAGGTATATCGGCATCTGCCATGAATATCTGGTTGTACCCGGCATCACCGTCTAAAAAACTTATGATTTATTTCCTGATGCAGCATCGATAAGCATATCAGCTATCGGCATTGGATACTCATCCTTTGGTGTGGCTTTATTCAGGTCTCTAAAGTTGACAAATACTCTAAGCTTCCCGTTTTTCTTCATAACTGGAACGATATTGGAAACCCACTCTGCATATCGACAAGGCCTAATGAATTTTGCTTCCAATAATCGTTCTATCTCTTCTTTTATAATATTGTACAGGACCAGATTAAAGCGTTTAGGATACTGCTTAAATGGCTGATATCCCAGTTTAATAGGCAACCGATGTTCGACCAGTTGTCGGCTTAAACCAGGCATCTTGTGATACTCCCAAGCAAAACAATCTTTATAATTTTTGAAAATTTTGACCAACTTTTCTTTATATTTTGTATCTAATTTCGCACTAATAAAAGTTGGTCTCTTCCTACCACCACTACCTATATCGACTTCTTCAAGCAGATTGGTAGATGTGAACCCTTGGCCTAACTTCTCGATTTTTTAGAAATCCTCGATGGCCTCATAGCTATCTGTCATTTGCCGATAGCTTTGGATTTTGTCTTGTAGGGCCTTTACTGTTTCCCTTGACTCCATAGATGTAAAACCTCACTTGCTTGATCGAACGTGCCTGGCTTGACACTGATCGGCATAAGTCCTGTCTTACGAACACAAATAAAGTCACAATCGTCCAGTGTTTTCCCCGATATACATTCGGCCTCTTCATGTTGCCAATTTGCATCTGAACTAGTCATAGTGATATGAGCCGATGTATCAGCTGAGATGACTTCTACTTCACCTCCATTCCATTGGACAAGCGCCTGATGCATGGTCGACGGAATGCAGCAATTGGCATGAATCCAATCCCGACCGAGCAGCACACTATAATTGCCTGTAGCGTCAATGACGAAGAATGCGGTCGGCAAAGTCTTACTACCGACAGTCAACTCCACGACCATAGCGTGTTTGGCTTCTATGGGATCGCCTGTGAAGTTATTCAAAACCATATTAGTCTTGATCAAATCTTCATTGGACTTATACAATTTTTTGCAGGTGGTGTATGGCATTAAATCGACGGTAGCTCCCCCATCCACCAGCATCTTTGATATCGGCTTACCATTTATATAGCCTTTTAAATACAATGGCTTTAGATTCCAATGATCATCTCGTGGTTTTTCAAAGATCGCATTTTGGGCACCTAAACATGATTGAGCAAAGTTTCTTTGGCTGATTCGGTTTTAATTTTGAACTCGGCCGGCAATGTGAATACCATGTTGATGTCCATCGGAGGCGTGTAACGACCCCCATTTTCACATAAATGCAAAAAATAGAAATCTAATGCGCATACAGTACAAGTCCTATGATCAGTGGCTCGTACGCACATTTTCAACAATTGGAATCACATCCATACATCATTTTATTCAAGCGGAAGCTATTTGTACAACATATTCTTACAACTCAGAGTATATAAATATAGCAACAGAAGAAGCAAAGTCTTGTAGTGTGCCCATCCAATCCCTTAGGCAACTGACAAGGCATAATCCCTAGAAAGGTAGCTTTATTGAAAATCGCGCATCCTGCTACAAAAAGAGATCTTTCGAAGCTTCGCTATCTTTTTCCACCTAAAACAACATAATAAGCTTTAGCAAATCCTATAATATATGCAGGCCATTTCAAAGGAAAGGCTTCTACGGTTAATTTGCACAAAGCGAAATTTAAATTGTAAATCAATATGCACTTTCTCAAACGGAATTTGTAAGAGCAAGTTTGACTGATAAGAAATAAGTAAAGCATAAGTAATAACTCACAGTCCTCCATGACGTGAGTGTCGAGATGTCCAATATCCTGCCAACCCGTGGCATAACCACAATCTTTGCCAAAACAAGTCACATTAGGTGAAAATCATCCCATTTTGAAAACAGTAAAACTTCTAACCATGTGATGACGTTACCAAGTGCCTTTGACCGTAGGCGCGACTAATTAATTAGATTTACACTCTGCAGAGGAGTACAGCTTTACCCACAAGAAATGATCAGAACTTTGTGCAAGCTATTAGCACACTTCCTTTGGTGTGCCGCAGAGAGATCATAACATAACCGTTACATTACCTATACCTAGCTTTACACCAGCCCGATGATGTTAAATCCTTATTATGGAGAAGAAACATGACAGTAATTCTCTATCATTTTAAAGTGGTAATAAGAGCAGTAATTCCCTGCGATATAAGCAGTAAATCCCTACGGTGAGGGTTTCTTCCCATACCAAGGCGTACACCATTATACCGATATGCATTTACCCACAACGAAGTGTGGAAGCCTCTCATAAGCAAACCTAGAAAGGATTGCTCATACTATCTCTTGCCTACCAATGTGCAAAGCCAGACCTAAGCAACTTAATAGGTTAAGGTTGTCCCATACCAGCACTCGTGGTTGTACGATTTTCTTGGCTTGAAAACAACCCATAGCTCGGTCCTTAATCCGACACGGGCAATAATCTCCCTCTACACTACGTACAAGTCTAACCCTTGCACAACCGGCTATTGCCAATAATTGCTCGCATCTAAACCATAGTTTTTATTTTGTGGTTTTTAGTCAAAATACAAACAACTGACATCATGTCATAACCAACCTTTTTCAATTCTCAAGAATCAATTTTGATTTGATCATATTCAACGTTGGTTCTAAAGCATGGCTAAGCATGATTACTAATCGCATATACCCAAGTTGACATTATGTATTGTCTAACCCGTTTATATGGTTACCAAGGTTCACATGTCCATACTTATCAAGGAAGTTTCATGAGTAAATAGGTATATCTACCAGTACCACAAAATAGCAAATTTACAGAAAATAAACGCATGCATGAAACCTTTTGATAAACACAATGAAGATTAAATACTGGGATCAATATGATCAAAGGGGGTACTTGCCTTGCTTAATTGTTTATTGTGACGAAGTCCCGGCTGCAACTGGCGTGGTTGACGATGCAATTAGTGACGTCGGGTTCTACACGTCGTTCAATGGAAATATAGCGAACAACAATTTCAATAAGGGCGAAAAGAAGACATACAATATATCAAATAAAGACTTGCTATAAAAAACGGATGCGGATTCTTTTATAGATTATTTATTCTTGTTTTACGAATTCAAGAGGCTAAAATTATGTATTCTTGTATTTATAACTTTGAATTATAGATGCTAAAATTATTTGGATTAATAGGATTAAAACATTAGTTATCATATTATATATGAGTAGTACTTAATCTTTAACTGACTTTGCATAAGAATTCATTTTGAATATATATATACTAGATCTTTTAGGTTGGGCTATTAGTTATGTATCCTGGTTTTCAACAAGGATTTGGTTAAAACAAATATTGTAACCATTGATTTCTTATTTATTATTAAAACTCGTTTAATCATATTACATATTATGGAGATCATAATACTTAGGGTTATTTGCATGATAGGATTTATATGCAGAACATGATAAAACAAGATTATTTCTTTATAACAAGGTGGTCTATACTTTGGGGAGCATTCCTAAGCTGATTTCATAATTTTTAGGATTTAGACGAGATGTTTTATTCGTGTTGAAATAGCTTAAATGGCATTAAGGTTTTCGATTGTTAGTGTTATGCCCTTGAGGCAATCATTTAGATGATTGTAACATGACTATGTTTATGAATAATAATATGATTATCGGTCCAATGAATGTATATCATTGTATTGATCAACAAGTACGTGACCTCCTTATGAAGCTCTTTACTTATTGATGTAATTCGATAAATATCTCTGATCGGATATCATCGTATAGGACAACGATGAATAGATCAGCACATGTAGTGATCGATGGTCATGCTTCATAGATCATGGGATATGGAGATATCATCTATACATTGTGGGCGCATGTTGAAGAACATGAGTTAGATAGACCATAATAGGACAACTGCGAGAATGTTACATTCTTATGTGTCATCAGTGTATCTCATACATAGTAGATGTATGATCCTTAGACCTGAGATTGTCATATTCCCTACATGTGTAATAGTTTTCATTGGGGCTATCAAACACTACTTCCTAACCGGATAGTTATAAAGGTAGCTTTCATGTTTACTATAAAACATGCAGAGGGAAGTAAGCAGTCAAGATAGAATTTGCCACTCCAATGAAACGGAGATATATGACAAAGCCACTCATGTGATATGATTAAGGAAGTGCACGGCCATACCGTGATTGAGGAGTCAATCACAACTTATTAATATATCACGGATACGAGAGATCGATTGAATCATCAAAGGATGACATGCTTCTCGCCTTTCGTTCAATCTTCATATACTTGGCAAAGGGATTATTATGAGTACTTTTGATAGGTTCTATCCGATTTGATCATAGTATGTTTGGGAGTTGGCATACTTTGCAAGGAGCCGCTACCAACTATTGGATTGAAAAGGAGTTTTTCGAATCCATGTCCAAACGTACGTGAACCTGCAGGGTCACACACTTAATGGGCTGGGACGCATTAATTTGGATTGGATCCGTAATTAATGGACCTCGTGGGCTTAACACACTAATGGGCACTGGTTTAGGGTTTTATCTCGTGGCTATATAAGGAGTGGAGGAAGGGTGGGCGTAGTGTGTGCTTTTCACGGTTTAGAAGTGTTTCACCCGAAACCCTAGCCTCCTCCTCTCGCAGCCCCTGCCGAGCGACCAGGTGCTTGCACACTGACGCACGGTGTTCTATCCATGGACGTGTGGACTACTGCGGTGACGCTGCTGCGACTGCGGCATAGGAGGACGATCCACGGCGAGGTGAGGACGATCCACTCCATCAACGCAACGATTGCGGCGAGGACAATCCACTACATCGACACGCGAAGGATTCCACAACTGCGCATCTAGTGGTAATCTAATCTATGATCCCCTTCTTGCGAGTAGCTTTCTGGTTATGCGGTAGATTTTTTTGTGCTAGCATAGCATACCGCGTTCCTCTTCACCGATGACCATAACACTTAAGGGTATTGAGCTAGCAAGATTCAGATGCAAAGCAAGTTGTAAAAAGAATATTTTTCCAGATTATGGTAGAACATATCTCAAGGATCATTTTTGGTCTATTCTTCATAAAATTTGCATTTAGACGAGTTGTCTTCTGAGTTGCCGAAGAGGCTTAAGCATTTCTAAAGACCAGAAACCATAATACTTAGGGTTATTTTGCTAGCAAGATTTATATGTAAAGTATGATGAAGTGAAATTATTTCTTTAGAATATGGTGCTATGTACTTTGCAGAGTATTTCTAAACTAATTTTATAAATTTTAGTGTTTAGAAGAGATATTTTATTTGCTGCATAAATAGCATAAATGACCATAAAGTTTACGTTGTAACTAGACAGATTTTGCTATTCGTTTGCGGCTACACGACACATGATTATTCATTTATTTTTCTGGCATTAGCAGGTGATGATCCCAGAAGTGTTTTAAAATTGGTTTCACATTATTTTACTTTTATCCGAGATAGTTTATATGCGTATGAAGAATATAGTCTTTTATAATTTGTATTCAAATTAGTTCTTTTTGCCTATTATCAGCGTCTAATCTTTAAGAATATGCTAAGATTAGTTCTACCAAATCTTATACTTAACTTATGAGGTGTTCTAAATATATTTCTGATTCTTAACCATATATACATCATATGAATGCATATATATATACATATATCTTTTACACTAGGGTCTCATTCTTATTCATGAAATAATTCAAGTCAAGATTATTTTTAAGTATTTTAGCTTACCCAGGTAATATTCTGTCATAAAGCATTTTAGAAATCAACTATTCTCATTTTGGATTTCTTTTGTACCAAGTATATCCTTTTGAATATTTAATGCATTGAGAACAACCTTTAATAGAAAATGATTCAAACAAAGCTGATATTTAAATATTTATATATTTGAGTTTCTGGATGTATAAGGATGTCAGCAAAATTAGTTTCATTTAATTCTGAGTTTGTTTGTAACATTTTTATGTATAGCCTATCTTTTAGCCTTTTATTTAAATTTGAATTTCAAATTTTTCCAGAGGTCTTATGCAAAATATTTTTGCATATTATGAGATTAAATGATTTTAAATGAATATAGAAATTTGTTTCATTTTATTTGGATTAAAGACGCGAAAGATATTCATGTTTGAAGTTGGTTCGGCTGATTAATTCACTAAAATGCAAAAGACGTTTTCTTTCATTGGATGCGCCTTTTGCAATTTGAAACTTGCTTGACCTCATGCTACTGATAGAAGGGCCTCACCGGTCATACACAAAGAACAGGGGAGTTCTAGGGCTCGCCGGCGGTGGCTCTACGGCCAAGCTCCGCCACAGGCAGAGGCATGAGGAGCACGAGCTCGCGAAGGCGCATTCGACGGTGGTACCGATTCGGTCGAAGGTGAGCAGCCACCGAGAGAAGGCGGCGGCAAAGGCGACTCACCGGAGAAGATGAACCAAGGTGGTTCGGTTAGAATCGGTAGCAAATTAAGCATCAAGGGAGTCCATGGATTCCATTTTACTAATAAGTGAGGTTGGAAACTCACCAGAGAGCTCCACCACCGAGAACCGGCCATGAAGTAGAAGGCTGATCGGTGGCGGCAAAATTCTAAATGGAGAACTTGAGATCTTTTTGAGGGCTTTTGATTGTTAGAGGATGATGATACTATGGCTTGAAGGAATTGGGAAATGAGTCTTTGTACCACGTGAATTGCATTCGGCTCTGAGCTTTGAAGCTCTCAGCAATGGCGGAATAGAGCAAGAATTTGGGTGTTTCGTCTGGAGAGAAGTGAATGAAAGGAGAGGGGAAGTGAAGTGCTCTCTAAGGCGATCACAAAGCGGCTTTTATAGCCAAGGAATTGCTATAGAGAAGCTCGGACACAAGTGTGAAAGCTTCGGAGGTTTTGCAGCGCTGCACAGGAGAAGGCATAGGTGTCGCGGGAAATTCGGGCAGGATGACACCGAGCTACGGCGTGGCACGGTGATGATGGCCGAAGTGCTTCGGTGGCGCGGAAGGACAGGAGAGGCGGTTACAACCGACGTCGCTCTCTGCTTCGGGGCACCATCGAGCCAAGGAAGAAGAAGGCTGAGACTGAGGTTGTCGCGTGGGCCGCATGGTGCAATGTGGTCCACAGGTCAGCGATGGAATGGTGGACTTCAAGCAATTCTGCAATCAGAGCTAAGTTTGGTTCAAAGAATTAGTTAACTCTCAACTCATAAAATTAATGAGAAATTTACTGAATGTACTAGAGCTAGGTTAGCACCTACCATAAAAATTTCAGACCTATTGGACACCTATAGAATTTACAAATATTCCGACAGTGCACTGTGCACAGATTTATACATTATGTAATTAATTTATCTGAGAATTTATAACTTATCAAATATTTATGAAACTTTTTGTGAAGATTAAATATGGTTATACTAGACTACTTTCAAATTTCAACTTCAAATTCGTTATATTTTATTTTGTAAAATTCTGACATTGACATTTCCAGGTTTTCATAAATTATGTTTTTGAATTTTTTATAAATATCACATATAATTATTATTTCCTGATATGTTTAATGTAGATGTCTCTATCTAGGATGAAGATATTATAAAAATTTTCACATCGAATTTATGATAATTTAATTTCTGACAAATTTACTATTGTTAGTCATGATTCATTAATTACCTTTCTTTTCATATTTTAATACTTTGCCATGACTTTTAAAATATATTTTAGGGTTCTGAATAACTCCATGAATTTTACAGGGATTTTTATTCTTTTGTTATTTTACAAATCTTTTCTTATAACTTATCCCATGTTTGATTATTCATAAAAAGGAATTCTCCTTTCAAACAATGATAAAGAAATCCAAGAAAAGCCAATAAATTTTAGAGAATTCATAAAAAGCATCAATAAAAATAGTTAAATGTTTAAACTTTAATTCATTATTATGTTTTGCATTTTGCATTGAGGGGAAACATAAATCATTACAATAAAGGATTTCTTAAGAACCAAAATTCAAGAAGAATTTCAGATTGGATGAAATTTCAAAGTGAACTTATGTTTCCAATTTATTTTCATATTTTGTTTGATTTGAAGTTTTATTATGCACTCATCCTCTTGATAGGGTTGGATTTCAAGATATTGAAATAGAGGATAATTCTTTAATTCATTCTTGACATTAAAAATTCTATTCAATTTCATTTTCTAATTTTTGTATTTCTATTTTTATTATTTAAAATTTTTGGGATGTTACAAGGCGTATCATCCCTGATCATGGGAGAATCCAGGTCACCGGCTGAATCAAAATCTTCTTCAACTTGCTCTTTATTCCTCTACTCTTTTTTGGTAGTTTTGATCGGTCGAAGTTCAATGAAGGTTTGATCCCTCTGTTTCTTTTCATCAGCCTCTTTGATTTCATGAGTTCCTAGTCTTTGCAATTGTCTACGCTGTGATGGGCTAAGACCGAGTGGACACCACCTTGGTTTGGGCTCCATTGGCTTACGTATTTTGCCAGCCAAATCTTCCCAATCATCAGAACCTGATTCCTGTATCTTGACTTGGTTCGGCACCTGATTTGGTATAGAGATTCTCTCGTGAACCGGATTTCTGTAGCTTTTGTAAGGACGATCTCGTATCAGCCCAGACAGGCTTTCTTTGGCCGATCGGCTATGCTAATCATCTTGGGGATAGTTTTCCATTGGGCATGTGTATGGAGATGGTAATGCCACTCCTCTCTCTCCTAACAAAATTGCCAAAAGGGGCACCTCCGTTGCGCTCTTTCTACGTTCTCAGTTCGATACAAGTTATTCGACCGACACGGAGAATATCGCGGCTGATTATTCATTCTTTCATACTTCTCCATCAACAGAGAAAACGTTGGCCCAGGCCTTCTCGCTGGTTTTCTTGGCGGTGATTTTTCTGCTTTATACCATCTACCAACTTGCGGTTCTCCCTTGGGTTTAATGGTCTTTGAATTTTTGCCCTCATGATCGGCTTCTATTTGTGATGAACCGATCGTTATTTTTAATGTTGGACTACCACCTGAAGTTGACTGAATATCAACTTGCCGATCCCTTCTTGGCTCCTCGCTGTGCATCGGCTTTTTTCCCTTGCTAGAACATTACACCTTATTTATGGGGAATGGATCAACATCAACTTGCATGGTCGGCTCATCAGCAAATTTTAACCGACCATCCTCAATAGCTGATTGGATCTGCTGACGAAAAATATTTGCATCGTTAGCATTATGAGAAAAAGAATGATGCCACTTACAATACCTCCACTTCTTGATCTCATCGGCCTATGGTATAATGTGTCCTTCGGGCAACTGTATTATTTTCTCTTGTAACAATAAATCAAAAATACGATCACACTTAGAGACATCAAAAGCGTATTTAACTTCCGACTTATTCCTAGTTGACTTAAGCTAGGAACAAACTAAAGATTTCTTGGACCCTTTAATCCATTCAGCTAGATTCACTTCTGCTTCATCGTCTTCCGAGGATTCGATGGGGCAATAATCAACCATATTAACTTTGGCTTTATCCTTTTCTTTATTATTGCTGTTTGTTTTGAATCTATCCTTGAATGCCCTATTATTCGGGAATCGGCTTTCTTGAGCCGACACACGATGAAGCAGGTGGCTTAGATCGGTGAACTCCTGTCCTCCAAATTTTTCTCAGAGTGGTGGAATTAGCCCTTGAAAAGCCAAATCGGCAAGTTGATTGTCGGGTAATGTGACACTAAAACATCGATTTCTTATTTCCCTAAATCTTTTAATGTAATCAGTTACCGATTCTCTAAATTTCTGGCAGACAGAGCTCAGATCGGAGATCCTAAGATCTAAACTACTAGAGAAAAGGTATTCATGAAATCGGCTTTCCAAATCGTTCCATAAATAAACCGAATTTGGAGGTAGACAAGTAAACCAAGTAAAAGCTGCTCCTCATAATGATAATGAGAACAACCTGATTTTTAGCCCGTCGGACTGAGCTGCTTCGCTGCATTGTGCTATAAAGCGCCCGACGTGTTCCAATGTCATAATTGAATCATCACTAGAGAATTTTGCAAAATATGTGACTTTAAAATTGTGAGGATAAGGCATACGATCTATGTAATTGGGATATGGTTTTCTATAGCCGATAACTTTCCCTTTTGGCTGTATGCCGAATTGATCCTTAAATACAGCGAAAATTTGGTCGGCCCAATTAATGATATCGGTCAACGGAACAATAGATCCTTGATAATGTTGTTCATAATTGGTATTCTGCCCCTAAGTGCAAACTCAGGCTGCTCATTAGGTTGAGTCGACGACAGATGAGTGTATTGGTCGTATCCATTGTTTCTCTTAGTCGGCGGTTCCGGCAATGGGACAAAAGGTTCTGAATAGGTCACTACCCTGTACGGAACCAGATTCCTAGATAGGACAGGTTCATGATGTTGTGGGTATCTATCAGATTCAATCGGCTGTAGAACCGATTGTGGAAATGTGTAAATCGGAGCTGTCGGCGGTAAATTTACTGATGCATCTAGCTTTGCAACATCGGTATAAGCCTAGTAATGGGTTACTCCACTCGGCCGAGGATCTCTTGGCAGTATGATGGTAGGTTGAGTTGGCATCATGGTTGGGGGTGAGGTTATAGCCGATGGTTTAGGATCGACTAACGTGCTCTGCGTGCTTTGTGCTATTGAGAAAACAGGGTAGCTTGGCAGAGCTTGCATCGGGTCTAGCAGACTGCCGGATGAGGCCAACTCCTGGGCGATAGTTTTAACACTATTTGCAATAATCGGCTTAAGTGTTATAACAGGAGCCGATGATCAGTTTATCAGAGCATGGTGTACAGATTGATTAATCATAGCCGATAGCTCGGCTTGAGCAGGCAGATATTGACTTACCGGTTCTTCTGTAACACCTTCATCGTCTAGGGCGTTAACCGTCAGGAGAGCGATTTTCTGAGTGACACCCCGTCGAATTTTCTGATAACAATTTAGCATCATCTCTTCGAGAGCAGTTTTTCAATCTTCGATTTTTTACGCTACTCTGGCATTAAATCGTCCAGCGTTGGGATGATTATAGCTTCAGTATTGAGATGTGATGGTGGAATCTACTTTCCTGATGAAAACATTGTGTGTCCCACCGGGCGTGCCAAGAGTGTGTTGAGGTCAAAAACATAAGCAGGGTTTCTGACAACAGCACACCAGACGAACACCTGGTTCAGAGCATGCCAGTCGATTTGACCTATAATCGACAAGGTGAAATGTGAACTTTATTTAAAGCTGATGTGAAGATCAATTGGCTTAAATTCAATCAGCTCAAAGCCGATTAAATCGAGGCAAAAGGGTAAGTCCAACTAGCCGATTAAGGCTAATCGGAGGATAAAGGTAGATCGATTCTGAAGAAGGTGATGCGCAGCAAAATCAGAATAAATCAAACCTGGGCGTAATTGATGAAGATCAACAATCAGTGATGCGCAATTTTATTGGTCAAAATCAAATTATAGGAAAGATTCTAAGTTACAAAAGCTACTCCTAGTCGACAGAAAAAAGAAAACAATGTAAATTTGTGGGTTTGATTGTGTTGTTGTTTTCGCAGCTCGCCATTGTCCGCCTTTTATATCCACCGGCTGATAGAGTCTCAGTATAACACATTTTGGGAGTAGTATCCGTATCGGCCTTTATTTTTAGGTTGATTTCCTTAACGATCTATCTTGTTTCCAAATATCTTGATCTGTTATCCCAATCGTATCTTGCTGATTCTAAACTGGCGATTTAACCATACTTGCCAAATTTTGGTGCAAACAATATGTAATGATTAAATGTATTGTACACGACAGTAAAATGTCATTCAAGTTACGTGGATATCTGGTTGAATTGAGTACATATTCGATTTGAACTCATAACCACTGTAACATTCATTTATTATCCATTATTCGGCATTTTTTCATTTGTATTTATTTACATGTATTTTTAGCACTATTCAATTCATTTTCACCCTTAAGGCTCCTTTTGGAACAACACAAGATTCCTGTAAGAACCAAACTATTTTCTGTAAAATTCTCACTCCAAATAAGCCCTAGCGCATGATAGCATTATCCATTATTGTAAGTGGAGTGAGTCCCTTCCAACAGAAAAGAAAATTAAGATTTGAAGTTTGATTTACCAGATTCTTGAAAGAAAACTCAAAAAAGCATTAAAAAGGGTATTGCATTGTGAGTCACTAAGCTTGTATAAGTGGTTCGTTTCGGTCACCAATCTCCTATTTTGCACATTTAGGTCACTGACCGGATTAAGTAAGTCCTCGATACATCTGCCAATTAATACCACCTCCAAAAGAATGGTGACATGGACAGCCAGCGTGACCTTTCCTGCACGTTAGACGTAATTTTTCACTGATTCCCAGGTTTGTCTCTAATCTTTGCCAACAACTCCTCCATCCTAATCCCATCTCAATCCATCTCTTCTCTCGATCTCGTCTGCTTCTCTAGAACAGGCGTGGGTGGCATACAGGGTTCACAAAACCGATTTCGAAAAACCGGTTCAAAAACCGAATTTCGAAAATCAGAAAAATCGAGTCAAAAATTGTTAGAAACCGGAGAGTTAAGAAATAAAAAAAAATTGGAAAAAAATTCAAAAGAAATCGAAAACCGGTCGAAATTCTCGAAAAGCTTGTCGAAAACCGACAAACCAAGTGAATGTTCCTTAGAGCAAATTTTTGAGCGATTTTCACTCGATTTCATCGAAAATCGAGCGGTTTTCACCAAATTTCAAACGGTTTACGTCGCATAAATTTTTTCAAAATTTTCAAATTTTATGAATTTGAATTTGAATCGGATCGATTTTTCGCTCGGTTTTTAATGCCAAACCTGCCCGGCAAGCTTAGTTTTCGCGAAATCCGACCGGTTTTCATCGGATTTGTGAACCATGGTGGCATAGCTATCAATATCTTACCGGTACCAGCAGCTAGTCGGTATGTACCATTTTGGTCCTTAAACCTGTACAAGGTACTCATATGTACCGTACCAATCTCGATACCAGCTAGTATCAGCCATACTAGTTTGATACTAATCAATATTAATCATATCAGTGAAAATGATAACATGGTCTATTGAGCCATATATTATATTTGATAGTACTACTATGTATTTGTAGTAATATTATAAGTGAAGTTTGGTTACATATAATTAAACATGTGTATATTTATAAATATATATTATTATGTAAAACCTGAAACGGTACGCCAGTGTGGACTGGTACTAGAATGTAACATTTCAATAGCAAAACCGGTATAGCCTTCGATACAATATTGACGTGTGATGGGTGCATAAGAGCGGTTGGGTGAGAGCCTGGACAGCACATCTATAAGATCCCAATTTTTGTTGGAAATAGGCGCAATATTTTCATTCCAGATTTTATATTAAGGCAAATGTAACAAAAGACTAGAGATGCATAAAACAGTAGGTAACACATTGTACTTCAGGATATGCGATTTATCACACGAACGACTTACAATTGGGCTTGCTAAAGAATAGGAAGCAATGCAGCGCAAACGCGGTTATGGAAGTAGTCGACATCGAGGAAGAACCAGAGCGGTCGCGCTGATGCACTGCCCAGAAAACTTATTGCTGCCCCGTATAGGTGAACTCTTCGGCAACGGCTCGGAGATACCGCTCACCCTCCTTCAAGGTACACGTTGAGGAGGAAGGTCGGTAAGGTTCAACAGCTCAACACTATTATACATCAAATTAGAGATGAGGAGGAGGAATTCAATTTCCCTGTCCTGGACGTCTCCAGGAGTTTATATACACGCACACCAGTAACTGACAATTTATGACAGTTGAATGCGGTAGTTACTAGTAACTGACTGCATAATGTCAATTAACTCACTAGTAACTGACTGCATAAAGAAACCGAATTAAAACAGATGTTTAAATTGCATTTAAATAGATAGAATGGAGAGATAATTGCATGGTTCAGCAAAACAAAAGGTGAATTAAAAGTGCCAGGAGACACACTACGACGCGGCGCGGTCGCAAGTCACAAGTCACACGAATTTTCACTCGAAAATACGCGAATGCGCGCACGTGCGTGTGTCTGTTTAGCCACTATCCACCCTATGACATTCTCATGCCAAGTGTAATTAATCAAGAGGTGGCAAGGACTCCACCTTTTAAGTTGCCTTTCCTCCACTTGGCTAGGCAATATGGCACTAAACCACGCATGCTTTGGAATTAAAGGAAATGAGCCACCCAATGGGCCAATTTCTAACAATCCGCCACCAATTCCAAAGCAAACAGCAGTAAAGATAACAAAGATCGCTATACTGAAGTGTTGTTAATATACCAGTCTTTTGGTGTAAGTCCTGTATGGGTTGAACTTGAACCTAGATTAGTAAGGTTCATCCTCTCACAGCTAATGAATGGACTATGCCTTGAATTCACAACTTTTCGTTCTAAGACTTCACATGAAAATCACAACTGATACTAGGCTGCCAATAAGTCACACCTAGACGGAGCATTATATGGTCATGCTCTCTTATTTGCTCATGAGCTTGCTAGAGAATGCCCAATCTTCATGAACTGTGACCTCACGGTTATGCTCAAGTAGGTGTATTCATTATAGGTATCCTGTAGGCCAATACTTTTTTTATTTTGACATTAGAATACATTAAGCCTTTAAGCCAACCTTCTACACAGTCGAGAGTACTTTTTCTATTAGGACACGGGTACAATTTAATAATATGTACTCTCTTGTTACAACATCAACTTGTTTTTCCCATTATATAATTCACGGGATCTCCGATCAGGAAGATATGGGTTACCATTGTGGTGTAAATCAAGTGGGCCTCATGCCCATGTCCACATACGCAATGGAAATTGCCTTCCTTGCAAGTCCTTTTGTAAAAGAATCTGCCAGATTTTTCTCAGTACAAACATAATCCACAGCAATAACTACAGAGTTTCTCAATTTCTGATAGATTTGAGGCTACGCTTCATATGTTTGGAGGACTTCATGTTATCCCTAGTACTCATAACCTTAGTCAACATTGTTTGGTTATCGCAGTACATTAGGATAGCCGGTATTGGTTTGATAGAGTCGGAATGCCTGATCATTCGGTGAGAAGATAACTTTCGATTCTGGTGGAGGTAACTCTCGCGATCCGACTACAAACGAACAGGTCGTGTGCGTCTTAGCAATCGTTGAACCAACTCCAAAGGTTATTGACCTAGCTGGGTAGCACGATCAACCTGAACATAAAGTTCAATTCCTACGAGCAATCCAAGAACAAGCAAGAATAAGCTAGAAGCAACAATGAATCTGCAAAAGTAATTTGATTCAACTCAAATGTGGGGTTCTCAAAGGCTGTCTCGCAGGTGGTCGACTAACACAACTGAAGAGCAGAGTTTGCGCAATGGCTAAACTAACACAAAGAAAAAACCCGCCTTACAAGAGGAACTCGAACCCAACTAAATAGATGGAGGGGGAGGTAATTTCGGCCAACACTATGGAAGGGGCGAAATCTCCTCCCATCCTTCCATAATCTGTCTGAAATTAGATTTTATTACATGGGTCCAGCCAAAATGATGGGTGGCGCAGCACCCCTTTTATTTGTTGCCATCTTCTTGACATTCATTCCTTAGGAGAATCACATAGTTCAGTTCATGTGCACAAGATCGAGTCATCGGTCCTTGTATCAGGTCTGGAGGTGTGGTAGCAGCAGGTGATGTGGCTGGAACTAAAGAAGTGGTGTCCTCATCATCCTCCCCTTCTTGAATCGAAGTCGACCTCGACGAGATCTGCTCTTCCTCACCTACATAGGGCTTCAAATCTGCAACTTTGAAACTAGAAGAAACACCATAGTCTGCAGGAAGGTCAAGTATATATGCATTATCATTTATTTGTTTTAAAATCTTGAAGGGTCCATCAGCACGTGGCATCAATTTGGACTTGCGCAAAGCAGGGAAACAGTCTTTTCGCAAGTGTAACCAAACCAAATCACCAGGTTGAAAGGTAACATGTTGTCGTCCTTTACTACCTGCAATTTGGTTCTTTTCATTCATACGCTCAATGTTCTCCTTGGTCTGCTGCTCATACAATTGCAATATCAGATCTGCACGTTGGTTAGCATCATGATTCATGTCCTCAGAAAAGGACACAGAGATCAAATCAATTGGTGCACGAGGAATAAAGCCATAGACAATTTGTAAAGGGCACATCTTTGTGGTGGAATGGACAGAACGATTGTAAGCAAATTCAATATGTGGCAAACATTCCTCTCACATTTTTAGATTCTTCTTTAGAACAGCCCTAAGCATGGTAGACAAAGTTCTATTAACAACCTCAGTTTGACCATCTGTTTGAGGATGACATGTAGTGCTGAATAGTAACTTAGTGCCTAATTTGTTCCATAGAGTGCGCCAAAAATAACTAAGAAATTTTGTATCACGATCTGAGACTATCGTATTAGGAACACCATGCAAGCGAACAATTTCACGAAAGAATAAATCAGCAACATGAGTAGCATCATCACTCTTGTGACACGTTATGAAGTGAGCCATTTTGGAAAAGCGATCCACAACCACAAAAATAATATCCCTCCCCTTCTTTGTTCTAGGCAATCCCAAAACAAAATCCATCGAGATATCCTCCCAAGGAGTGTTCGGAACAGAAAGGGGCATGTACAAACTGTGTGGGTTAAGTCTAGACTTAGCTCGTTGACACGTGGAGCAACGAGCAACAAAAGAAGTGATCAGACAGGATGTCCTCGGTCTTCTTGACACCGAAGTGCCCCATAAGTCCACCTCCGTGTGCTTCCTGTAATAGCAAAAGACGAATAGAACTAGCTGGAATGCACAGCTTGGTAGCACGGAACAAGAAACCATCATTCATGAAGAAATTGCCATATGTTAGCCCATCCTTACAATTCAGTAGCACATCCTTGAAATTAGGATCAAGAGCGTACTGCTCCTTCAGTGTTTGCAGCCCAAAAATTTTAAAATCAAGTTGTGAGAGCACGGTGTATCGGCGAGACAAAGCATCAGCAATGACATTTTCTTTCCCTTTCTTGTGTTTGATGACATAGGGAAAAGACTCAATGAATTCTACCCATTTTGCATGCTGGCGATTCAGATTAGTTTGGCTTCTAATATACTTTAAAGATTCATGATCAGAATGAATAATGAACTCTCTAGGCCACAAGTAATGCTACCATGTTTCCAAAGTTCGAACTAATGCAAATAATTCTTTGTCATAAGTTAAATAGTTCAAACTAGGACCACTCAACTTCTCACTGAAATACGCAACTGGTTTGCCTTCTTGCAGCAGCATGCCACCCAACCCAATTCCACTAGCATCGCATTCTAGTTCAAACATCTTTGTGAAATCAGGAAGCTGAAACAAAGGAGCATGGGTCAACTTATCTTTCAAAATCGTGAAGGCCATTTCTTGTTGTGCCCCCCTGGAGAAGGGAACACCTTTCTTTGTGAGTTCATGGAGCGGAACAGCGATGATTCCAAAATCACACACAAATCTGCAATAGAAGCCAGCAAGCCCAAGAAAACTCCTAATCTGCATGACCGTTGATGGAGTTGGCCAGTTATATATTGCTTCAATCTTGGCTTGGTCCACTTCGATACTACTCGAAACAGAACAACATAGCCAAGGAAAGACACACGATCTGTGCAGAAACTGCACTTATCCAGGTTGCCAAACAAACGTGCACTACGTAAAGCATTGAAAACAGCACGCAAATAATCGAGATATTCCTCTAAAGACTTGATGTAAATGAGTATGTCATCAAAATAGACAACCACAAATTTGCCTATGAAGACACGCAAAACTTCGTTCATAAGTCTCAAGAAAGTGCTAGGTGAATTAGTTAACCCAAAAGGCATAACTAACCACTCATACAACCCGAATTTAGTTTTCAAAGCTGTTTTCCATTCATCCCCCAACTTCATACGAATCTGATGGTATCCACTACGCAAATCAATTTTGGAGAACAAACGAGCACCATTAATTCATCAAGCATATCATCTAACCTGGGAATATGATGACGATAGTGGATTGTAATGTTGTTAATGGCACGACAATCAACACACATACGCCAGGAACCATCTTTCTTAGGCATGAGGAGCACAGGAACAACACATGGGCTAAGAGATTCATGAACGTACCCCTTATCTATTAATGCCTGGACTTGACATTGAATTTCTTTTGTTTCCTCAGGATTGGTGTGGTACGGTGCACGATTGGGCAATGATGCTCCTGAAATAAGATCAATCTGATGTTCAATGCCCCGGATAGGTGGAAGTCCAGTCGGTACGTCTTGTCAAAAAACATCGGAATATTCCTGCAAAAGGTTAGTGACGGAAGGGTGCAAAGAAGGCAGCATATCATCCAACAAAAATAGAACCTGTGTGCACATGAGAGCAAAGCAACCAGAAGCACGAGCAAGACAATCATCCAATTCTGCTCGAGTAGCTAGCAACACAGGAGACTTCAATTTCAAATCAGATTGAGCAATTTGATATTGGGCGTTTTGTTGCAAGAATTCTGTAGCTACAACTTGATTTTCACTTAGAGTATATGTTTCTGGTTTTTCTCTCTAGTTGTCCTAGCAAGTTCATCTTTAACAATTTGTTCAGGAGTCATTGGGTGCAATACAATTTTCTTTCCTTTAAAGATGAGGGAGTATTGATTAGTTCGACCATTATGCAAAGAATCAATATCATATTGGCAAGGTCTACCTAGTAACATGGAACATGCTTACATAGGCACAACATCACAATCAGCATAATCAAGGTATGAACCCATAGCAAAGTGAATCCGCACAGAACGTGTTACCTTCAATTTACCACTCGAATTGAGCCACTGGATGTGGTAGGGGTGGGGATGTGGTCGTGTAGGTAAAGCAAGCTTCTCCACCAAATTTGTACTAGCCAAGTTGTTGCAGCTTCCACCATCGATAATTATGCGACCGGATCGTTCCTTTACAACACATTTGGTTTGGAAAAGATTGTGACGCTGATTGTGCTCTGCTGTAGCAATCTGAGTACTGAGTACACGTTGGACCACAATACTCAAATACCTATCGGCATCAGTAGCAGCAACATGTACTTCATGATCAAATGCAGTGTCTTGTTCTGCAATGTCAGTAGCAAGCATGGCATACGTGTCATTATCCAAATCACTAGCTGAAGAATACTCACCATTATCACGTATAACTAGCACTCGCTTGTTTGGACAATCACGCATGATATGTCCATGGCCCTTACAATGATGTGGCACCGACGCCCTGGTCCGTCCCGTAGAAGCAACCGAAGCACCTTGTGTTGATCCCTGGGGTGCAGCCCTGCCTGCTGCAGAAGGCTGTGATGTGGGAGTCGACGTCACAGTGTGTTGTCTGTTGGTGGATGGAGACGGTGCAGTCGAATGGGAGGGCGATGAAGGCGAGGAACTTGGAGTCCAAGAGTGAGTGCGACCTGCAGAAAAGTTAGCTCGTGTCCTCGTTTGACGACCCTACACTTCTCGTTCAGCTTTGCATGCAAGATGGAACAATCGAGTAATAGAATTGTAATCCTTGTAATCAAGAATGTCTTGTATCTCACGGTTCAGCCCACCCAAAAACTGTGGTATAGCTGCATCCTCATTCTCAACTAAACCACAATGCAACATACCAATTTGCAACTCCTGAAAGTATTGCTCGATAGAATTGGTACCTTGACGTAAGCGTTGTAGTTTATTTAGCATGTCACGAGCATAGTATGAGGGAACAAATCAATGTCGCACGAGTTGTTTCAAAGCTTCCCAGGTTGTGGGAATGTTATTCTGATGCGTGTGGCAATGTTCTCTCCACCAAATAGATGCAAAGTCTGTGAATTCACTAGTGGCAGCCCTAACTTGGTTATTTGCAGGAAAAGCATGGCATGCAAACTTTTGATCAACAACTAATTCCCAGGTAAGATAAGCATCCAGATCATATTTTCCATTAAACGTAGGAATGGCTAACTTGACTTTAGCAAAGGAATCATCCTGAGCACGTACCTCACGACGATGCTGCTGTCGGTACATACCATGTGGATGGGCACGTGGTTGTCGACGACCTCGAGCTGCGTTGTAGTCGTCACGCTCATCATACTCGGTAGCACCTGCATAGACATCCTCAACTTGATCTGCAATGTCGCTATGGGCAGCTTGTCCTTGAACAACAGTAGCAAGTGTGCATGACAGCTCCTCAAGACGTGTCACTATTGTGGCCACATTAGTGTTGGTGGTGCCTTGGGCGGTCCGCATTGCATCCAGAGTTGTAGTCATTTTGATCTGGACGTCCTCAAGTTGAGCAAGATGTGCATTTTTTTGTCGGATGTCCTCCTCAACGCCTTCCGTATGTAGGCGCATTTGACGTTCAAAGTGTTGAATACTGCCCCTAGTATGAGGAGAATGTGCTGTGGTGGATTCTGAATGCTCCGAAGTTCCTGCCATTGTTAGCGAAAGAAAATAGGAAATAAGGGAAACACAAGTATATGTCGTGCAACTAATAGGTTGTGGTTATGTCAAGTCACACCCTCACAAGCCGGTATCGAACTCTTACCAATTCTTACCAAGTCACAGGGCTGATCGGCAACCAGCAGATGGAGATTTGATGGAGCGATTTCCAGGTGACATGAGTCTGTTCGCTGTAGAGAAGTGGAGCTTGGAAGGTTCAAATATGTAGCAAGGATTAGCAACAATTCAAATCAGCAATGCAAGTTGAAAATTCGTTCAAAGTACTAGTCAAAGTTGCTGATCCTAGCCCAAACCGATGAAAAGCTAATCAATATCAGAAGCAGAAAGGCTCAAAAAGGGGGTGGGGCTGCGAGGTAGTGATGTACACAAATCCAGGACACAGGAGCAAAAAATTCTAGGCAAAACAGAAAAGGATAAATTTTGCCGAACTTCTGGGTTCGTTTTGAGGCCCTAAACGATGTTTTTTGGGGTCGAACAAATTTTTCAAAGCCTCGGGAACCCAATCAGACCTAGAAAATGATTTTTGGACGCAACTTTACGTTCCGGTCATTTTGAGTACTCAACAGCCCAATCGGAGGCGTATGCAAATGTTATGACAGTTTTCGTGCAGGGTGTCCGGAGGGGTTCCGAATCAACTTCAAAAGGAAAGCTTGATTCAAAACCAGAGAGGCTGCGGTTTCTCCTTCTTAACCAAGCCAAGCCAAACTAAAAATAGCTATACTTTCCCTATTCTTCCCTCTGATCCTTTCCAAACCGAAATCAAATTGATCTGGACTTTCCTTGTCCCTCAAACCGAAACTAATATATGGAAGGTCTCTGCTCGCAATTTTCTTCTCTTTTTTTTTCTTTTTCTCTATATATTTTTTATCTTCTTCTCTCTTTTTTTTGTTCTTCTTCTTCTCTTTTTTTTTGTTTTTTTTCTCTCCGCGATTGGCTTGTTGTGCGAGGCAGGAGGTGCTAGCAACGTGGCATGGGGTGGTAGGGTCGGCGAAGGCGATGATGATGAACCTGCAGCAGGTCAAGGTAGCAACGAAAAAGCAAAGGTGATAACAAGATGCAATGACAAGACGAACCAAACCCCAATCTAAACTAAGACTAGCAACTCAACATGACGATGCAACCGAAAATTCAACAATGCAAAATACTGATAAGAAAGATGCAAGGCACAGATGGTTTTGGATAGCAAATGATCTACTACTATTTTTTGGCCTTTTACGGACTTTAGGTTTGAAAAGAAATGATCTACTAACTCTCACCGATGAACCGAAATCGATACCACTTGATAGAGTCGAAGTGCCCGATCTTTCGTGAGAAGATAACTTTCGATTCTGGTGGAGGTGACTCTTGCGATCCGACTACAAACGAACAGGTCGTGTGCGCCTTAGCAATCGTTGAACCAACTCCAAAGGTTATTGACCTAGCTGGGTAGCACGATCAACCTGAACAGGAAGTTCAATTCCTGCGAGCAATCGAAGAACTAGCAAGAATAAGATAGAGGCAACAATGAATCGCAAAAGTAATTTGATTCAACTCAAAAGTGGGGTTCTCAAAGGTCGCTCGCAGTGGTCGATCGACACAATCAAGAGCGAGTTTGCGCAATGGCTAAACTAACACAAAGAAAAACCCGCCTTACAAGAGGAACTCAAACCCGACAAATAGATGGAGGGGAAGGTAATTTCAGCCAGCACTATGGATGGGGCGAAATCTCCTCCCATCCTTCCATAATCTGTCTGAAATTAGATTTTATTACATGGGTCCAGCCCAAATGATGGGTGGCGCAGCACCCCTTTTATTTGTTGCCATCTTCTTGACCTTCATTCCTTAGGAGAATCACACAGTTCAATCCATGTGCACGAGATCGAGTCATCGGTCCTTGTATCATGTCTGGAGGTGTGGTAGCAGCAGGTGATGTGGTTGGAACTGAAGAAGTGGTGTCCTCATCATGGTTTCTCAACCAATGGCAAGTTCAATAGTAGACCATGTGAAGCAGCTAATGCAATGAGCAATCTACTGGTGGTTAATCTAGCAACAGGAGAATAAATATCAAAATAATCCTCTTCTTTTTTTTTGGGTATAACTCTTGGCCACAAGTCTTGCCTTGTACTTATCAACAATACCCTCAGGCTTCATCTTCTTTTCGAAGATCCACTTGCATCCAACAGGTTTGCACCCACTAGGAAGATCAGTGATCTTCCAAGTCCCGTTAGCCATGATGGAATCCATCTCGCTATAGACCGCCTCTTTCCAATACTCAGCATTAGGTAGTGCATAAGCCTTTGAAAGAGATTTTGGCACATCATCCACGAGGTATACAATAAAGTCATCGCCAAAGGTTTTCTCAACCCTTTGTCTCTTGCTGCTACGAAGAGCCTCTGCGACTAAATTGTTATCCTCCTCAAAAATATCTTCTACTCGTAGTGTATCACTTACTCGTTCAAAAACAGCAGTACGTTCAATATTATTATTAATATTAATATTAATATTAATATTAATATTAATATTTTCAGTTTGAGTACTCTTAGTTCGTGATGTACTACCTGCTGGTCTCATAGGATAAATATCACAAGTATAGAGTCCCTATCAACTACTACGATGTGGTGACAAGGCGCTCGACTCTCAAGCTTTAATCAAATTCTTACCTATTCTCACCTAGCTACCCCATTTGATTGGGGAGAACATGGTGGTGTAACTTCATGGATTATACCATGCTCAAAACAGAACTGGGAGAATTCATGAGAGATATACTGAAGGACCATGTGGAGGTCCATCCATGTTTGTGATGAGTATTTGACTTTATTTGAGCAAGGTGTGCTCAAGTTTGAGTTTGATTTGGATTGATTTTCAAAATGAAGCAATTTGAGTTGTCTCTGCCAGGAGTGGCAATACCGGCCGTATGGGCGTGGTAGTGATGAGTTGGATTGTTTATTGCATATCATTGTGGGCATTGCTATGTGATGTGTTTCCTTGTCTTTGATGGTTGCAGGGCGACGGTGCTAGGTCATGGTGAGGCAGAGGATGACCCAGACTAGGCGAGGAGCGTCGGAGGTCCAGACGGTTGGGAGATCGCCGGAAGATGATCGGAGACGGAGTCCGGGCAAGTCAAGAAGACAAGGAAAGGAGATGATGCTAGCTAGATGCCGCGT
The DNA here is from genome assembly GCA_036346275.1 of Otatea glauca. Classification (NCBI taxonomy): domain Eukaryota; kingdom Viridiplantae; phylum Streptophyta; class Magnoliopsida; order Poales; family Poaceae; genus Otatea; species Otatea glauca. The sequence goes on along the minus strand of CM070720.1, from coordinate 3,856,409 downwards.
GGATCAATGAGGGCCGTCGGATTTAGGTCTAGTTTATAGGTTAGCGGGTCTAGGTAGTATGCTTTGAAACCGTGCAAGAAAACCCGGTATGTGTGTGGGTTTTGGGTTAGCCCTTGCATGGCTGTGTGTGTGGGTTAATCCTAGCCCTTATATGAGTGCTCTAGGGTTAAGGGACTCATCCAAGGGTGGTAGGTGGCCCAAGAGTAGTATAAATAAGGGTGGAGGGGTAGCCTCCTCCCCTTGAAGGTTTTGAGGTTTTTTATGCTCCTTTGAGCTTTGCCCACATGAATGTGAGGCTTTGTAACCTCTCCTTCCAGAAATGAAATGTTTTCTCAAATCATTTTTTTCTTTGTGCATTTACATTACGCATTTAAATTACGCAATTTACATTATGCACTTAAATTCCGCAATTAAATTCAGCACTTACATTCTTGCAATTTACATTTATGCAATTTGGATTTGCCTCCCCTCCTTCTAAATGCTTTTCTTCTAGGATGTATTGAGGGTGTTCATTTGGTTTTACATCTTTCTTACACCCTTGGATAAACTAGAGATCAACTTTTTTATCAAATTACAAATCTGTCCTGAACTTGTTCTTCGCGCAGCAGTCAGTGTTTGATTTTTATACAAATATAGAAAAATCATTTTTAAGTGATTCTTTTTGGAGAAGGTGAAGCACTCATATGTCCATCTGTAGAACATTTCTTGAGTCCACTTGTTGCACCGTTTCAGAGCTATGAAGTGAAAACCGAGCCTCAAACTTTCTGGTCGAAGTTCCTGAATGTCTGTATTGCTTGATTTTTCATTCTTATTGTACAAAGCTTTCTGAGGTGATTTTTGGTGGAGTGTTTCACAACTCAACTTTTCACAGGGACAAAAATTCCCAAAAATTTTAGATCAACAGAATCTCACCAACCACCTGTTCCAACTAAGGACAATTTCTGAAAATCTGCTTTAACTTTTCTGAAAAGAGACTTTGGTATTTTAGCTTTATCTCTTTTAGAAAAGAAGTCTTTTGAATTGATTCCTCTTTTGTTTGGACACTTGACAACCAGGATTGTGATTAAAAAAAACCCCTCACATGATTCATGGTTCTTATACATGCAAGCTAGGGGTACACATAGTTGTATAATTGTTCTGGGTTTTGGAGGGTGTGCGAATCTGAGAAGCACCAGTTTGATCGAAAATCTTTGGGTGCTTTAGATTTTTATTGCAAGAGTGTTTGGAGTACTTTGAGTGGGGGAAATTTTATTTGGGATCATTCACCCCCTCTAATCGCCATTTCGATCTTTCAATTGGTATCAGAGCAGGTTTTGCTCTTTCATAGATCTTGACCGGTCTCAAGAGCCATGGCGATGGACAAGTATTCCACCAAGCCTCCCATTTTTTCTGGAGTCGATTTTACATTTTGGAAGTCGCGCATGGAGTCATACATCACTTCCCAGGGCTTCCTGATATGGCAGAAGGTTAAACTCCCATATGAGGTTCCTGCCGATGAAAACGTCACGGCCGGCAATATGGCTGACGTTGAGGCGAATGCTAAGGCAAGGAACATCCTCTTACAGGGTCTTATCCATAGTGAGTACGATAGGATTTCTCACCTTCGTTCTGCTCATGAGATTTGGGTGACCTTCGATGCTTACCATGAGGGCACTACCAAAATCAAGACGGTTCGACAGGACCAATTCAAGCGTGAGTTCAACAAGATTGAACAACACACTGGTGAGAGTCTTGATGAGTGTTTCGGTTGTTTTACCAAGATCTTGAGCGATCTTCGAGTAGTTGGTTGTATATACCCTGACTCGGATAATGCTTAACATTTCTTGACCGCACTCGATTTGCGCGTTTGGGAGATGAAGGTGACCACCATCAAGGACACCACCGACCTGTCGACCTTGACTCTTGATGGCCATTATTCTCGTCTCAAGACTCATGAGATCGACGTCGTCTCGCGGAAGACGAAATCTCAGTCGATGGCCTTGGTCACCGATCCCATTGGATCTTCCTCTTCTGACTCTTCTTTTGGTTTCTCTCTCTCCACCCTTTGCAAGCTAAGCGATGACCAACTGGAAAAATTTCCAGAAAATGAGCATGCTCTTCTTGCTCGCAAATTTTCACATGCATACAAGAGGGTGAGAGAGAGGAAGAGAGGTGGGATAATCACATGTTTCGAGTGTGGTGGCCCCAACCACATTCGAGCTAACTGCCCCAAGCTGAAGAAGGGCAAAAACGAACAAGGCGGTTCAAGCAAGAACGACTACACCGACAAGAACAGCAATAAGAAGGCCCCAGCTCGTGAGCCGGCGAAGAAGGAGTACCACAACTTTGCCAAGAACAAGAAGCTCTTTCACCGGGTCCTCGCCGCGCTAGATGATATCGAGCTCTCCGACACGGAGACGTGGAGCGACGAAGGCGAGGATGAACCGCAAGAGAAGAAGAGCGGCGATGACTTCTTCGGCATGTGCTTCATGGCAAGTGCCATTGAAGAAAGCGACTCCGAGCTGTACAGCGACACGAATGAGGTACCCACCTACGATGAGTTAAATGCTGCCTTCTGTAAATTAGACAAGTTTCATGCTAAGGCTAGGTCGAGGTGTTCTGAGTTAGAAAAGGATGTAGGTACCTTGACTCGGGAGTTAGCTTCACTTAGATTTTCTCCTTCCTGAGTCACTGATGATTGTGTTCTTTGTGATGCTGTTCTTGTGGAGTTGGAGAACCTAAGGACCATACATGATAGTGTGCTTGCTGAACTTGATGGTCTTAGGTTGAAGAATGCTAGCACTAGTTCTATTGATGCTATTCCTATTGAGGCTAGTTTTCTTCATGCTCACTCTACTCCATCATGCTCTAATTGCCCTAAATTGCTTGCTGAAATTGATGCCATGAGTTCACACCTTAAGAAGCTTTTTGTTAGAAATGATGAACTTGAATTGCATGCTTCTAAGGACCCAGTTAGCTCATATGAGGGCTGTAAGCAACTAAAACTTGACAATGATGCTTTGAATGTCAAGTGTGATCAACTTGCTAAGGACTTACTAGTTAAGTCAAAATCTGGTTGCCTGCTGTGTGTTGGGGTTAAGGATGATGTGGATCAAATCCATGTCGAGCTTAGGAAGAAGTTAAAAAACCAAACCCTTAGGATTAGAGATGCCCTTGCATTTCTTGTGAGGCCCTCAAGATTGATGCACGTGCTAGGGAACAAAAGCACGTCGAGAGATCTTCTCTTTCTCTTCTCGGTTCTTCTTCTTCCTCTCCTTCCCCCTGTTCTTCTTGTGCTTCTTTCTTTCGAGATTGCTAGTATCTTATGAGCACTCTCGAGAAGTTTGTTGGAGGTAAGAAGAAGCTCAATCTTATTCTAGACCAATCTAAGATTAGTAGATTCAATCAAGGTCTAGGATTTGATCCCTTGGAGCATGCTCGGGCGCATCCTCCCACCATTGTGCGCGGCTCCAAGAGTGGTGAGATTGTGGTAGCTCCCAGAGTGAGTACCACCGTGTTTGGGTCTGCTGGGGTTGTCCATAGGACTTCTGACCAGAAGGGTGTTACTCCTATTGCTTCTGCCTCTAGCAAGGCGAAGTACACATGCACCTTCTGTAAGAAGGATGGTCACCTAGTAGATTTCTGCTTCAGACGCGCCAAGATCAATCGGCGTGAGCGTGTTGCTGCCCTTAAGTGTATTCAAGGTCATCCCCATACTTTGAGTGCTCCTAAGGCACACACTTCTTCTAGACACGTTACAGAGTCGCCTATTTTTGGGCAGCGTCCAGGACTCGGTTTTCATGCTAGTTCTTCGAGTTTTAGTCCTGGAGCTATTTGTAGGCAGTCTTTCCGCCGTCCTTTTGATATTCCTCGTTTTTCTCATCGAGGTAGATATCAGCGGTATGAGGTTTTTTCTGGTAGGAGTTTTAGGTAGCTTCACTTGGGTGGTTCGGCTTTTACACCACGGCAGGCTACCCAGTTTCAGCTCCTAGATCATCTACTAGAGTTGCTACTGATCTTGTTAGGGTTAAACGTCAGAGAGACACTCGAGTCCGCCTTCTTCTGGGATCGGTACTGAGGTGTCGTATGGTTCAAGATTGGGTTCCTAAGTCTTCACTCTATCCCAAGATCGAGTCATCTTTCTCTCTTGTGTCTTGATCAGTTCGTTAAATGGATGGGGAAGGGCGATGTTTGGATTGTCGACTCGGTTGTTCTCGCCATATGACCGGAGATTCTCGATGGTTCTCTTCCTAGTCCGAGCCCCCGGTGATGAGTTGATCACTTTCGGGGATGCTTCTTCAAGTAGAGTCATTGCTAAAGGTACCATCTGCATTAATGACAATTTCATTCTTAAAGATGTTGCCTTAGTGAGTAAGCTGTAATACAATTTGCTTTTTGTTTCTCACTTATTGATGACTCTTTCGAGGTGAGTTTCAAGAGTAGCGCTCAGAGAATCCTCGATTCTTCGTGAGGGTTAGTTTATGGATTTCTAGATATGGGAGAGTCTTTCGTGCTGATTTTTTGCTTCTTCTGGAGACTCTCTCCGTTGTTTGATTGCCTCAGAGTCCCGTGATCTCTCCTTCTGGCATAGGAGACTTGGTCACATTGGATTTGATCATTTGACCCGAGTTAGCAGTCCTAACTCAAAATGGTCAAAGACTTAGTTTGCTCTCCCTGCCGACATGGCAAGATGGTTGCTTCTCATCCCCCAATCACTGTTGTAATGACTGATGCACTAGGACAGCTTTTACATATGGACACTGTTGGTCCAGCTAGAGTGCAGTCAGTGGGAGGGAAGTGGTATGTTCTTGTCATTGCTGATGATTTTTCGAGGTATTCTTGGGTGTTCTTCATGTCCTCGAAGGATGAGACTTTTACCCATTTTAGGGGTTTGGTTCATAGGTTGTCTTTTGAGCTCCCTGGTGCCCTACGAGCTATACGCAGTGACACTAGCACGGAGTTCAAGAACTCCTATTTTGAAAGTTTTTGTGTGGAGTCTGGTTTAGAGCATGAGTTCTCCTCTCCCTACATCCCTCAGCAAAATGGCGTAGTGGAAAGGAAGAATAGGACCCTGGTAGAAATGGCTAGGACGATGCTAGACGAGTACAAGACTCTAGGAAGTTTTGTGCCGAGGCTATAGCTCACGCTACCATGTTTCTAATCGTATTCTGAGAGCACATTTGCACCGCACTTCTTACGAGTTGAGGTATGGGCGAAAGCCCAGTGTTTCTCATTTTCGTGTGTTTGGTTGCAAGTGTTTTATTTTGAAGTCTGGTAACCTAGATAAGTTTGAGTCTCGTTCTTCTGATGGTATCTTTCTGGGTTATTCGACTTCTTCTCGTAGCTAAAGGGTCTGGAGTTGCGATGCGCATAGGATCATAAAGACCTGTGAAGTGACCTTTGATGAGGCTAGCCTAGGAGCTAGACCCGATATTTCAGGCTCTTCTTCTTCCTCCGAGACCTTCTTTGTAGAGGATGAGGATGATGGAGATGATGGTGTTCCACCTAATCCAGTCCCCTCTACGCCTAAGGTGCCTCCTATTTCCATTTCTACACCTCAGGAAGGCCAACCCTTGCCTTCTGACTCTCATTCAGCTAGTGGCTCTACTCCTACCTCTTCTGTGCATGAGGTAGAGGCCACTTCTGCTTCTGGACCTCCCCGTCATATTTAGAGTTTTCATCCACCTGATCAGATCATTGGCGATCTGTTTGAGCGAGTCACTCGCTCAAAATCAGTTTTGTCCAGTTTCTGCCTTCACTCTACCTTTGTTACCTCGTTTGAGCCGAAGGATGTGACTCATGCATTATCTAACGAGTCTTAGACTAATGCTATGCACGAGGAACTTGAAAACTTCGAGAGGAACAAAGTTTGGTAGCTTGTAGAACGTCTATCTGGTCATAATGTCATTGGGACCAAGTGGGTGTTCAAAAACAAGCAGAGTGAGGATGGGGTTGTCATTCGCAACAAGGCTAGGCTAGTTGCACAGGGCTTTTCTCAGGTTGAGGGTCTTGACTTTGAGGAGACATTTGCCCCTGTAGCTAGGCTAGAGGCTATTAGGATCCTGCTTGCATTTTCTGCATCCCGGGGCTTCAAGCTCTATCAAATGGATGTCAAGAGTGCATTCCTCAATGGCTATATTGAGGAAGAGGTTTATGTCAAACAACCTCGAGTTCGAGAACCCCAAGTTTCCGAGTCATGTATACAAGCTCTCCAAAGCTCTGTATGGACTCAAGCAGGCCCCCAGAACATGGTATGAGAGGCTCAAGTCTTATCTTCTCAGCCATGACTTCAAAATGGGCGTAGTAGACAAAACTCTGTTCATGAGACACCATGAGTCGCATTTTCTTCTCGTCCAGATTTATGTGGACGATTTCATTTTTGGTGGCTCGTCTCATTCGCTTGTGTCTCAGTTTTCTAAGGTGATGAGCACAGAGTTTGAAATGAGTATGATGGGCGAGTTGAGCTACTTTCTTGCCTTCCAAATCAAGCAGACTCGGGAGGGCACTTTCTTGCATCAAGGCAAGTATACCCGTAACCTCCTGAGGCACTTCGATATGTCTGATGGGAAGCCAGTGATGACTCCTATGGCCATTACTGCTGTCCTCGAGCCCGATGAGGATGGTGAGCCCACAGATCAAAAGGAGTTTCGTAGCATGATCGGCTCCCTCTTGTACCTCACTGCTTCGAGGCCGAACATACATTTTGCTGTGTGTCTGTGCACTCGATTTCAAGGTTCTCCTCGCACCTCTCACCGCCAGGCGGTCAAGCGCATCTTCAGGTACCTTCGTGCTACCACTAATTATGGTATTTGGTACTCTTCTTCTTCTTGTCTATCTCTTAGAGCCTTTTCCGATGCCGACTTTGCTGGCTGTAGGATAGATAGGAAGAGCACTTCTGGCACATGCCAATTCAATGGCACTTCTCTTGTTTCTTGGTCATCTAGGAAGCAGTCTGGGGTTGCACAGTCCACCGTTGAGGCCGAGTATGTTGCTGCAGCCAGTTGTTGTAGCTAGGTGCTCTGGATGAGATCAACCTTAAGGGACTATGGGTTAGAGATAGAGAGTGTGCCACTTTTCTGTGACAATACTTCAGCTATTTGCATTGCTAAAAACCTAGTGCAACATTCCCGGACCAAGCACATTGATATTAGATATCACTTCCTTAGAGACCATGTGAGAAGGGAGATATCGCGCTTCAGTTCATAGAGAGTGACCTTCGCTTAGCTGATATCTTCACCAAGCCTTTGGATAGCTCCGCATTTGTTGCCTTGAGGAGTGAGCTTGAGTCGTGAGCCCTTACGGCCTTCGTGAGGGGGAGCTAGTTTGTATATTATGTATTATATGTTTTCTTCCAGCTTTTCTTTTCTTTGTGTTTCTTCTGGGTAACTTTGGGCTTGTTTTCTTGAGTTGAGTTCACTCACTTAGACTTCTGGTATGCCTTGCATGGACCTCTTATCTTGTTCTTTAGGTTGCTATCATGCGTGATTAGTCGTTCTCTCTTCTCTCTAGGTTGAGTTCCCTCACGCCTTATAAGTCTAGGTGTATTGGGCCTCCCGGGTAGACAGGTCCAGTGTACTCCTTAGTTGGGATCTAGAGTCGCCTTCCCTATGTCAGTCTCTGGGGAAGATAAGAGCGAGTCTGAGCTGTATTGAGTCTCTTCTATCTTATCTATGCTCAATAGCCAACCAGTTTTGCAGTTTCTCGACTTCTTCTCCTCATTCTATTTTTCTGGTTATTATTGAGTTCATTCGGGTTTTCTTTATGCCTAATCTTGATAATAACTCAACTTTAACCATATTTGAGCTTAAAATTGATTCATTTGTTGAGGGGGAGTTTGGGAATCTGTTCGTGCATTTCATATAGACTGCATTTCTTGTTTAATGAGCTTTGTCTATTATGCAATTGATTTCTTCTTCAAGCTATACACCATGCTACATCATATGGAGGAAATCGCTAGCTTAGATATGTCCAAGTTCATTTAACTTGCTAAGCTTAAAAATGAAATAAGCCTTAAATAAAAAACTTGATGAAACTTGTTGCTTTTACTTGCTAGGTTTCTTCTATAGAGGTTTGTGCCATAATTTGAGAAATTTTGGAGTTTTCTAGAGTCCCTATAGCAACTTGGGTGAAACTTGTTTGATCCATGCTAGAGTCCTTCAATTGCTCATAAATCATTGTGCTAAAAATGAAAATTAAACAAAATTGACTCTTCTTGTGCACATACAACTCAACACCTTGTATTTACAAGACCACTTCCCATTGCACTTGGGATGAACTTGGAATACATCGTGTTTGACCTAAACCATCCTCTTAAGAGTTCTTCTTGAGATGGTCGCATACGGCTTGAGTCAATTGGTTGTCAAAAGAAAATGCAAACAAATTAAAAACAAAGACATATGTGGGTAAAGAATGCAAATAATGTCAAACATTTGCACCCCGCTATGTCTTGTATGATGATAAATCAAAATTTGCATTGAGTGATAAATGAGCCCGAAGGACCTTGTATGCTCTTTTAGATTCCCCAAAGTGTTGAGTAGGTTGAACTCTAGGTTTTCCTTTTGATCCTTAGAGTGGCTATTCTTCTATTTTTGAAACTAAAGCTAAGTGTTGCACTTGTCAAATCTTGCTAAACTGAAATATTCAAAACTAAGCTCAGATTTGCACTTGGACATGTCTTAGACTAGTCTAATCTAAAGATTGACTAGCTTGGTGTCATATCTTGTCATTGTGATCAATTGGATAATCTTCAAAGCTCCCTTAGGTTGCATTTCATGCATACATAAAAAGAGGGAGAAAATTCCATTCTGATGCCTATATTGCCAAAAGGGGGAGAAAATGTAGAAAAGGCATCATTAAAAAAAGAGATAAAAATGTGAAAGCTTGTTGGTTCTTATGATCTTTGTAAATCTTTACTATTTCTTATTGATCATAATCACATTTGGCACTGACGATTGGTTTTTAGAGATTTTGTGGAAAACTTGCTCTTTTCATGGTCTTGCTCTAAATTCTTTGTGCCAACTTGGTCATGATTTTATATCTTTTTCTCTGGACCAAGTTTGGCTTTGCAATCAAATTGCTTTCTTCTTCTCTCATTCAAACTCAAATTTATGCCTTTTGTGTGGTTTGTCAATATACTCATCAAGGAGGAGATTGAAGGACCATGTGGAGGTCTGAAAGATCGAAATGGCGATCAGAGGGGGGTGAATGATCCCAAATAAAATTTCCCCCACTCAAAGTACTCCAAACACTCTTACAATAAAAATCTAAATCACCCAAATATTTTCGTTCAAACTAGTGCTTCTCATATTCGCACACCCTCCAAAACCCAGAACAATTAGACAACTATGTGTACCCCTAGCTTGCATGGATAAGAACCATGAATCATATGAGGGGTTTTTTTAATCACAATCCTGGTTGTCAAGTGTCCAAACAAAAGAGGAATCAATTCAAAAGACTTCTTTTCTAAAAGAGATAAAGCTAAAATACCAAAGTCTCTTTTCAGAAAAGTTAAAGCAGATTTTTAGAAATTGTCCTCAGTTGGAACAGGTGGTTGGTGCCTTTTTGTTGCTCTAACATTTTTCGGAATTTTTGTCCCTGTGAGCAGTAGAGTTTTAAAACAATCCACAAAAAATCACCTCAGAAAGCTTTGTAGAATAAGAATGAAAAATCAAGCAATACAGAAGGTCAGGAACTTTGACCAGAAAGTTTGAGGCTCGGTTTTCACTTCATAGCTCTCAAACGGTGCAATCAGTGGACTCAAGAAATTTTATACAGATGTATATATGCGTCTTGCACCTTCTACAAAAAGAATAACTTAAAAATGTTTTTTATATATTTTTATAAAAATCAAATACTGACTGCTGCATGAAGAACAAGTTCTGGACAGATTTGCAAATTGATAAAAAAACTTGATCTCTATTGTATCCAAGGGTGTAAGAAAGATGTAAAACCAAATAACACCCTTAATACATCCTAGAAGAATAGCATTTAGAAGGAGTTGAGGCAAATCCAAATTGCATAAATGTAAATTGCAAGAATGTAAGTGCTGAATTTAATTGCGGAATTTAAGTGCATAATGTAAATTGCGTAATTTAAATGCATTATGTAAATGCACAAAGAAAAGAAATGATTTGAGGAAACATTTCAATTCTGCAGGAGAGGTTACAAATCCTCACATTCTTGTGGGCAAAGCTCAAAAGAGCATCAAAAACCTCAAAACCTTTAAGGGAAGGAGGCTACCCCTCCACCCCTATTTATACTACTCTTGGGCCACCTACCACCCTTGGATGAGTCCCTCAACCCTAGAGCACTCATCTAAGGGCTAAGATTAACCCACACACACAGCCATGCAAGGGCTAACCATAAACCCACACTCATACCGGGTTTTCTTGCACGGTTTTCAAAGCATACTACCTAGACCCGCTAACCTATCAACTAGACCTCAATCCGACGACCCTCATTGATCCACGCGGCATCTAGCTAGCATCATCTCCTTTCCTTGTCTTCTTCACTTGCCCGGACTCCGTCTTCGATCATCTTTCGGCGATCTCCCAACCGTCTGGACCTCCGACGCTCCTCGCCTAGTCCCGGTCATCCTTCGCCTCACCATGACCTAGCACCGTCGTCCTGCAACCATCAAAGACAAGGAAACATATCACATAGCAATGCCCACAATGATATGCAATAAACCCATCCAACTCATCACTACTGCGCCCATACGGCTGGTACTGCCACTCCTGGCAGAGACAACTCAAATTGCTTCATTTTGAAAATCAATCCAAATCAAACTCAAACTTGAGCACACCTTGCTCAAATAAAGTCAAATACTCATCACAAACATGGATGGACCTCCACATGGTCCTTCAATCTCCTCCTTGATGAGTATATTGACAAACCACACAAAAGGCATAAATTTGAGTTTGAATGAGAGAAGAAGAAAGCAATTTGATTGCAAAGCCAAACTTGGTCCAGAGAAAAAGATATAAAATCATGACCAAGTTGGCACAAAGAATTTAGAGCAAGACCATGAAAAGAGCAAGTTTTCCACAAAATCTCTAAAAACCAATCGTCAGTGCCAAATGTGATTATGATCAATAAGAAATAGTAAAGATTTACAAAGATCATAAGAACCAACAAGCTTTCACATTTTTATCTCTTTTTTTAATGATGCCTTTTCTACATTTTCTCCCCCTTTTGGCAATATAGGCATCAGAATGGAATTTTCTCCCTCTTTTTATGTATGCATGAAATGCAACCTAAGGGAGCTTTGAAGATTATCCAATTGATCACAATGACAAGATATGACACCAAGCTAGTCAATCTTTAGATTAGACTAGTCTAAGACATGTCCAAGTGCAAATACGAGCTTAGTTTTGAATATTTCAGTTTTAGCAAGATTTGACAAGTGCAACACTTAGCTTTAGTTTCAAAAATAGAAGAATAGCCACTCTAAGGATCAAAAGGAAAACCTAGAGTTCAACCTACTCAACACTTTGGGGAATCTAAAAGAGCATACAAGGTCCTTCGGGCTCATTTATCACTCAATGCAAATTTTGATTTATCATCATACAAGACATAGCGGGGTGCAAATGTTTGACATTATTTGCATTCTTTACCCACATATGTCTTTGTTTTTAATTTATTTGCATTTTCTTTTGACAACCAATTGACTCAAGCCGTATGCGACCATCTCAAGATGAACTCTTAAGAGGATGGTCTAGGTCAAACACGATGTATTCCAAGTTCATGCCAAGTGCAATGGGAAGCGGTCTTGTGAATACAAGGTGTTGAGTCGTATGTGCATAAGAAGAGTCAATTCTGTTTAATTTTCATTTTTAGCACAATGATTCATGAGCAATTGAAGGACTCTAACATGGATCATACTAGTTTCACCCAAGTTGCTATAGGGACTCTAGAGAACTCCAAAATTTCTCAAATTATGGCACAAACCTCTAGAGAAGAAACCTAGCAAGTAAAAGCAACAGTTTCATCAAGTTTTTCATTTAAGGCTTATTTCATTTTTAAGCTTAGGAAGGTAAATGAACTTGGACATACCTAAGCTAGTGATTTTCTTCAAATGATGTAGCATGGTGTATAGCATGAAAAAGAAATCAATTGCATAATAGACAAAGCTCGTAAAACAGAATATGCAGTCTAAATGCAATACATGAACAAATTCCCAAACTACCCCTCAACAAATGAATCAATTTTATGCTCAAATCTGGTTAAAGTTGAGTAATAATCAAGATTAGGCATAAAGAAAACCCGAATGAACTCAATAACAACCAGAAAAATAGAATGAGGAGAAGAAGTCGAGAAACTGCAAAACTGGATGGCTATAGAGCATAGAAAAGATATAACAGACTCACTACGGCTTAGACTCACTCTTATCTTCCCCAGTGACTGACATAGGGAAGCTGACTCTAGATCCCAACTAAGTAGTGCACACAGACCCTGTCTACCCAGGAGGCCCAATACCTGCTAGACTTATAAGACTGTGAGGGAACTCAACCTAGAGAAAAGAGAGAACAGCTAATCACGCATGATACAACCTAAAGGACAAGATAAGAGGTCCATGCAAGGCATGCCAGAAGTCTAAGTGAGTAAACTCAACTCAAGAAAACAAGCCCAAAGTCACCCAGAAGAAACACAAAGAAAAGAAAGCTGGAAGAAAACATATAATACATAATATACAAACCACTCCCCCTCACGAAAGGCCGTAAGGGCTCACGACTCCAAGCTCACTCCTCAAGGCAACAAATCTGGAGCTATCCAAAGGCTTGGTGAAGATATCGGCTAACTAAAGGTCACTATCTATGAACTGAAGCGCGATATCTCCCTTCTCCACATGGTATCTAAGGAAGTGATATCTAATATCAATGTGCTTGGTCCGGGAATGTTGCACTTGGTTTTTAGCAATGCAAATAGCTGAAGTGTTATCACAGAAGAGTGGCACACTCTATCTCTAACCCATAGTCCCGTAAGGTCGATCTCATCCAGAGCACTGCTCAAAGAATCGGTCGCAAAGAACATACTCGGCCTCGCCGTGGACTCATGCAACCCCGGCATCGCTTCCTAGATGACCAAGAAACAAGTGAAGTGCTAATGAATTGGCAAGTGCCAGAAGTGCTCTTCCTATCTATCCTATAGCCAGCAAAGTCGGCATCGGAAAAGGCTCTAAGAGATAGATAAGAAGAAGAAGAGTACCAAATAACATAATCACCGGTAGCACGAAGGTACTCAAGATGCTACCACCACTTTGGCGGTGAGAGGCGCGAGAGAGCTTGAATCGGCGCACGCACACACAAATGAAATGTATGTCCGACCTCGGCAGTTGAGGTACAATAGGGAGCCGATCATGCTCAAACTCCTTTTGATCGCAGGCTCACCATTCTCATCGGGCTCGAGGACGTTAGGTGGCCATAGAGTCATCACCGCTTCCCATCGACATATCAAGCGCCAGAGGACACGGGTATACATGCCTTTATGCAAGAAAGTACCCTCCTGAGTCTGCTTGATTTGGAAGCCAAGAAAGTAGCTCAACTCGCCCATCATACTCATGTCAAACTCTGTGCTCATCACCTCAGAAAACTGAGACACAAGCGAATGAGACGAGCTACCAAAAATGATATCGTCCACATAAATCTGGACGAGAAGAAAATGCGACTCATGGTGTCTGATAAAAAGAGTCTTGTCTACAACGCCCATTTTGAAGTCATTGCTGAGAAGATAAGTGACGGATACTCATACCAGGGGTACCCCAGCTGCCCAGGATGACAAGCAGGCTGCGTCAAGCCCAGCTATGACCCAACAAGCCGCCCCTGGGCCCAGCTCCGACCAAGGGACCTGCGGGGCCATAAAAGGACGCTCGTCCCCGACCAAATCAAGGCAAGCGATCCCGACGAAGTGGGACGCCGACCCCCGTCATAGGTCGGGCTCCCCTGAGCCCCGACGAAGCTGAGGCAACCTTCGCCGAGGGCCACGTGCCCCACGAACAGGATAGTTCGAAGCGACCGTGCAGGGCAGGTGGCCCCTTCCCGAGGCAGCATGAGGGTTGCCTAAGTCAAAACTCCGATCCCATCGCCCAGTCACACGAAGTATGGGCTCCCTCCCGAGGCAGCGCCTGGGCCACGCTCTGCAACGTCAGCACCTGACAGGTTCCCAGAGGGCTGGTGCGCCGCTTCCCAAGGAAACGGCGAGCTGCTCCGTCTACCAAACCTGGTGTGGGCAAAGACGGACGACGACCACTCACCAAGACAAGAGACTAGGCTCCTAGCGAGGGTCCCATCGCCCTTCCTTCTCCCACTCCCAATGTAACCTGCCCCTTCCGACTGTATAAAGGAGGGCAGGGACTCTCCTTTTGAAAAGGAGGAGGTCTTGGCGAACAGACAACAAAAAAACACTCTTGTGTTCAAGCCCTCAGCCCTCACATGTAATCGATGTGCAGCTGTCTGCACCAAAAGCAATACAACACCGCCACACGAACTGGAGTAGGGACATTCGCCCAACCAAGATAGACCTTGGACTTTTGAGTCTAACCATTCTGTGGAGAGGAACGCGTGGCCCTTAGACTTACAAATTTACTTGCCGATGCTCGAAACGCCGACAGTTGGCGCGCTAGGTAGGGGCCTTCGTGTGTCTTCATCGACATCTCCGATTCCCACCGCCTCCTCGATGGCTTTCTTCACCCACGACGATGTGTCTCGCCGAGGAGCCGGATCCGCTTCGGCCCTTGACTTCATCGCCACTCGGCGGAGAGCTCGCGCCATTCCCATCACCTCGAGGACCGGCGCCGCTTAGAGCTCGACTGCTTTCAGCGATTCCAAATTTCCCGCTTTGGGGCCTCCCTACAGCACCAAGGCCGAGCTCGAGCGCCGCCTTCCCCGGGAGCAAAGACCAACTCGGATGATGACCGATCACCTCCCGTAGGCTCACAACTCAGATAATGGCCGCCATATGCCGCCTCGCTTCATGACTCGCCGAAGACTCTTCCACCACGATTCCAGCCCCGACATGGAGCACGCCGCAGACGGCGACTTCGCGAGCGCGACATGGCGGCACGGCCGATCGATCAGAACCCTCGCGCTACGGGGCCTCATCTAGCGCACTGGGCGCAGGAAGAGGAATATCAAGACGAGCGCACTGGTGCGCCCCAAGCCGCCGCCGAGCTTCAACAAAGAAGGCGATGAGCCGAGGCCCAAGGGTCGAACCGACGAGCTCCAGGCCAACCTGGAGCAAGATCAGCCCGAGCACCCGCTTGTCTCGGTGGTGCGCGCGGACGAGCACGCCGTGTACACCACCGCTGGTGGAGGAGTCTGATGGCCTCGGTTCTTCCCCACGCAGCCAAAACCGCCGCACGGTGCTATGCCGCCCGCGCCTTCCTTAGCCGGCCGACCTGCAGGCCAAGGCCACGCACGTAACCTCCAGGGTTAGTGGAACGCGTCGCGGCAAAGACATGCAGCCTCCGCTCATCACTCGGCGCCACCTTTGCCGCCGACCGCACCGCCGCCGAACCGGATGGGTCCGCAAAGGCGGTGGCACACCATGAACAACCTTAGGCTCGCGCACTCGCGCGCCAGCGCCGGTGACGACGACGACGTCGTACACCGTGGCACGGCGAAAGCGTGGACGGAGCGCCCCACCCCGGCGGCCCAGGCACGGGCTTTGTCGTGGATCCGCCATGCGGATTTCCCGCGATCGAGGCACCTACCAACATAGCCAAATACACTGGGGCCACGAATCCTGTCCGCTAGAAGATTACCACCGCATGTCGCGGGAGGAGCTGCGAATGATCTCTTCATCATCCAATACCTCCCCATCTATCTCAAGGACTCGGCCGAGCCTCGCCTCGAGTACCGCCACAAAGACCATCAGAACTGGCCGACTTGAAGAGCCTCTTCGCCGGAACTTCCCAGGCACTTAAAGCGCCCCGTAAACTTGGGACTCAAGAGCTGCAGCAGCACTGGGAAACTCTCCGATTACATCCGGCGCTTTCCCTCAAAGGCAATGAGTCGCCCGACATCTCGACGCACAACCGGTCAAGTTAAGCCCGTAACCACCAAGGAGCTTCGACATCGCCACAACCACGCCCAAATGAGGAGGTCAGGCGGCCATTTTTAAGGAGGAAAGGCTACAAGAGCTCGCCCCGAGCCGGTCCCTTCCGACCGCTCCGACAAGCTGAAGTGGCACGGGAGACAGGTCCGCGAGGTCCAGGTGGTCGCGACCGTCGACCGCCCTGCCAAGCAGCAGGCGCGCCCGACCGTCGCGCCCGACCATTTCGAGAAACTAATGGACAGCCCGTGTCCACACCACGGGTTCCCCGTCAAGCACAAGTAACGGGACTGCGAGGTCCTGAGATGCTTCCTCTCCGGCACCCCCACGACGCCACGGGGCAAAGGAAAAAAGCAAGCCCCGGCCCCACGGGCCGAGGAGAAAAGGGCGGACACCGAGTTCCCTGAACCCGATAGCTGCCTCATGATCTTTGGTGGACCGGCGTGCTACGCCGACAAGCGCCGGCTTAGGCTCACCTTCCGCGAAGTCTACACCGCAACTCCAGCCGTCCCCCAATTCCTTCGGTGGTCGGAGTCCCCGATCACTTTCGATCGGACTGACCACCCCGACCACGTCCCGCAGCCCGAGAGATATCCATCGGTGGTCGACTCATCGTGGGAAGAAGCGCTCACGAAGGTGCTTATGGATGGCGGCAAATGTCTCAACATCCTTATGTTGAGACACTCGACGCCATGGGGATCCCCGCCGAGTCTCCGATCGAGCAAGGCGCCTTCCACGGCGCTATCCTGTGCCAAAGAAAGCCCATCTCGGGGCATCGACCGCCTGGCCACCTTGGAGGATCGAAATTTCCGTGACCGAGACCTCACCTTAGAGGTCGGGATTTCTCGATCCTACCACGCCATCCCGGGAGGCCGTATATGCCAAGTTCATGGCGGTCCCCACCACACCTATCTCAAGTCAAGATGCCCGCCCGCGAGGAGTCATCACTGGCCTCGCTTTTCCAAATTTTGCTTACAATCGCGAGCGGGCAGCTATGAAGCAGGCCGGCAGCCATCGCCTCCGCTGAAGCCAGCCGACCGAGAGGAAGCCTCCGAGTCCGCCCACCCAGCAAGTCGAGGCGTGGATCCTTCAAGTCCGCCGAGGACACGGCGAAGGTCGCGGCCGATCCCGGGATCTCGACCAAGACCGCGGCGGGTCGGAGCCACGCCCCTCGCCAAATAGGAAAGCGTGTTTCGCCGACTTCCTCTACGCCAACAATGACGCTCTTCCCATGGAGATCCTCCGACATGCCGAGAATCCCGAGGAGGTCGCCGAGCACTCCTGAGCATCCGACTGTGCTCGAGGTCGGCCGCCTAACACCGCGCCGCTCGACGTAAGAGAAGCGCAGAATCATAGGGGAGGAGATCGCCAAGCTTTTGGCCGCAGGGTTTGTAAAGTAGTAGCGCCACCCGAGTGGCTCGCCAACCTCGCACTTGTAAAAGAAGAATGGGCAATGGAGAATGTGCGTTGACTACACAAGTCTCAACAAGGCATGTCCCAAGGACCTGCTCTTTCCTCACATCGACCAAGTCGTTGACTCCACCGCAGGTGCGAAACTCGCCCTTTCTCGGATGCCTACTGGCTATCACCGATAGCAATGAAGGAGTCCGACCAACCCGCAACTTCTTTCATTACCCATTTTGGCTCTTTGCTACGTAACAATGCCGCTTGTCCAAAACGCTGGTGCTATATATCGGGCCGCATGCAAACGTGTTTCAATGACCGTGATCGACCGTGAACATCGGCATACGCCGACGACATCGTCAGAAACTAGGAAGGCCGACGACCTCATCACGACCTAGGAGAAACCT